>JAPQNM010000045.1:25049710-25099710 GCA_029783475.1 Metacarcinus magister
ATATATATATATATATATATATATATATATACTGTCAAACCTCGGTTTTTGTATGCCCTAGTATTCGTAATGACTCGGTTTTCGACGACTTTTTTTGTCAAACTTTTGTCCCAGTTTTTGTACATCTGCTCAGTTTTCGTACAGTTGAAAATGGTCCATACCAAACTCATCCACCTTCCCGTGTGACTCAGCCACTCATTTCCCGGAATCGAGCACCCACACACAAAGCATCTCATGCATTCGTGACTCAGTCTGCCTTTGTTTCTCGTTGAGTGAACATCACCCCGCATGTTCATCCGAAACATTTGGTAATCCATTATTTTTCGTGCTTGTTTATTGAGTGAGAATGTTAAATAAGCCACCATGGGGCCAAAGAAAGTTCTGATTGCCAGCCCTTTGATAAAGAAGGCGAGAAACACGATAGAATTCAAGAAAGAAATTGTAGCAAAGTACGAAAGTGGCGTACGTGTGGCCGATCTCGCCAGGATGTTCGGGAAGTCCGCATCAACAATCAGTTCCATCCTGGTGAAGAAAAAAGAAACCAAGGAAGCTGATGTTGCTAAAGGGGTAAATATGCTAACGAAACAGAGATCGCAAACAATTGATGTTGAGAAGTTGTTGTTGGTGTGGATCAACGAACAACAGTTAGCGGGAGATAGTGTTTCGGAGGCAATAATTTACGAAAAGGCAAGGCTTTTGCATGCCGATCTCACAAAGAAAAATGCCTGGAACAAGTGCTGCTGTTAGTGAATTTAAGGCCAGCAGAGGCTGGTTCGATAAATTCAATAAGCGAACTGGCATACACAGTGAGGTAAGTGATGTTAAATGTTCATTTATCCATTTCATTAGTCATTTATATTCATTTCTCATTGTTTTCTACATGTAAAACTATAGTTATTCTCCATAAAATGTATTTTTTGTCAACATTTTTGGGTGTCTAGAATGGATTAATTGGATTTACATTATTTCCTATGGGAAATATTGCATCAGTTTTCGTACAGTTGGTTTTCGTCAGACTTTTTTGAACGGATTAATCACGAAAACCAAGGTTCCATTGTGTATATATATATATATATATATATATATATATATATATATATATATATATATATATATATATATATATATATTATATATATATATTTATATATTCATAATCTCTTATTCGAAAACCTTGAGACCAGACATTTTTCGGATTTCGGAATGGAAGATTTTCAACGTAGATTTTAACATTTCTTAGATAAAATAATACATGGGACTCAGTGGTAGAGTACTCAGCTAGTAGAGAGCAGTTTCATCAGCATTGTCTATTTGCTCAGAAATAAGGTTTTCATCAGATACCATCTTGGCAAATTCATCAATGTAATGTTCAGCTGCATCATAATCACCAGAAACTTTTTCACCACAAATTTTAAGATATTTTATACCATAATGCTACTTAAATTTCTGCAGCCAACCTTCTGAATATTCACATTCGCCTTCAATGTTTAGTTCTTCATGGTATTTTTTAGCTTCTTTCATTACCATCAAAACAGTCAGTGGCATACATTCAATTCTTTGCGGTCAAACCCACTCCAACAGCACACAGTCAAAATCTTTGTTTTTTGCACTATGCAGTGTTTTCCTATTTTTCATTAGTTTCTGGTCATCACTGTCACTGTAAAACTTCAACAACTTATGTTTCTGTTTCTTTAGGTCATATATGGTGGTAGTTCCCACACCATAATCAGTAAGACGCCGCACAGATACAGCAAGATGAAGCTTCTGCAATAACTCTACTTAATGTGCTATCAATAATGACAGACACTTCCTTTTCTGTTTCTCACTGTTATCCATAGGGGAATCTGCAGCTTTTTTTGACATTTCTGCAGTCTTCAAAGTAAAAAAAAAAATTCAGCTAAAAATAAACAAAATATCCATGAACAACAGAAGAAACGTATGTCTGATGAGCTTTGATGTGCAGATGACATCATGGGAAAAAAAATTCGGTCTTCGGAGCTTTTTGGTTTTCGGAATTCAAGATTGTGACTATATATATATATATATATATATATATTATATATATATATTATATATTATATATATATATATATATATATATATATGTATATATATATATATATATATATGTATATATATATACTTCCTCTAATACTTTTACTCCTGATTTCTGCAACATTCATGGCCTTAGATCTAATTGCCAATCTGTGGAACACCATCTCTCCTCCACTAAACCTCATCTTCTCTTTCTAACTGAAACACAGTTGTCTGTGATTACTGACAGCAGCCCCTTCTCTGTTCCCTCCTACTTTCTCTATCCTCATTTTCAATCCAAAGCTGGCTGTTGTGCATATATGCATAACGAAATTACTTGCTCTCGTGCCTACAATCTTGAATCTTCAGAATTTTCTACCATCTAGCTAAGACTTCAATGTCACTCTCTAACTAAATTCCTCTGTGCTGTATATCTCTCATCTAATTCCTCTGACTATGTAAAATTCTTTGACTATTTGACTTCCAAAGTGGAGTACATCCTATTTCACTTTCCTTATGCTGAGATCTCCATTTTAGGGGATTTCAATGTTCACCACCAGCTTTGGCTTTTATCTTCTTTTACTGACCAACCTGGTGAACAAACCTTCAACTTTGCTATCCTTCATGACCTAAAGCAGCTGGTGCAGTTCCCTACCCATATCCCTGACCGCCTTGGAGACATGCCCAACATTCTTGATCTTTTCCTAACTTCCAATCCTTCAGCTTACTCTATTAAACTTTCCTCTCTGTTGGGCTCCTCCAATCACAATCTTATTTCCGTTACCTGTTCTATCACTCCAGTGCAGCCTCAGGACCCGCCTAAGCGGAGGTGCCTCTGGCATTTCAACTCTGCTAAGTGGGAGGACCTAAGGCAGTACTTTTCTGATTTTCCTTGGGATGATTATTGCTTCCATGTCAGAGATCCTTCTCTTTGTGCCGAGCGCATAACAAAGGTGATTATCTCTGGCATGGAGCTATACATTCCTCATACTTTCTCTAATATTAAAGCTAAAAAGCCCTGGTTTAACTTTGTTTGTTCTTGTGCTGTCAAAGATAGAGAGGCGGCTCACAAACGGTACCGTAGCCATCCATCTGCTGAAACTCATGCCCTATATATTTCTGCCCGTAATCATGCCAAATCTATTCTCCAACTTACTAAAAACTGCAAGACTTTTGCTATATCAGCATCAAGGTGGAGTGTGATTATGTACCTTGGGATAACAATATGGTGGTATGAAAGTGCAGGCAAATGATACTGGAAATTTTTTGTTTTAAACGAGTTTGCTGTATTGGAGTGAAATATCTTGAGTTAAATGTTATATTAGGATAAATATCTCCTCACTTCCCTTTAAAATATGTTCCTGATTTTGTATATTATATAATGTACTGTGCGAAAATAGCAGACATAAACTAATCCTTCAATGATAATGTTAAAAAAGGAGATGGAGGCATTATTCAAATTGCAATACCCTACTTTGTTTTTCACAGTATTGAATATTACATACAAACTGGGCAAGTGTCTTCTTGCTGTCTGGGGTGACTCTCTCTAAGAACTCCAAAGCATAGTAAGTGAAACGGTCAATGATGTACACTCCAATGGCTGGGTCAACATGATGCTGAAAAAAAAAAAATCACTATTATTATCAGCACTGAGCCATTGTCAGTTTGATAAATTAGTATCCCCATATTACCAGAATATCATAAAAATTACTAAAAGAGACAATTACATGGAACTGGTGACTCCAAGAAATCTTATATTCTCCCAAAACAAGACTGAAGTACAATCAAGGTGGTATTATAGTAAATTACCATGTAAATGACATCCAATACAACTGGCACAGTAAAAGTTAAAGAGTTTAAAATTTTTAAAAATTAAAAATAAATGTAAAGAAAAATAAAACAAGATAAATTGTCACAAATATCCAAAATGCATGCTTAAATCAGCCATATTACTACTATTACTATTACTACTACTACTACTACTACTATTACTACTACTACTACTACTACTACTACTATTACTACTACTACTACTGCTACTGCTACTACTACTACTGCTGCTACTACTAGTACTACTACTACTATTACTCTCTCTCTCTCTCTCTCTCTCTCTCTCTCTCTCTCTCTCTCTCTCTCTCTCTCTCTCTCTCTCTCTCTCTCTCTCTCTCTCTCTCTCTCTCTCTCTCTCTCTCTCTCTCTTAATAATCACTCTAGTGACATGTGTTTATAGGGCTATTTATGATTACAACCATATTTCATATAATTTTGTAAGTGGTACATACAAGAGAAAGAGTAAGAAAAGACAGTTCAAAGGAAAAAAAAAAAAATGGCTTGTATCATACACAAATATAAATGGGCTAGTGTCAAAATTATCAGAAATAAATTATTACCTGAGAACCAAGAAACCAGACATATTTAGTTTAATACAAACAAAACTTAATGATTCTGAGAATGTGGCAGTTGGGGAGGAACAGTACAATGTATGGAGGCGAAACAGAAATAAAAAAAAAGGAACGGGGAGTAATGGGGTTAACAAGTAAGGACGTGATAATGGGGAAGGTGACAGATTGGAGTAGTTTTCATGCAACAAAGAGCACTCAGAAGTGGAATTAATTCATCTAAATATACACGGAGGGCATAGATAGATATGTTCCAAAAATGGTTATTAGAGAAAGAAGAATGAATGGTTTAATAGAATATGTGAATTACAAGATGGGAAAGAGAAAAAAACATGGAACAAGTGGAGGAAAAAAAGGAGGCAGAAACTTATGGAAAAAATACAAAACAACTACAAATGAATATGTAACAATCTGAAGAGACGAAAGTAACTTTGAGAGATATATAATAGAAAAATGTAAAATTGAACCAAAACTTTTCTATAAATATACAAATGGAAAATGAAAAGCAGGGAGGGAGTAGATAAGCTGAAGGTGGAAGGCACAGTGTACAAAGATGCATTACAACAGGCTGAGGTGATGAATAAGTTCTTTCAGACTGTATTTACAAGAGAAAGTGATTATTTAATGGAAATCATAAAAGTAAACATAAAAGAAGTTGAAAAGCTAATGGAAAGTGAAGCTGTGAGAAAAGCGCCGTGTCCAGATGGAATGTCAAATTGGATAATGAAAGAATGCATTAACCAGCTAGCAGGAAAGTTACATAGTATAATTGAGAGTTCACTAAAAGAGAGCAGAGTACCACTAGATTGGAAAAGAGCCAATATTGTGCCAATTCACAAAGGAGGAGATCAAAAAGAATCATTAAATTACAGACCAATATCATTAACAAGCGTAGTGGCAAAAATTTGTGAAAAAATAGGGAAGGACAGATGGTTGAAATTTTTGGAAGAGAAACACACTATCAGGTGGTCAGTTTGGATTTAGAGGAGGATGGTTTTGCATAACAAACTTACTAAGCTTTTACTCGAGTGATTGATGTGATACAGGAAAGATTGATTGTATCTACCTGGACCTCAAGAAAGCTTTTGATAAGATACCTCACAAAAAAGACTGCTTTGGAAACTAGAAAATGTAGGATGATTGAAGGGTGGTTTGCTGAAATGGATGGAAGACTTTTTGAGCAACAGAGAAATGAGAACAGTAATAAAAGATCAGAAGTGAGAATGGTGCAGTGTGAAAAGTGGAATACCTCAAGGATCAGTATTGGCCCCATATGATGTTCTTGGTCTATGTAAATTATATGACAGAGGGAGTGAATAGTTATACGAGTTTATTCGCAGATGATGCCAAATTACTATAGAAAATAGAAAGTAAAGAGGAGGATTTACAAAAGGATCTAGATAAAATTCACAGATGGAGTAAACTATGGGAAATGGAGTTTAAAAAGTGTAAAGTGCTGGAAATGGGCAGTAGTAGAATGAGACAGAGGAAAATATTTTATAGGAAATGAATGGATAAACAAAACAAATGTTGAAAAAGATTTGGGAGTGTGGCTTACAGATAATTTGTCACCTGAGAAATATATCAATAAAATCACAGGAGATACATATCAGCTGCTGAGAAATATAAGAATGGCTTTAAATTTGAATCTGGAGGAAGAGATGATAAACAAATTGTTAATAGCATTAATTCAACCAAAGTTATAATATGTGGCAGTGATTTGGTCACCACATAAAAAGAAGGATATAAAGAAGATTGAGAGAATACAAAAATGGCTCCAAGCTTGAAAGATTTACCATATGAAGAAAATGTTTTTAGGCTGAAACTTCTAACTCTTGAGAAAAGAAAAGAAAGGGGAGACTTTATAGCAGTGTATAGAGCCTAAAAAGGTATGGAAAAAATTGAGAGAAGTTCTTTATGTGTGGGACAACAGAAACACAGGACACGAGAAGAAACTGAAAAGGACTACATGTAAGAAAGACATAAAAAAAACACAACTTCTCATATAGAAGTATGGAAGCCTGAAATAAACTTGAGGCATAAGTGATTAATGCAAGAAATATTCATGATTTCAAAAACAAACTGGATAATAGTAGATTTGGAGACAGGACAGAGATACTACTCTTTCCATGTATGTTACAATTAGGTAAATACAACTAGGTATATAAACACACACTATGATCCCCGCTCAAGAAAATTAGAAATGCATCTAACAACACTAAAAGAAAGAGGTGACTTAATTACAATACATAAATTGGTGGACAACCCTGAGGAAAAGATAGAAAATATCTAATATTGAGAAGAAAAGGATAGGCTAGATATTTGAGGGGACACGAGAAAAAATTGCAAAAAGGAATTTAATTGAACGATACAAAATAGTTTTCCCCAAAGAAGTATAGATACTTGGAATGGACTGAAGGAAGAGGTGATAATGGCAAAGAAAGTACATCAACTAAAAGAAAAACTAAACAAATATGAATATGCAGAAAGGACCACACGAGTGTCTCTCAGGCCCTGTATATTACAACTAGGTAAATACACACACACAGCCCCGTTTGTAAACAATAAAGGCTTCCAGAGTCGCTCTCTTCAAAACAGGTCTAGTTATAGTTATATAGGGTCTGGGCTGTGTAGAATATTGTGGTTCTGTCTAGAGGGTATGAAGAGGTGATTTGGGGAATACCATAATCATGGAAAGTCCATTGTGTGAAGTGATAATTGAAGGAAACAAGATTCAACCACTGGAAAGGCCGTTGCGATCGCCCGCATTCAAAGGTCTAACCCAGTATGATGTGAAAATTGCCAATTCATGGCGAGATTACAGAGAATTGAAGCAGAAGAAATAAGAACAAGGGTTGAGATGAAAGGAGTAAAGTTAGAGGTGAGAGGATGTACGAAATCAGTTGAAAAGTTATTGGAGAGGATGAATGCCACTGAATTCAATGAATGGCATATGGAAAGAAGTGATTTGAAGACTGAAATAGAAAACCTCAAGAAGGTAAATGATGTGAGGGTAAAGGAGATTGAAAAATTGATAAGTGAAAATGAAGCTTTAAAGAACACCCAAGGATTTTCAAAACAGGAAATTAAAGATGAATTTAAAGACTTTGTTAACAATAAAGTGAAAGCCTGGAAAGAAGAAAAAGAGAAAAGATAAAGTTAGCTTCAAGGAAATATTTGAACTACAAGAAATGGAAGGCAAAGTAAGAATGGAAAAGGAAGTAATTAAAGTATTAAAAACAAATTAAAATAGTCAGAAACAAAGCAGAAAAGAAAAAGAATGTAATAATATTTGTATCAAAAGAATAGGTTATACCTATGAGAATAAACAGAGATAAATAAAAAACAAAAAGCATAAAGGAAATATTAAAGAAAACTCAATGATGAGGATGAAACTAAATTTGAGGAGGAAGTAGAGGAAGTAATGAGGTTAGGTCCATAAATTGAAGATCTTAGACCAGTCAAGCTAGGATTAAAGACTCAGACTTCAGCAGAAGAGATCTTAGGGAGGACTTACAAACTCAGAGATATTAAAAAATATAAAGATGTGTTTATCAAAAAGAGTATGAATGAGGAAGACAAATAAAAAATTTGAAGAATTGAAGGAAAAGGCAAAGCAGAAAAATTATATAAGAGCTACAGAGGAAAAAACTAAGTTTTTTTGAGAGTAAAGGACAACAGGATAATAAAACGGTACATAAACAACAGATATTAAAAAGAAAAGAAAGAGATGAATATAACTAACAAAACGGAGTGATGAAATAAAAGTAATGTATATTAACATAGATGAAATAATACCAAGAAAACTAGAGTTGACAGACTAACTAAGAGAAAAGAAAAAAAAATTGTATGCGTAGCAGAAATAAAACTATGTGAGGACATCCAGACTAACATTGAGAATAATAATAATTATACTGTAATATATGGCAGAAGAATAGAAAAGGTAACAAAAAGAGGTGTGATGATAATGATAAAATCTAGGAAAAAGTGATAAATGTAGAGTATGGAAAAGGAAAAGCAGAATTGATATTTAAAGTATTTGTACAAGAAATGCAAAACAAAGAAAGAATGGAAAGGGAAGTAATTAAAGTAATAAAAACAAAAGAAAACATAGTCAGAGACGCAGCAGTGAAGAAGAATGTAATATTTGGATTAAATGAAAAGGTTATACCTATGAGAATAAAGAGAGATAAATAAGAAACAAAAAGCATAAAGGAAATACTAGAACAACTAAATGATGAGAATGAAGATACTAAATTTGAGGAGAAAGTAAAAGAAGTAATTAGTTAGGTTCATACATTGAAGGAGGTGTTAGACCAGTGAGACAAAGACTAAAGATACAGACTGCAATAGAAGCGATCTTAAAGATGACTTACAAAGAGACATTGAAGAATATCAAAATGTGTTTATTAAAAAGGATATGAATGAAGAAGAGACAAAAATTATATGAATTGAAGGAAGAGGCAAAGCAGAAATATTATATAAGAACTAGAGGAAAAAACTAAAGTTTTTTTTAGAGAGTAATGGACAACAGGATAATGAGATGGTACATAAACAACAGATGTTAGATATAAAAGAAAAAGAGACGAATGGAACAGTAACAAAAGGGAGTGATGAAGTAAAAGTAATGTATACTGACATAGATGGAATAATAGCAAGAAAACTAGAGTTGACAGACTATCTAAAATTGTATGCCTAGCTGAAACAAAACTATGTGAAGACATCCAGACACATTGAGAATAATGATAATTATAACATATGGAGGAATGATAGAAAAGGCAAAAAAGGTGGTGTGATGATAATGATAAAATCTAGGGTAAAAGTGATAAATGTAGAATATGGGAAAGGAAAAGCAGAATTGATAAATGCACAGATTAAAACAATATCTGGGGAAACCCAAAAAATAGTATTTGCATGTCCGCCAAGAAACAAAAAATTGGACTATAGAAGAACACAAAGAAATAACAGAAAATACCCTTGAGAGCTTAGAAAAGATTTTCAAACGTAGTCAAAGAGTAACACTGGTGAGAGATTTTAATTGTACTGAAGTAAAATGGGAGACGTTTGAAAGCGGAGGTGAAAATACATGGGAAAATATATTATTGAGACTAACGATGAATAATACAATGATTCAATGGGTAACTAACTGATTATACAAGATATAGAGGAGAGGATAAACCATCAAGATTGGACCTATTATTTACCAAAGGAATAAATCTGGAAAAACATTAAATTATAAGTGCCCATTTGGAAGGAGTAACCATGTGGTCCTGGAAATTGAGATTAAGGGAGATATGAAAGACAAACAAGAGGAATATTATAAAAAGAAAAGAAGTAATTATGGAAAAGCAAACTATACTGCAATGTAGGAGTTTTTCAATGGAACTGACTGGACAAAAATTGAAGAACTAAAGTAAGTGCAAGAGAAATCTTATTTCTTCCTGATGATATATGTTCCATTTTATAAAGTAAAAGAAACAGGAAAAAAGTGTGATTGAATGGAAAGTGTTAAGGAACTAAAAAGAGAAGAGAAGAAGCATGGAAGAGAATGAAAATAAAACCGATTCAAAAAAGGAAACAAGAATATAAACTAGAAAGGAATGAATGTGTAAGGGTAAGAAGAGGAAAAAGACACACTCTGCTCCTAATCAGCTTCTGCACATGTGTCAAAAAGCAATTGACCTTCTCTCAACCCTGTAATGATGAAGGGCATTTTTAAACAAAATCTGACACCACTTAATTACCTCCTAAGTTTTTACTCACTAGTAGATGCAGTGTGTATTATCACAAAGTAAATCTATACATGCCAAAACCCATCATTACACTAGACCAGTGGTTCTCAACCTGGGGGACGCCCCCCCTGGGGGCGAGCGGACATTCTCCCCAGGGGGGCACAAGCACATCACGGAAGGGGAAAAAAATCACGGAAAATCATGGATTCACAAGCTATTAGTACAAAGCAGATGCAGCTGTTATGCCCAGAGGGTATAACAGCTGCATCTCTCTAGCCAAGGGCTATCTATCAATCTATCTATCTATGGTGGCATAGTTTGGCGGGGGGGGTTGAGTGGGTGGCGCAGGGAGGAAAGGGGCCTCAACTGCATTGAACCAGCTTTGGGGGGGCTCAGCTTGCAAAAGGTTGAGAACCCCTGCAGTAGAGTCTCACATATTACTTTACTTGTCTACTTTTATTTCCAGATCACAGACACCATATCTATAAGAGTTTACAAGGTTATCAAGTGGGGTTAGATTAAATTTTGAAGAGAGTATCTGGTACATGTGCACAAGATGATTAGGGATGGAGCATGTTAATGATTGGGGCTGTACAGTCGATTCCCATATCACTAGCCTCAGTCGACATCAAAATTAAAAATTCAAAGCATGGTTTCTACTGAATGTGTATTGCTTTTGTACCATCATTAAGTTGAAAAATGGTAATTTGAATTATCATAGATCAGGGATTTACTGTAATTCACTTACTGTTTCATGGAAACTACAAATTTTCCAAGGTGAGAAGGATTCCTACCCTTTGACCTTACCTGTGCATATCATAACAACAACTTCATACTTACCGAAAGTGAGTCCTCCCCCACCAGACTAGATGCAATGGCCAGAATGTTGGGAGAATAGAAGTGCTCATACATGGAGGCTGCTTGGCAGGTGTCAATGATGAAAAGAATCTCGTTGTACCTACAAAAAAAACAGGTAACATATCAAACCCACCTTCTTGTGTACAAGACCCTTAATTTTATATCTTGACCCTTCATTGTTCCAGTTGTCGGTGAAAAACTTCACTTTTCGTGCAACTTTCACTGGTGGCATTTAGACCAGTTGCATAGAGATGTTTTACTTTTAACACTCATAGCAAAGTAACTATTCATCACAGACAACAACAAGCCTTCAACTACATGCCCAATCCGTCATCCAACATTTGATGACTGATGTGATGCCACGAATGAGCTCCCCTAAGAGCTCCTCCCCTTTTTAGATTTAGCGTGCCAGAGAATTCCCGCCCGAGCCAAGATTATAGAATCCCCTAGTCAATATTTACGTAACCTTAAAGTCATTCTATTCCAAGACGATACTCCTCACAAATGTTTTTACTCACATCTCATACAAATTTTCTTTGCATTGTTTAGTTGAATGATCATTATCATAGTAGATAGGAGGAAATAAACGAAGAACTATGTAAACCCTATCTAACAACTCAACCGGGCAGAATGCCCCGGGCCGGGAGATAGCTTCCCCTTTCCCCGTCTGCCGCCCTGACGGAAACATGTAATTGGCATGGTGTATTTTTGCAGGTGAGATTTTAAGGGTTCCTGGTTTAGAAGTCCATCTAAAGTATTAGTATTACCACCCTGAAGGAAAGGTTGTTATATTAATCAAGTGAACTAAAGTGAATTATGGTCATTAAATGTGAAATAAGGAAGTTGAAATATGATCACGTGTTCCCCTTTTTCCGCCTGCTGCCCTGACGGAAACATGTAATTGGCATGGTGTATTTTTGCAGGATATAATGATCTCACGACAACACACACACACACTGAACACTAACACACGATGTCAACATAGTGGAAACCAAGGTAGATGGGTGAATTATGCCCAACATACAGTACTTTCCTTTATTAGTATAGGTGACCACGTGGGGCCAACGAGAGTCATGTTATGCGGCCGATTAAGATAGATTAGAGGGTAGAATAGGTCACCAGGCTATTCTAAATGTATACGAAGAAAACAAAATGTGAAGTAAAACGAAGGAAAACAAATGCTGAACTTTCAGAAATAAGCAAATTTGCAGTAGTGGGCAATCACCGTTATCTTCAAGTAAATATGATGGTAGATCCTCTGATCAACATCCTAAGAGGCAGTTATTAAACCACTCCTAGTATAAATCAAAATTAACAATAATATGCCAGGGGAATAAAGTCAAACGAGGGAGGGGGGAGAATTTAGCGTTGAGGTAAGAGTATTAAATTTGTTGTGACCCTTGAGTAAATTAGGAAAGTTATCAAACCTGTTCTTCATCATTTAACTGCTCATTGTACATCCTTTTAGTCAACTGTTAACATATGTACTAACAATCCGTTCCTTAGAGTCACCTCAGGTGACCAATGATGATTATGAATAATTAAATTTTCATGAAATAAATATATTTGTGATACCAAACTTCAATATTCAGTTCTTTGAATTAAACCCTGACTCGTGAGTGGTAAGGTAAGTAACTTGGAGGTGCTCAACACTCTTGAAATAAGGATATGAAAATCATCCAACGCTCTCACGTGTCCGAATGAGAACTCGGCCTCATTCTACCAAATTATTAAGTGCTGTTAGTAAATTGTTAAGTGTTCCTTTTTTTTTCTTTGTTCTTTTTTTTAAGTTCTTGCTTTGAATTAACTTCCCTTAAGGAAGAATAAATTTCACAAAGGGCCCCCATGCCCCTTTACCAAAAAACCTTGGGTGGTGGCAGCAGGTTTTAAGGTTTAACTAAATAATGACCAAAGTAACATAAACATTAAATTATAACCAGAGAATATAACAATTACTTGAGCACTTATAAATAAATTAAAACTCCTAAATTAAAAATTAAACAAGTCAAACACAGTTTTAAGGAATCTTATAAAGAAAATAAACAATAACAACCAAAGAAGAAAAACAATTCACCCTCCTCCAGCACCACACTGATATATTCTTTTTTAATTTTTTTTTTTTTTTTTTTTCAATGACGGACAAAGCCATCATTGAAAAGTCTGCACTAAAAAATCCCATGATTGGGAGAAACATCATCGGAACGTGAAAGAGTTCACTATTAAAATCATTGATGCTAAACCGCCTTTTTTCATTACCATAAAACTAGTGCCAAACATAGGTTTTGCAAAAACAAAAGTACAGTAAACCCTCCAGTTTGGGGACAAATCGGTGAAAAATACTCAGTAAAAGTACAATTGGCAAACATATGGGATAAGTTTTCCCAGTTTGATATTCAAGTGAGGTTTCCAATTTTCATTTGCACCAGTACACTGGCAATTCACTACTAACATCTTTTACATCTTTCCCCAAAGTAGGTCTGAGGTCATTACAAAAGACAATAACAGCTAAAAAAAATTAAAAAAAGGATATAAAACACAAGAACATTCACGTTCCAAAATAATCCCCCCTCTAAAAAAATTATAAATGCCACCCAAGAAAGGTATCCTAGGCCTATCGGTTTATGATGACATTCTTTGTTATAATCAATGATCTAAAGAGAAGATAGTAGGTATTAAGCAATCAGCATCTAACAGGTCATATAAATGGAGACATGTTTTGAAATGCATGTGACATGAGGACACTGCAAAATACATTGCCTAAAAATACAATATTTTAATCATTACATAATAATTATTTTCTACCTTATTACTTGAACTGCCAATGTCAATAGCTGATTGTTTGTCACCATCTGATTAAGACTCAGTTGCGAGAACTGGATATTTCTCATTGTCTACACAATCGTGCATGATGCGCACATACCAATATAGGAATTATGACAATGATGAAATGTTGTTATGCCTGATGTGTCATCCAGACCAAAACCAAAACCAGAATCAATTAAAACATTGCCACCATGGACAGTCTCCCAACTCTGCAACTCAGACTTGCACAAGAACCATGGTGAAGTGAGGACAAGCTTCTCTCGGCCACTGAGTTCAATAAACATACACGCCTCACCCAACCCTGCCTACGATTCAGTGGGTGCTCTGCCAGTGCCTAAGTGCAAGTATTACTGCAGTATTGAATCTCACCGCATCAACAGCTGACAGACGGCAGATGGACTGATGCTGACTGACGACACCTGTGACCTGCCATCAGCTGCTAATGTCCATGTTGCTGACCCCAAGGATTCCTCAATCTTCTCCAAAAAGTATATAGAAAATACCCTGGTCATCACAGGTGGCAGCAGGATCATAAAATTTGAGGTGGCAAACCTTGATAACCTTCCCCAGTCCCTGGAGTCGATAACTAAGCTGGGAGAGTAGTCAGTCAAATGCTGGATTGCATCTGACGATGACCCAACCTACATGTTCGGGAGGATATATCTTCTCCCCCGAAATTTTGATAAATGACATCCTAACTAGTTTGACTGTACTAGACGCTTCCCCCACTCAAGTGATTGATGCATTCAGACTCCTGGCCTTCATCCGGGATGGAAAAATGATAGCCAATATGGACATTCAACTCAAATTTAATGGCCCCCTCCCTGAAAGGGTTGCTTTGAAATCTTAGATCCAACACCCTCCCTGTCCTCAGGTGCACCTGCTGCATCCTGTTCGGACACGGTAATGTCTCCTGCAGCGATAAGGTCAGCTGTGGGTAATGCAGCAAATCCATGCTTTTTCTGTGATGGTAACCACCACCCCACCTCTAAGCAGTGCTTGGCATACCTTCAGGCGATGCAGATCTAACAACTGCAACATGAGTCTGACCACACAATATCTGATATCAGAGGCAAACTGAGGGGCATCCGACCTGGGTCTCTCCACCCATCGGTGCCCCTAGCAGAGGAGATTAAGTCACTACATTCACACACTCCTTGGGCACCCCTCCTTTGGCCTGCTTTATGGCCCACTGCTCCCAAATGTAATTGGATTGGCTGCCCAGGACTGTTCCAGTCCCATCGCCCTACCACTAACTGTGCACCTATAACACCCAGGCCTCAGAGGCCCACACCCTACCTCAACCCACTCCTCCCCTACCTCAACCCACACCTTCCCAGCCTCAGCCTCATGCCACACAGCCAGCAGCCCAGCAACCCCTGCCCTTGCTGGGCCTTTATTGCATATATTTTTACAAAGTAACACTCCAGACACTAGACGAAAGTTTTGGAACACCACAATGAATCCTTATTGAAGCTTTGACCTTGGCAACACTGGCTTGGCTTGGTAACACTGCTTTCGTCGGCACAAGACGATATCACTGCCTTTTTGTCTGCCTATTTTGGAGTTTTTTAGTGCCTAAACATCTGGGCTCTAGATATGATAAACGTGGCTTAAATTAGGTTGTTACATCAGGTGTAAATTAAACTCAGTCCTCTTTACAGTGGAAAATACAAGTTCAAGCAGATGGTTACTCCCTGTTTACATTCGCTAACCATCATTTTTTTTCAGAGAGAGAAAAAGAGCAATTTCTGACAGGATAAAATTTCAGCTTATTCACTTTGGTGTAGTCTGACCAAGTTAGAAAAGCAAGGGTTAAAGGTATATCCAGTTAGGTAAACTAATTAATCAAGTTAAGGTATGATAGGATTCAAATCAGATAAAGTATTCTTCACAATGCATAAAACATTAAAAAACTAGAGGGTCACTCAGTAGAGTGCAAGTATAACCACCGCCAATGTTGACATTTGCGAATTTTTCCCAAGATAGACCTATGACCTTGACCTTTCAAGATACTTTGTAGGGGGAGGGAGGTCATGTTGGTGAAGTTTTGTGAAGTTGTGGTGCAGTTTGAAAGTCATGAATTTTTAAAATAAAATCCTGTAGATCAGGGCCAGCTTCATGTTGGGCACACTAAAGGTGGCCCACGCCCAATATAACGTTAAATGGGGATACTAGTGGTAACATTTAATTTTTCCTGAACTTTACCTTTGACTTTGAACATTTTAAAAATAATACAATGGAGATTTAAGGTAGGGGGTCATGCTGATGACGTTTCATGAGGTTGTGATGCATGGTGTTGTCAGGAAGTTGCAAACAGACAAAGTGCAAACATAACCTCTCGCTCAACTTCGTTGGTGGAGGTTACTTAGGTCATAATTTGGTAATAATAGAGCCAGTTCCATCCTTACAATGCAATGCCATGGTAGTGGAAAATACTCCAATGTTTGTTAACAATGAGGCACTGGAACAGATTTACATTTATGTGCTTATTTCCCAGAATTACTATCTTATGCTCTGTACTTCTACCTCAAACGTTGAATTAACATGGAAAAATGTTAAAAACCAATAAAACATTGTCAACAACCAACTAAACCTCATATTAAAATTTGAAAAAATGTAAGCGCTACATTTAGCAGACTATGGAGGAGAGTTTTCCTTGAGTCTTAATTTATACCATGTGCTGCCTTAAGGCAGACATAAGTTATGATACCCATATATCATAGCTATAATATGTCATGAATCTCATGCCAAATACAGACCTCTATTTTCCTATACCTTGTCTATTGGTTGTGAGTACTTGTTCTGGATTATAATCCAGAACTGTTAGGATATTTGGCCTCTTCAAACTGTGGTCATTGGACTTCAATTATTTCAATATTGGTATATCTTTACTGTGTTAAGTCTGTCTATAAGAATGAAGTCAATACAATTCTTTGTTTCACCATTCGAGCTATTTCATATCCATTACTTACTTCCCTTACCTTAAAAAAAATGAGTTCGTTACCAACAAATTATTCCTCTCTACATATCAAGTGAGCATGTCATCTCTATCATTTTGTGCATTTCTTCCAAAGTTGCCAAATATTGTCATTCAGCACAAATCTGTATGATTTTCATATGTTGTTTAGTGTGATATTCTTACTTAAACTATAAAAACTTTAAGTATTTCCTGCAAAATTTTTTTTCACTAGAAAGCCTACTCTATGGCTTTGTCTTTTTGTCCCCTATAGCATAAAATGAAACCATTCTTCAATTTTAAGAATTCTTCTCTAATTCTTCAAACCTAACTTAGACCCATGATGTTCCATTTGATGTTTTATAGTTCTTCAAACAAAAATTCAAGATTACCTTCACTAGTTAGTGTTCTAACCTTACAAGTGCCAATGTCAAAGTTCCAAAGGCAGCCAGTCCGAATTCACAGGTTCTTAGCAGCCCCTAATAAGAAGTTATGACTGATGGGTGAACGGGGACCATTGTAGGGATGAAAGTCATCAAGAGGAGTAAGAGATACCACGCCAAGGGTTAAGGTTTCTTGGTGGGAAAACACTGTTTGATTCCTAACAGTGGACCTTGGTGTGAAAATATACATTTAATGCACCAAATTTCACTGATCAACTATAGACTAACAGAAATCTATTGTCATCCAAAAATGGATGAGAGGCTTTGAAGGTATTAACATTGTTTCTCCCCCAATCATGTTCATTCATAATTTTTTTTGAAAAATTAAAAATTAAAAAATCCTTGGCACTGCCAAGCCGAAATATCTACAACACCTAGCAGGTTAAAAATAAGTTACCTTTTCTTCTGCCACATTTGCTCAAAAGCATCAGCAAGTTCCACATTTGTGATCTCCTCTGAATCCTGAAATTTGAGGAAGCCATCTCCACCATGGCCTGTCATGTAGATCAGAATGTTGGAACCATCATCTGTTAGCAGCCGCTTGGACCTTGGGGTACTGGGAGCCAGCCGACCAGTTAACAGTCTCACAAAGTTTTCAACAGTTACCTGAAAGTCATGGTGATGTAGGAAGTAAACTTTTTTTAAATCTATGTACGATTGTGTAAGAATGAATATGGTTATATGAATGTATATAAAGTCGTCATCATTAAAGCTTAACAGCCCATCTTAATAATCACAGACATAAATTACTGATTTAAGGGGAGTGTCTAAGGGTGTCTGTTTTTTGTTTTTTATTTGCTTTATGGCTTTAAAATTGATATGTTATTTGCATGTGTTTATTTATGATATGTAAATTTCATGAAATTTGGTTCATAACCTTTTCATTACATATGAATTTTTTGAAAATGTTGAAATTCTAGTACTATACTTATTGGTTAATTTTCAGTGAATAATTTTAAGAAAAAAAATAGCATGCATGGCCAGGCATGTCAGTGGGTCGAAGTTGGCGGTGTAGCAGTTTGAATCCAGCTAGTGTAGAGTGACCGGGTGGAGGTGCGCATGCGCGAGATCACAGCTGGCAGCAGCGGGCAGAGGCAACACACACCCTGCCACTCTCCATTAGTGACCAGTCCTTGACGAGCTGCCAGCTAGCAGTATCTCGTCTCCCACCTCGTGTTCCCTTTTATCAGTAGTCATTGCGTTTATTTATTCATTAAATAAAGATAATATGAGGTAAATAAACCATAACCTAACATAACATAATTAACCTAACATAACTTCCAAGATTCTTTGTGAGGTAAATAATGACGAGCACCGCCTGAAACCTTGACATATGTGTTGAGTACACGAGGTATAGTATGTATGACTTTATATTTATTCTCTCTCTCTCTCTCTCTCTCCACCCCACCAGTCCTTGACGTGAGAGTGAGTGTGTTGCCTTTGCCCGCTGCTGTGAGGTAGTGATCTCGCGCCTGCACACCTTCACCCAGTCACTCTACCTAGCTGGGCGCTTCAAACTGCTACAGCGAGAAGTCACCCAAGCAGCACAGACACCTGTGACGTCAGCACTACGTCATCTCTGGGTGCGTTCAATATGATGACGCTCGTTCTGTATAAGAACTCCTCGGATTTGCTTCACTTATTTCCGCCACCCCCTTCTATATGGTCACAATCATTCTGTACAATAATTTTTATTTAATATTTTTGGTCGCTCGTTCAATAAGAGAATCGTTCTATCTGAACACGGTCTATGCGGGACTGAGGTGTACTATCTCCTTCAGTAGCACCTGGCTGCACTTACCTCATAGCCACGGTAGTCCACTTCTACATCCTCGCCATACACATTGATGTGCTGATGGGCATTGTTGAACACTGTTGCTGGCCGGGGATTGCGAGGATTGCATGCCATGTCATCTGCCACCATCAGAATTATCTGACTGAAAGATTCCCTTCTATTAAGCAATCAACACCTTAATTCGAACAGAACACAGTACTTTCTACAATTTACATATTACAATGACCACTTGTGCACCCACACCTCCATTATCCAGAATATGCAAGTGTAGTGCTAGAAAATAATGGTGACAATGAAACCTTAATTATCATCAGATCAGTAAGGTTTACTCAGACTAACAGGAAGTTGAAATGCATGGGATATGAATGGCAGAGGAATCCACAATAGCTAATTATAATAGCTGACAATAGAAGTATAATGGAAAGATATAGGTCACGAATAAACCTACTGATTTAATTAAAGAAAATGGAATTGGAATGGTGTGAAGTGGAAAACTTGGGGGGTAGAGGGCGGTACTATGGCTGGATCCAGGTGAGGAAGGACCCCGTGATTGGCCTTCTTTCTCACTTTACACCTGCCAGCAAGCCGTCCACATTGCCTCATCGGCTCCCCACTTTACATAATCCAAAACCACGTATTACTCTCTGTCATGGGTGGAATTTTAGGCCTACGTAGCTGAGGAAAGCTACGTCATGGCTAAGGAATGTGGGGTCCCGGAAAGTTCCTGGGTGTCTACGTGACACGGCTGGGGGACGCTTCATTGAGTGGAATATTCCTTTTTGACGTCACCCGTAGGTCTGTGCCGGAACCAATGAGAAGGCTGCATTTCAGACAAGGAGTGTGGGTAGACCCAAAATACATTATATCCATGGGGGGGTATTATCAAGCTGGGAGACATTTTCTGCATGCAAGCAGGTCTACTTAATTGTAGGGATAGTTGCATGATGTGTAACATTTACGCGCATGTTAAATAGCGGTTGTGTTATACGAATTAACACAACCAAGTGACGCCGTCTGGCAGCGTGTGGCATGTCGGTGACCCGGGCCGGGTAGCAGCGTGACCCAGCCCGCGGCATGCCGTGGGCAGACAGTCTTGGTGGCGCGGCGGTGGAGAGAGGTCAGGTTGGGGGTAAAATTCTTTTTCCATGCTGTTTCTCGCGTCGCCATTGCAATCTTGCTTAGTCGGGTGGACTGCAGTTGTATGGTGGCGCGAGGAATTGCGTGGAGTTTCTTTGAGAAGAAACTGGTGGTGAGTGAAGTGGAGTGAAGGTAAGTGGAGCCACGTGGAGACGAGCCAAGGTGGTAGCCATGTGGAGGCTGAGCTAGTGAGTGGAGAGGTGGAGTTTAGCTGTGTGGTAGCCACGTGGAGGCTGAGCTAGTGAAGTGGAGTTGTCTCTAAGGGGAGTCTGGTTTTGTCCTGCCTCATGAGAGAGCTAAGTGGAGTTGTCTCTGAGTGGAGGCTGAGCTAGTGAAGTGGAGTTGTCTCTAGGTGGAGTTTCTCTGGGCTAGTGAAGTGGAGTTGTCTCTAAGGGGAGTCTGGTTTTGTCCTGCCTCATGAGAGAGATAAGTGGAGTTGTCTCTGAGTGGAGGCTGAGCTAGTGAAGTGGAGTTGTCTCTAGGTGGAGTTTCTCTGGGCTAGTGAAGTGGAGTTGTCTCTAGGTGGAGTTTCTCTGGGCTAGTGAAGTGGAGTTGTCTCTAAGGGGAGTCTGGTTTTGTCCTGCCTCAAGAGAGAGTGAAGTGGAGTTGTCTCTAAGGGGAGTCTGGTTTTGTCCTGCCTCATGAGAGAGATAAGTGGAGTTGTCTCTGAGTGGAGGCTGAGCTAGTGAAGTGGAGTTGTCTCTAGGTGGAGTTTCTCTGGGCTAGTGAAGTGGAGTTGTCTCTAAGGGGAGTCTGGTTTTGTCCTGCCTCATGAGAGAGATAAGTGGAGTTGTCTCTGAGTGGAGGCTGAGCTAGTGAAGTGGAGTTGTCTCTAGGTGGAGTTTCTCTGGGCTAGTGAAGTGGAGTTGTCTCTAAGGGGAGTCTGGTTTTGTCCTGCCTCATGAGAGAGATAAGTGGAGTTGTCTCTGAGTGGAGGCTGAGCTAGTGAAGTGGAGTTGTCTCTAGGTGGAGTTTCTCTGGGCTAGTGAAGTGGAGTTGTCTCTAAGGGGAGTCTGGTTTTGTCCTGCCTCATGAGAGAGATAAGTGGAGTTGTCTCTGAGTGGAGGCTGAGCTAGTGAAGTGGAGTTGTCTCTAGGTGGAGTTTCTCTGGGCTAGTGAAGTGGAGTTGTCTCTAGGTGGAGTTTCTCTGGGCTAGTGAAGTGGAGTTGTCTCTAAGGGGAGTCTGGTTTTGTCCTGCCTCAAGAGAGAGTGAAGTGGAGTTGTCTCTAAGGGGAGTCTGGTTTTGTCCTGCCTCATGAGAGAGATAAGTGGAGTTGTCTCTGAGTGGAGGCTGAGCTAGTGAAGTGGAGTTGTCTCTAGGTGGAGTTTCTCTGGGCTAGTGAAGTGGAGTTGTCTCTAAGGGGAGTCTGGTTTTGTCCTGCCTCATGAGAGAGATAAGTGGAGTTGTCTCTGAGTGGAGGCTGAGCTAGTGAAGTGGAGTTGTCTCTAGGTGGAGTTTCTCTGGGCTAGTGAAGTGGAGTTGTCTCTAAGGGGAGTCTGGTTTTGTCCTGCCTCATGAGAGAGATAAGTGGAGTTGTCTCTGAGTGGAGGCTGAGCTAGTGAAGTGGAGTTGTCTCTAGGTGGAGTTTCTCTGGGCTAGTGAAGTGGAGTTGTCTCTAGGTGGAGTTTCTCTGGGCTAGTGAAGTGGAGTTGTCTCTAAGGGGAGTCTGGTTTTGTCCTGCCTCAAGAGAGAGTGAAGTGGAGTTGTCTCTAAGGGGAGTCTGGTTTTGTCCTGCCTCATGAGAGAGATAAGTGGAGTTGTCTCTGAGTGGAGGCTGAGCTAGTGAAGTGGAGTTGTCTCTAGGTGGAGTTTCTCTGGGCTAGTGAAGTGGAGTTGTCTCTAAGGGGAGTCTGGTTTTGTCCTGCCTCATGAGAGAGATAAGTGGAGTTGTCTCTGAGTGGAGGCTGAGCTAGTGAAGTGGAGTTGTCTCTAGGTGGAGTTTCTCTGGGCTAGTGAAGTGGAGTTGTCTCTAAGGGGAGTCTGGTTTTGTCCTGCCTCATGAGAGAGATAAGTGGAGTTGTCTCTGAGTGGAGGCTGAGCTAGTGAAGTGGAGTTGTCTCTAAGTGGAGTTTCTCTGAGCTAGCTAAGTGGAGTTAAGGTGGGAGTCTGGTTTTTGTCCTGCCCCCTTTGTGTCTGTGGTGGAGTCTCTTTGCAGAAACAGCGTGTGGGAGGACAGAGGGAGACGTGTATATGGATACCACGTGTGCCCCCTTCACCCCGCGCTCGCTACATCCACGGACGCCGCCCACGCCTGCGCACGCCCACGCTGCACCTACGCGCACGCCCGCACCCACGTGTGTACGCGCGCACGCGCACACTACTTCCTCGAGAGTAGGAAGGTTGTGAGTACAGTAAGGAATCTTAAGGTTTACAATTAAGTTCTTTATAGCCAGGTTAGCGAGTGCATGGTGTGAGAGTCTTTAATAATCTTTCCCTTTCAGGGGAAGCTTATTTAAATAAACTAAAGAAGCTTGTCTTATTTGTTTACTTTGCCAAACACTCTGGGTACATTAGATTTAAAACTTAGGCGATACAGAGCCTCCCGAAGGTGAGTAAATAGAGGTTGGTGTCGGGATGGCTTGTAATTATCCTACAGATTTATCATCACGAGTTCTACACATAAAATATTATTGTTACTACAATATAGAGAGAGAACAAAAAAAAAACCCCGTGACACTCTCTTATGAGGTAAGGTAACATCTGTGCTAATATGATATTGCATTGGAAGTACATTAATGCCCCAAAAACGATCATATAATGTTGAATAAGAACTAAAAGGTTGGTGACGTACAGGGTCCTTCACCCTCAGGTTGGAGTAAGAAGCTACCAGTACCTATTGAACACCTGACTCACCACAACAGTTGTCTGAGAGTTGTGGGAGACTCCTGATAGGCAACCACTCCAAACGCAGCTATTGTGAATTCTTTTATCATGCATCTAAGTGAAGCAATATTTCTATAACCCTTGTTGTGGCAGTTCCCAACAGTCAAATGAAACTAGTATTATCTGCATGCATTTACCTTTAATTTGTAGTTAATATCTTTAATAATATTCCATATTGGAAATGTTAGGATTAATTATATGAAAGATTTATCTGTGAGTGTGTATTTAGCTAGTTGCAGTATACAAGATTTCAGTCAAGCTCAAGTTGTCCTGTCTCCATATCTACTTTTATCCAACATATTCTAAGTCATGGATGTTCCTTGTGCTACACCTTTCCACTTTGTTGCTTCATTCACCACCTAACTACCGTCAAGACTCCAAATCCAGCTGGATTTCAGGGCAAGTACCCGAAACCTGAACCAAACTATTGAGACAAGCCAGGCTTCACTGGAGTCAATATAAAGAGTTCGGCGGTCTCATCTTCAGTGTCATCTTGTCACTCGGCTAGAGTCTTCCCTTCCTGGTGGTGGTATTATCAAGCCGAACTTCGCTCTTCACCCATTGAAGTCGGTAACATAACTTAAGTGTATATATTGCAAGTGTGGGTCTTTATCTTTAATCTATCTTTGTCCTTGTCTTTAATTATTTGTTATTCTTGTTATTAATTTCTTGTCAGTTTAAACTTTAATCTTTATCTATGTGGGGAATGTATTGCCAATTTTGATTTAGAATACTAAGATTAAAGTAAGTTTTTCTCTTTGTTTCCATATTCCTCACGTATTTGTAGTGCAGCATTAGTCCTTTCCTCATAAGCCCCTAGAGTCCTAGACAATCACTAACGGTCATTACACTTGCTCTCAACACTTCTGCATCCAACCCATTCCAAGCATCAATACTTCTTGTGAGGCTAAATTTTTCTACACTGTTTAAGTATGTCTTTCTTCACTTTGTACCTTTGTTCTTCCATTATTCTTTATTCATTCACACTTTTTAGTCCTCTTACTGCTATAAACAGTCAAATCAACCTTTCTCTCCTTTCTTCCAATGTTATCAGTTTTCTTTTTATGTAGATGGTGCTATTTTCAAATGTTCAAAACAGAATTTGGGAGAAATGGGCAGATGTTGAGAATATGAATATAATGGATCCAACATCGAACTAATGAATCATGGACCTTGACTCAAAAAGCAGGGTAGCCAAGACAAGGCATGCCAAGGTTCGTGGAGACATTACTCTCCCCTTCCCTTGTGCGTCTTGTCTTTTTGTAGGAGAGTATACAGAGGAGGGGCTTCTCAGACCTCCATTACTTTTGTCATCTCTTACAAACCACAGGGATTACGTTGGTAGAATTCTTGTAGCCCTCAAGTAACCAATATATATGCATTCACATCTATCACTAGTTAAATCAATCTACCTCATCAATCCTAAAACAAGAAAATTCAGATACATAAAATGCCAATTGCTTACCTGTCTGGAATACCAAGTCTCTTGACTGAGCGATACATGGATAACACATTTGCAACATGACGATAGTTGAACCAAAAGCGGGATGTATCTACCAACACAGCCCAGTTGTTGGTGTGTGTTTTCTCCAACGTCTCAGAGACAGCTTGATCCTGTTGTATCAAATAAAGTTGTAATGCCTCACTTCAACAAATAATAAAACAATATAAAAACAAGGTATTTCATGACCGAAAACTTAATTATGTTTAACAATAACTATTGGAGTGAGGTGTTTTGACAAAGAGAGAAATGATAAGGTTATAGAATGATGCCGAGACAAACATGATTTGTTGAAAAGATCATGGAGTGTTATAGCTGTTTGGATACAGAGCAACTCGTGTTATAGGACATACACAGGAAGCTGTATATTCATTATTCTTAATTTTCTGGTTGATTGAGCTATTTTCTGTTATATTCTTGCATTCGTGTCATTCCAGCAAAACCCCATGAATCTGCAAAGGCATTTATTACCAAAGACGTCAATTTGCCTCTTCAGATCGGTGTTCAGTGTCCAGTAAGACAGGAATCACCAGCGACTTGAATATTTGAATCTTTGTCCGTCTGCACAGGTACCGACAATGCCAGATACTTGTGCTGAGCGAGTCCATAACACCATGGGCCAAGCCAATCCGCCGTAAGACTTCTTGACATGACCCATCATTATTATGGACCACGCTACCAAGGTATCAATGTCCTCGCCACATGCATGATTAGACCTAGCAAGCTTCCAAACACCTGAACCTTAGTCTTGAGCCAGGACACCTCAAGCCCTGAAAGTTTTGCCTTCCCAAGCAGTGCTCCCCAAGCAGCTCTGGTCTCTAATAACTAAAACCAAGAATATACAGAAGTAATATGGTTCCTGCACAAGAAAAAGCATGTGGTGAAATTAGAAAGAATACAGAGAATTGCAACTAAAATGGTGCCAGAATGGGAAGACCTAACATATGAGGAAAGATTAAAAGAAGTATAGATACTTGGAATGGACTCAAGAAAGAGGTGATAATGGCAAAGAATGTACACCAACTGAAGGAAAAACTGGACAAATATAGATACAGAGACAGGACCACACGAGTGTAGCTCAGGCCCTGTATACTACAATTAGGTAAATACACCTCAGACATCTCATCTCCATTACATTTAATCTTTTCGCTGCTAATCCATACTCCATGTTTCAGTTTCATATAGTGCAGTGGGCACAGCTACTCCTTCATACAACCTTCTCTTTACATTCATTCCCTTCACTCTTAAACTGAATACCTTTTTCATTCCTCCCAATACCTTTCCTACATCATTGATCCTAGACTTCACTTGTCTATATCCCCCCATCTACAATAATCTTGGACCCTAAATATTTCAAGCATTTCACCATTTAATGCAACATTCATCCTTCTACCACTAACCCCCTTTACTTTTATTCTCATTCACTCTCAAATACCTCCTCCTACACACTAGTCCAAATTCTTCCACCAACTAACACAATTTCTCTTCCAAATCTGCCACTTAAGTGGTATCATCCCCAATCAGTAGATGATTTATCTTCCACTCTCTATCATCAGCATTTACCAAACTGAAACCTCTAACTAACATTCTCGCATTAACTTCCTTTCCCACACCATCCATATAAATATTGAACAACCATGGTGACATTACACATCCCTGACGTAGTCTTACTTAAACAGGAAGCCACTCACGCTATTTCCCACTCTTACACAAGCTCTACTATTCACAGAAACTTTTCACACCTTTAAAGTAGCCTGCCACCTAGCCTATACAATCATAGGACATTCCACAAGCCATCCCTATCAATCCTGTCACACGCCTTTTATAAGTTCATAAAAGCCCAAAATACTTATTTTCCTTTTGCCAAAAACTTTTCATACACTTGTCTCATAGCAAATACCTGATCCACACAACTTCACCCTCTTCTAAAGCCACATTGCTCCTCACATATAACACCTTCTGTACCCTCTCTGATTCTCTTCATCAGTACCCTACCATACACCTTACCTATTACACTCAACAGACTTATACACCTACAACTAGCACTCATATTTATGGCCTTTACCTTTATACAAGGGAAATACCCATGCACTCGACCAATCAAGTGATACCATACTGGTTACAAAACACACATTTAACAATCTTACTAACCACTCAATCACACTTTTACTGCTACTTTTCAAACATTCAACAGCACACTCATCTAACCCTGCAGCTTTCCCTGCTTTCATCTCCTTTACCGCCCATTTTACTTTCTCCTTTGTGATATATGCACTATTCAACCCTCCTAACATTTTCACTACATTTTCCCTTCCCACTCCTATAATCTCAGCCTCTCTTTCTTCTACACTTAATAGACTTTCAAAATATTCAGCCCATCTCTCCTTAACTATTCTCTTTTCAAACAACATAGTACCATCGTCTCTCTTCACCCTTTCTTCATTTCCAGATGTTCCCTTCCTTGTCCTCTGTAACTCCTTTCAGAACATCTTATTCCCATGGAAGTTTTCACCCCACCTTTCATCTGCACTCACTTTTGCAATACGCACAGCCCTTTTTGCTTGATTTTTCTTTTCCTTGTACAGGTTCACAATCTTTTTTCCGAAATTCTGAAAACCGAAAAGCTCCGAAAACTAACAATTTTTCCAGAATGTCGTCTGCACATCAAAGCTCGTCAGACGCATGTTGCCTCATAGTTTTCTACTTGTAGCTACACCTTTCTCACTGTCTGAATCAACAACCATACTGTTATCCATTTCTCCTAAATCATTATCAGTACCTGTACTTGCATCTGAATCCCCATCATAAAGAGCTGTCCCCTCAAGTTCTGCACTTTTTGTTACACTAGCCTGCTTTTTCTTTACATTTTAGCTTTCTTTACACAGATGCAAGTACAGGTACTGATAATGATTTAGGAGAAATGGATAACAGTATGGTTGTTGATTCAGACAGTGAGAAAGGTGTACACGTAGAAAACTATGATACAGAGTTTGAGCAAGACACTTATGTGAGCTTTTTTCCTAGGAAATTTGGGAAGAATTACCCTGAGGAAGAGAAATACTATGTAGTAACCTATGATAGGGCATACATAGGAAGAGTTCTAAAAGTTGGGAAAACCAGTGTAACAATTAAATTCTTAGAAAGAAGGATGAACAATCAGTACAACTGGCCTAAACCTGATGATATTGATGAGGTTAATATGATACACTTGACCAGTGGACCAATGGTATTGTCAGGAACACCTCCTTTTACAATTAAAGCTTTTGCTGACTTTAAAATGCATGTAAAACAAGGTATGATATAACCACTTTGTAGTTAAAGCCTCGGCGTATCCAATGAGCACAACAGGAAAAGCATGTTGAATCAAACAACTTTGCAATATTGACTGTCTTAATTCACCCCCCAAAAAAGTTGTTTTGATACACCCCACTTGACGCTATCTCTTGAAATACATGTCAACCACTAACTAACGAATGCTTATGGCACGACACCAAAACATGACTTTTGCGCTTTGCAAACAAAGCAGACATAGAGCAAGTACCCAGACTCTGCGTATGGCAAAAGTAAGTAAGGTTAGTAGTACTTGTTAGGTTAGATTGGGAAAAGTTAGATTTAATTTTTTAAAACTTGAAAATAGGCAGTGTGGAAGGGGTGGGTTAGAGTATGATTGGTTGAAAACAATCATGTGACACACGTCAAATGAATTTGATTGGTCCTTTTGTTAATGTTTCACATTTCTTCCACTAGTCACGTGGGGAGGTGGTGGCCTAGTGGCTAGCGATCGGGCATACCAGCTCAGGGTCCCGCTTTCGAGCCTCAGCACGGGCTGGCCACTTTTCTTCGATACTACCACCGAGTGGCCTAAGAACACCTACATGCTGCCATAACACCATCCTCACCGGGACTGCAATGTTATATGCACAAGGAGCTTCCGCTGGCAGCATGAGCCTATCAATAAGAAGAAACAAGGCGTCACTTAAAAAATCTAACCCACGCTACTAACGGGCAGAGGCCAACCATCTAAGGTCTCCCTGAAGCCTACCAGCGCCACGGGTAAAAGATGGAGGGGAAAAAAAAAAAAGAAAAAAAAACTGTACCAAGAAGCTGAGACCTTCATTTCTTGAGACAGTAATATGGCCACGCCTTACCTAATGGTGCCACAAAAATTTGTGACTATATTTTTATCTAAAAAATGTTTTGCGTCATTTTGACCAAAGTAACCGATTCGCAAGTGAGTTGAAGCTTAATGGAAGACATATATGACCAAAGATAAGTACTACATAAGGCAGGAACAGAGATATGACAGCGTAGTTAAAACGAATCTTAACCATGTTTTGTAATATGTTGTCTGTTTTCTTTTAAAATAAAAGAAAAAAAGTAGTGATTTCCAAGAAAAACAAATGTGAAATACATTAAAAACACAACAAAATCTATTAGAAGGGAATAGTTTAGTCTGAAAATAGTTTAGTCTGAAAATGGAGGACATCATTAAAACGAATCTTTATCTAAAGAACATCAAATACATCCCAGAAAAAAGGTGTCCGCGTCTCTGAAAAAGATCGTCACCTGCCGAATTCTTAATCCCATGGCCACAGTTCAGAAAGTAATTTAGCCTTAAAACTGGAGTCACAGGCATAAGCCTCTTCCAGAAGATCATCTGTGAGTATCTGTGAGAAATTCTGATTCTGATCTTTTTCTAAAGTAGGTCCCGCAGAGAGCCGCTCTCAGGCAGCATAATGTGCGAGGGTTGTGTGGGAGATTCAAAGGGCTTGGGTAGGATTAGGATAATGGTTAGGATAAGGATAGGGATTCGGATTAGATAAGGGGGCAGGATTTGGATTAGGATTAGGAAGGTAATGATTGGTGATCCTACTTCTAAATATCTCAAAAGTGAGACTATTAACTATTTATGATGAGAGATGATTCCACTCCTGGATGCTGGATGCTAGATTTGAAAGTGTGCATTCATACAGATTCTTATATTTTTGCAGCAAATTACTCTTTTTCATTCAGCCACCACCCAAAAAAAAAAAAATTCAAGCCTATTCCCCAAGTTTATTTTGGGACAAGGGGAACTATTAAAGGTGGAAATCCATTGATATTCGTTAAGTATGCATTTAACTAATTAAAACCTAATTTTTTTGCCGGTTATGAATGGAAATAAAATATTATCTATCTTCCACTATACGTGAACAGTGTGGCAATACTTACGTGATCAGCAAGAATAAGAGAGGTGAGGCAGAGGGCAACAAAAGTCGGCAGCAATTCCATGACTCTTGGTTCACTATATAATTTTTTTGCTGTGCTTTCACTTTTCTTGAAAAAAAAACTGGGAGATGGCTTAACGGAGCTAATGATTTCGATGACGTGTCTGTCAATAGAAGTTAAGATTTTCCCACGGTCATTGCAGTACAGCGAGTAGCTACTTGGTTTTGTTGTTTATGGCACCAACGATCCTTGGGCTGCTATGTGCCCTGGCGAGGTCCTGTGGGGTTATCACAGGCGGAAAAGCTGGCCTGTCTTCTTAAGGAAGGCGCAGGTGAGGCGGATGACGGCGGATCTTCGAAAGGGGTGAATGTCTGCCGCCTGGAGCAGGGAGGGCAGGTCGAATGTGGTGACGTTCAGGACTTGAAGTTGGCTGCGTAGTACTACACGGTGGGAGTGGAAGCGCGGATAGTGTAGCAGGAAATTTTCAATCGTCTCAGGGATTGTTTTGCACCAGGGTCAGTGTGGGTCAGGGGACAGACGCAGGCGGTGTAGCTGAGCCGTGAGTGTTGTGTGGCTCAGACGGACTTCTTCTTCTTCTTCTTGGGAATTTGATGGGGCCGTGCAGGCTGTGGTGCCACAGCCTCTAGTGCCCCAAAAGTGCAGGTTGCAGATGAGTAAGTGGATCAGATCCTGTTGAGTTGACCTGTCCTTTGGAGGAAGGTCCTGGTGTGTTTGAGTACTTTGAAGGCCAGGCCAGGGTCTTGAGAGCCACCTAAGAGGTCAGTTATTGCTGGTCTGCGGAGGTGAAGAGACGACAGTGAGTGGAGGAGTGCCATGCGGTGGGAGTGGTGACGAGGACAGTGTAGTAGGAGGTGTTCTGGGGTGTCAGGTTGTGTAGGGCACCAAGGGCAGTGGGGGTCCTCTGTCATGCCCAGCTTGTGTAGGTGGGAGTTTAGGCGGCTGTGTCCAATTCGGAGTCTGGTGACGGCAGTGTCAAGGGCACGGCTGGGGGAGTAGGTCCACCAGTGGTGTCGTGTGTCTTGTCTAATGTGTCCAAGTGAAGTGTACTGTAAAGCGTTAGTCAGGTCTGTGTCCCAGTGTAGTTTACAGGCTGTGTGGAGGTTAGTCAGAGAGTCGGTCTGGTCAGTGGGGAGGTGTATGGGGAAGGGGTGGGAGTGTGCCTCCGCTGCCGCTCTGTCGGCCACTGTGTTGCCCATGACACCAACATGTGAGGGGACCCACTGAAGGTGGATGGAGAAGCCAGAAGAGGATAGTTGGAGAAGAAAGTTGTGAATGGTGAAGCAGAGGGAGTGGTGTGTTTTAGGGCGGTGACGCCGGATGAGTTGGAGGGCTGAGAGGGAGTCTGAGAAGAGAGTGACTGAGCAAGGGGAGGTGAGTGTGGTGGCAAACCTGAGGCCCTCTCTGATGGCAAAGAGTTCTGCCGTCAGAATGGAGGCAGAGGCCGGCAACTTCCAGGCAGTGGCAGTGGAATGTACTGGGATGTACATTGCAGCCCCAACAGAGGGAGGTACTGGGAGGCGGGAGCCGTCGGTGTATATGTGGAGGGAGTTGTGGTATTGAGTGTGCAGGAGGTTGTTGAAAATTATCCTGCCCTGCACCGGACAGTGTGCCTTTGACCATTGTGTGTGTGTGTGCAGTGTCAAGGATATTAGGGAGGAGAGGGGAAACCAAGGGCCCAAAGGGGAAGTCTTCTCGAGAGTGAGAAAGGAGGGGGGTGTCACCCGGAGGCAGGCAAAGAAGGAGAGGGCTCTTTCTACAAAAGGTGTGTGGGCTTGATATGGTAGGGGGCCAAGAAGTGGTGCCCTACTCTGTCTGAGGAGGAGGGAGTGGAGGGCGTGGCAGCTGGGGGAGGATGCGAGTTTGGTGTAGGTGCGGACAAGGAGGGTGGAGCGTCGGTGTGACAGTGAGGATAGGGAGGATTCTGCCTGAAGGGCTGTGACTGGGGAGGACTTGAAAGCTCCCAGGGCTATACGCATGGCTGTGTTTTGAATTACTTCTAATTTATGGAGAAGTGAAGGTGAGGCCGCCCCATAAACCTCACATCCGTAGTCTAAGCGACTCCGGATATAGGCACAATAGAAGCGAAGGAGGGTATGCCTGTCCGCACCCCACTTGACCCCTGCAAGGGACTTCATTAAATTTAATCTTTTGAGGCATGAGGTCACCAGGTAGTGTATGTGACAGCCCCAGGTTAGACGGGGGCCATCCACTACTAAGCCTAGAAACTTATGTTGGGTTTTAAAGGGAATGGGTGAACCTTTGATGGTGACCCCAGGTAAGTTGGGTATTCGCCTTCTGGTGAAGCACAGAAGGCTAGACTTCTGGGCACTCACCGTTAGGCCCCAACGTGATGTCCAAGTGTCTATGGCATCAAGCCCACGTTGAAGGTTAAGTTGAGCCTCCTGGATAGTGGAAGCAGAGCAAAGGAGGGAAGTGTCATCAGCGTACAAGAGTGCATGTGTGCATGGAGAAGAGGGAAAGTCTGAAAGTAAGACATTGAAAAGGAGAGGACTGAGAGGAGAACCCTGTGGGACACCTCTGGTGACCGGGTAAGACCTAGAATAGGAGTTACCTATCACCAGAGAGAAGGACCTGGAAGACAGGAAGGACTGAACCCAATTGAGTGGGGAACCATTGAGTCCCAGGCGGGAAAGTTTTTCAATAATGGCATTATGTGAAGAGGAGTCAAAAGCTCCTTTGAGATCAAGAAAAGCTACCAGAGTGTATTGCTTGTGGTTAAATCCTTCCTGAATGTGGTGCTCTAGCTGGAGCAGGGCATCCAGGGTGCCCCGGTGAGGACGGAAGCCAAACATGTTAGGGGGAAGAAGGTGTTTGTGTTCCAACCACCATGTTAGTCTATCATGCACTATATGTTCTAATACCTTACTGAAGTTAGAGAGGAGACTGATGGGCCTGTAGGAGGAAGCCTCCGACGGGTCCTTGCCAGGTTTGAAAATAGGAATTGTGATGGCATGACGCCACACAGAAGGGAACGTGCCAGACACCCAGCTGGCGTTGAACACGTTCAGGAGGAGGAGGACCAGAGAATCTGGGAGGCGGCGAAGAAACTCATTCGGGACATTGTCCGGCCCCGTCGCCTTCCCAACAGACAGTGCTTGTAAAGCTGATGAAAGCTCCTGGGGAGTTATAGCTGTGCTAATTGTGTGGCCGTGTGAAGAAGGAGGTAACACAGGGGCAGGTATAGGGTCAGGGGAGCCGAGGACAGTGTGTATGTTGGAGGCAAGGCACTCGGCTTTTTGGACATTATTGACAAGGAGGACTCCGTTACTAGTTAACGGGAAGGTGAGAGGGGGCTGAGGGTGAACCATCTTCCTGAAGAAAGACCAAGCCTGGGAGACTGAGGAAGAAAAGGACAGGGAGGCACAAAAGGAGGCCCATGCAGAACGTTTCTCATCAAGAATAACACGCTTGCACTGGGCCTCTAAAAATCTGAAGCGACTGCGAAGGGGAGGGATGGGATTTTTACGCCACATGTTAAAGGCATGTCGTTTGGCCTGAAGGGCTGCCGCACACCTTCGGGACCACCAGGGGACCCGGAAGGGGCGGGAGGGACGGGAAGTGACGAGGTGGAAGTGATGGGACCCTACATCCACCAAGGTGTCCGTAAGGTATTGAATTTGATTTTGTGAAGGGAGGCAGGTGGGAGGAGTTATTAAATTAATCTCTTTTTGGAAAGAGCCCCAGTCTCCCTTTTTAAAGGACCAACGAGGTCTGCGTGATGAAGGGGGGGGTGTTGGTATTGAAGGGAAGGAGATTACAACAGGAAGGTGGTCACTCCCCATGTAAGGGCCAGTTGTTATAGTGGTGAGGAGGAGGGGGCCATTCCCCAGGCAAAGGTCCAAGGTAGAGGGGTTCCCTGAAACTGGATCAGTCCTGGTAGGGAGGCCAGGTGGAGTAAGGAGAGAGAAGGTTGTACTGTTTGCCAGGAAGGTCGAGAGGGACAGACCCGAACGGTTTCTTCGGCTCCTAGGGAGGGCTGGTTCCCAGAAGTCGTGATGGGCGTTAAAATCACCCATTATTAAAGCTGGGGAGGAAAGCTGTGAAAACAAATGCTGGAACTCCTGAAGGGAGATATCCAAGCATGGGTTGTAAATCAAAAGAATCTGAAGAGGCCCTGAGTTAAAGGTAATAGTCACCCCCAGGTACTCTAGTCTGCCCCCGGGGAAAGGAGTGATAGTGAGAATGCTAGAAGAGAGGGATTGGTGGACAAGCAGTAGCAGGCCGCCTCCTGCTCCGCCTGCCCCCCTGTCCACTCTGTAAGAAGAATAGTTGGGGAAGGAAGGGGAGAAAGCGTCAGTGAGCCACGTCTCACAGACACCAACAACAAGAGGTGAATATGAAGACAGCGTGGTTTTAAAGACTGGAAGTTTCCAGTACAGGGACCGGGCGTTCCAGAGTATGAAGTGAGAGGGGAGAACAGAATTCACTGCGTGAGTGATGTGAAGAATGAGAGTAGTCCTGGCAAGCACTGGAGGAGGCTTTCTTGAAGGCTAGAACCTGTTAGGAGAAGATTAATAAATTGAAGTACAAGTGGTGCTAATCCCATAATGAAGGCTGATAAGGAAAGACCCGAAGCATGCTGGGCCTGTGAAGGTGCCGGTGGAGGCCCAAGGCATGCACTGCCCAGTGAGGGCAGGGGCTGCTGGGCTGCTGGCTGTGTGGCATGTGGCTGAGGCTGAGACTGGGGAGGTGTGGGTTGAGGTGGGGGAGGAATGGGTTGAGGTAGGAGAGGAGCAGGTTGAGTTGGGGGAGGAGCGGGTTGGGGTAGAGGGCGAGGTGGTAGGGGTGTGGGGAGAAGGAGTACCTCCTGCAGACGGGTATCTCTCCTAGGAGGGGTAGGGCAAGAGGGGGTTTTTGGCTGACGCCTGGGAGAGCGACGGCTCCTCTGGGATTTGGGTGTTTGAGGTGCACAGAGGTTAGTGGGTGGGCGATGAGGGGTGGAGCAGTCCTGGGCAGCCAAAGGAATTATTGTTATCTTTGGGCTGAGTGGTTTGTTAGGGGCAGGTTGTGGAGCAGGTGCAGGTGGGGGGGGGGTGCCTGAGGAGGTGTAATATTCTCCTCTGGTGAGGGAATCGGTCTGAAGGACCCTGGACGGATGCCCCTTAGCTTTCGCTTGACCTCCATTATTGTGTGGGTAGGGTCATGTTGGAGCTGCTGTAATTGCAGTGCCTGGAGGTATGCCGGGCACTGCCTATAGGTGGGGCGGTGGTTGCCATCACAGAAAAAGCATGCTTCAGGCCGGGTACAAACCTCGGCGTCATGGTAACCACTGCACCTCCCACAGCGGTTTTTGCCGTTGCAGGAGGCGTTACCGTGGCCAAACAGAAGGCAGCGGGTGCACCTGAGGACAGGGAGGGTGTGGGACCTGACACGGTACACTGCTGAGTTTAAGGCAATCCTATCAGGGAGGGGCCCCCTAAACTTAATACGAATGGCCATATTGGCCATCGTCTGCCCTTCCCTCACAAAAGCTGGGAGTCTGAAAATGTCAATGATCTGTGTTGGGGCATCGTCAAGTAAGGTAAGGTTAGTTAGTATGTCCTGTGTGGACAGTTCGGGGGATACTGGGTATATCCTCCCGAACATGTAGGTGGGGTCATCGTCTGTTGCAACCCAGCATTTGACAGACCACTCCCCCAGCGTGGTAACTGACTCCGGGGGTTGAGAGAGGTTTTCGAGGTTTGCTACCTCGAATTTTATGCCCCTGCCGCCACCTGTGATGGTCAGGGTTTTCTCAATGTATTTTTTCGCAAATATTGAAGAGTGGATGGCCCTGGTCACTTTACCAGGGTGTATAAAGCACCTGTTCCCCTCAGCAGAGCGGAAGAGGATGAATTTTGAAGAATGGGGTTGCAGGGGTTGAGATTGGCGTGAGGGCACAGCTCTAGCGTTAGGTGAGGGTGGCAAGGCAGCTACTGAGGCGAAAGATCGTGCAATACATTTGCTAGACTTAGCTGTATGCTCGTGGACCTCACCAGACGATGGAGAAGGAGAGCGGGTCCGTTTGGAGACAGTGGTGGTGGCGTCCATTTGGGTGGCAACATGGGTGGCAGCATGGGTGGCAGCAGCTGCCGGCGGGTCACAGCCGTCGTCAGACGGCATGAGTCCCTTGCCGTTCGTCGGCTGTTGATGCGGCGGGACTCAATATGCAGTAAATCCTGCACTTGGGCACTGGTGTAGTACCCACCAAACCGTAAATAGGGTTTGGGTAGGCGTTGTGGTTGTGGCTAAGAGAGGTAGGTCTGCACTCGACCGTGGTTCTAGCAGAAGTCGCTCAGACGGACTGACGGAGGTGGATGAGGGTTACATCCAGCACGCGGGACTGTTTTCGTATCCACGGCTGAAGTATAGACCCTTTATTTATTTTAGAAGTATTGTAGAGGGCACCCCCAAGCGTAATATCTCAGGTGAAGAGACATCCAAGATATGAGGCGTTTGATCGTCGAGAGCGCTAGAGGAATGGGTGTTGTGTTTACTTCTGTTAAGGCCATCTTGGCTACAGCATCAGCAACTTCGTTGCCATGGAGAGTGTTTACAATTTTTTCGCCTCGCTCAGAAGAAGAGAGAGAGAGAGAGAGAGAGAAAGAGAGAGAGAGAGAGAGAGAGAGAGAGAGAGAGAGAGAGAGAGAGAGGAGGGGGGGGGCGGTGGGAGGGGGGAGAGGGAGAGAGAAAGGAGAATACATGAGAAGAACAGACACCAGAAGACCTATTGGTAAATAATTAGGGTAGATCTGCTGGACTACATACTACTACAATTGTACACTAAGAGTTTGAGAACAGTATAGAAACAGAACAAGGCTCTCTCCCTCTGGCAACATGCCGGTAGGAAAAACAGATAGAAGGAAACACCATGACCTTGTAGAAAACATGGCCATGGACATTTTATAATAAAGAATTAAAATAGAGGAGGATACTATACTATACTAGACTAGACTACCGCTACTGATGGTACATCCTGGATGATGAATAACATTAATATTGTATCATTTTATAACTAAAGAATGAAAATAGAGGAGGATACTCTATACTAGACTAGACTAGACTATACTAGACTACCTACGCCAAATAACAGGTAAGAGGCAAGTCCATCCTGCCTCTATAAAGCCTACTGGCGCCAATGGTTTGTGATATAGAAAAGAAGAAAAAAAATCGCCACTGTTGAGATCGCCCGGATTCAATGGTTATACTTTAGTAGATGTAAATATCTCCAAAACCATAATGAGATCACAGAGAATAGAGGCAGAAGAAGGATAGATCAAGGATAGAAATGAGGGTAATAAAGGAAGACGGGAGAGGAAGTAAGAACTCAGTTTAAAAGTTTTTGCTTTAGATGAACGTCACCGAGTCAAATTTCAATGAATGGCGTAAGGAAATTTTTTTTTCAAGAATCAAATAGACAACCTCAAGAAGTTAAATGATGAAAGAGTAAAGGAGACAGAGAAATTATTGGGAAGTGCTAGATCAGTTAAGCATAGACTAAAGACTCAGATTGCAACAAAAGAGATCTTAGCAAGGATTTACTACACAGAATCAGAGATATTGAAGAATATAGAGATGTGTTTATTAAAAAGAGTATGAATGAAGAATACAGACAAAAATTTCAAGAATGAAGGAAGAGGCAAATCATATAAGATCAACAGAGGGAAAACAAGTTTTTTTTATGAAGAGTAAAGGACAACAGGATAAAGAAATGGTACATAAACAACACTGTTAAAAAGAAAGGAAAAATTAGAACAGTAACAAAAGGGATTCATGAAATAAAAAGTAATGAATATTAACATAGATGGAATAATACTAAGAAAATTAGAGTTGATAGACTATCTAAGAGAGAAAATTAAATAACAAATTGTATGCCTAGCAGAAACAAAAATATCTGAGGACATCCAGACTCACATTGAGAATAATAATAATTATAATATATGGAGGAAGGATAGAGAAGGTAAAAGAGGTCTGATGATAATGATAAAATCCAGTATAAAAGTGATAAATATAGAGTATGGAAAAGGAAAAGCAAGTGCACAGATTATGACGAAATATGAAAACACTAAATATAGTAGCTGCATATGTCCTCAATAATACAAAAAAAAATTTACCAAAGAAGAACACTATGAAATAATAAAAGATACTCAAAATCTTTAAAAAATAATAATAATAATAATAATTAAAAGCAGTAAAAGACTAACAGTGGTGGGAGATTTTAATGGTAGCGAAGTAAAGTGGGAGACATTCGAAAAAGGAGATGAAAATACGTGGAGGAAAAAATTATGAAGACTAACAATGAATAATGCCATGGTACAATTGGTAACTGATTATACAAGATATAGAGAAGATAAATCACCATTATTGGGCCAAGTAATTACCAAATTAATAAATATAAAAAAAAGTACAAATTATGAGTGCCCATTTGGGAGTAAAATTGAGATCAAGGGTCCAAGGAAGTGAGATTAAGAGATATATGGAAGACAAACAGGAGGAATCATTTAAAAAGAAAAGAGGGAATCATGCAAAAGCAAACTATACTACAATGAAGAAGTTATCAATGAAAATGATTGGACTAAAATTAAGGAATTAAAAGAAGTGCAAGAGAAACATGATAAACGAACAAGGAGTCAAGGAATATATTCCATTTTATTAAGTAAAAGAAAAGGAAAAAAAAATGTGGTTTAACAGAAATTGTGATAGAGCTAAAAAGAAAATTGATGAAGCATAGAAGAGAATAAAAAAAAATCTGATTCAGAAAAGGAAAGAACAATATAAACTTGACGGGAATTAATATGTACGGGTAAGAAAAGAAGAGAAGAGATATGAAAAAGATATAGTTGACAAATGCAAGGAAGAACTAAAGCTCTTTTATAGATTTGTTAAAGGAAAAACAAAAAAATAAAGAAATTATAGCTAGATTGAAGGAAGATAAGAAGCATATGATGACCCGAAAGAATTGAGTTAAGTACTAAATAAGAATTTTCAATAAGTGTTTATAATTTTAAAAAGCCACAAGGACAAAAGAGAATAAATGAAATGTAGGAAATTGGGATAAATAGAGAAGAGATAAGGGAAATGATGTAAGAATTGGATGATAGATAAACAATAGGACCAGATGGATACATCAGGAAACATCTGGAGTGTAGACAAGAAATGGCTGAGCCAATTTTTGATGAAATTGAGCGTTCTCTTAAAACAGGAAAAATCCCTAAAGAATAGGAAAAATCTTATATAATGCCTATTTACAATAATGGAAACAAGGAAGAACCACTAAATTATAGACCAGTGTCATTGACCAGTCTGTAAGGTATATGACAAGGTTTTCTAGAAACAATGGACTGATTACTTAGAAAGAGTGGGAATAATAACTTAGACATATTTGGAATCAGAACATGAAGGCCATGTGTTACCAACTAATGAAGTTTTTACTCAAGAGTGATAGATATAACAAAAGAATGTGATGGATGGGCGGATTGCATACTTAAAAAAGGCAGTCTATAAGGTTCCACACAGGAAATTACTATGGAAGTTGATATACATTGGAGGATAAAAAGGAACAAAAAACTGAAAGGAGGACTACCTGAAAGGAAGGAAAATGAGAACAGTAGTAAAGGATTAAAAAAAAACAGAATGGAGGGAAGTAAAAAGTGGGGTACCATAGGGATCAGTTTTGGCACCAATAATGTTTTTAGTATATGTAAATAATATTACAGAAGCAGTAAGCTGTTGCATAGGCCTGTTTGTAGTTCATGCGAAATTACTAAGGAAGATAAGAAACCACTAGGATTGTGAGGAGCTACAGAATGATATAAACAAAATATATGAATGGAGCAAGACATGGGAAGTGGAATTTAATGCAAAAAAATGCCATATATTGGAAATGAGAAAGAGTGCAATGAGACCCTCATGGACGTATAAGTTAGGACAAAATATTATATCAATAGAAAAAGAAGAGAAAAATTTAGGAGAGCTAATACAGGGCAACTTATCACCAGAGAAACATATAGATAGAATATTTGGGGACACATTTAGGATGCTAAGAAACATACAGATGGCTTTTCACTTCATAGATAGAGATATGAAGAGAAAAGTTATAACTACAATGATAAGACCAAAACTGGAATATGCAGAAGTATTATGGTCCTCACACAAGAAAAAGCATTTGTTGAAATTGGAAAGAATACAGAGATGGTGCCAGATTTGGAAGACCTAATATATGAGGAAAGATTAAAAGAAATGCATTTAACACAAAAAAAAGAGAAAGAGGAGATTTAATTACAATATATAAATTGATGAACAACCTGGAAGAAACAGATAGAAATGATCAAACAGTGAGAATAAAAGGAGATGCTAGATATTTGAGGGACAAGAAATAATTACAAAAATTAATTTGCTTGAACTATACAATCCTTCCGTTTCCAAGCCCATTGCCTTTGTGGAGGAGCTTTGGGACCAGAGATTGAGGTCTGATGCTGCGAAGTCTCGGACTTCAGTCTCTGGTCCAACCAATTTTCACTTGGCCTTTTTCTTTTCTAGCTTTATTTCCTCTTGTTTCATCTATCTTTTCTTCTTAACTTCTCACTATCCTCTTCTTTCTTAAAGTGTAAGAGCCGTGCTGAGTGGATGAAAGGCTCACAAGTTCAGTCATGAACCCCCAGAGGATGCCATGGGCACGGTATACCCTCCCTTTTTCCTTGCCCTTACTCTCCATGGGGGTTATGGGGAGCAGATCAGTTATATCCCCCACTTACACTCAGCTCACCATAGCCAATTATGAAAATTTTAAACTAACAGGTGCACTAGGGAATGCACCTCGAAAAATTAATCTCCCTGACTTCCCTGGCTTTGACAAGGACACGGCTCTGACCATGGCTTTCAAAACTTCTCTAACCACCCACCTGTCAACTCCCTTGTCTCCTTCACTTTCTCTTTTACCTATTTCTCAAACACCAACACCAACCCCTACTTCTACATCTGTATCCTCCTCCAGTATAACCACCTTAGAACCATATATACCTCCAAAAAGAAAAAGCACTCACTAACTCTCTATCCTGACCTCTTCCTCATCTACGACTGTCCCCTCCTCTTCATACCGTCACCTACGCCCATCCACTGCCACTAATCACCTTCCTTTATCCAGTCTCTTTGGCCCTCACCGATGGAACAAATACTTCCTTATCCCTGCTCATGTTCCATACTCAAAAAACACTTTCCAGAAATACATCCAAAGACAGATGGGAAGGGTAACCTTTCACACACAACTTGACAGATCTTGCCTAGTCATGATTGACTCAGAATCCAAAGCTGAAGCAATGCTTACTCTAAAAGACCTTGATGGGAAACCATTCCCTGTGTCCTCTGATACTCAACTTAACGCTCGTACTGGTACTGTTCTCATTCCCAATGAAGTCTGTCCAGATGGTGTCAGTTGGCCTGACTGTTCCTGACCTTTTTGAACTGATTGCAGACGAACATGATATCGCTCATGTGTCCTGCTTTGCCATTAATCCTCGTGGCTGATGCAAATACCCAGTAAATATTGCAAGAATTGCATTGAAAGGACAAGATCTTTCAGACAGTGTATACATAGGTGGAGCCTTCTGTAAGATTAAACCTTACATTCCTCACCCACATCAGTGCCAAAACTGCTGGAGTTTTGAGCATCCAGCAACATACTGTAGATCCACCGCACATTGGCCCCTCTGTGCCTCACCTGGCCATACCCGTATAAACTGCCCCTCAACAAAACAAATCTGTGCAAACTGCACCCTAGAACATAATGTCTTCTTCTGAGGCTGCCCTGTTTAAAATTGGAATCGGAGGTTCCTGCCTTCGGCTTCAAACATTGCCTAACACTCAAGGAAGCCCGTCTCAGTGACTTCCAACAAGTTCCTCTCTCTCAGGCTCAGTGCATTTCCATTAACACCCCACAGACCACAACTAACACTACCTTTCCTCCTACTACATCTGATCCTTCTTCCACTCACACCTCTTTCTCTCCCACTCCTCTTGTTCCTTCATCTAGCACAATTACCTCTTCCACTTCTCTCACCCACTCTGTAGTTACTTCAGTGCCAATGATTAATATTTTTCTCCACTAAACCCAGATACCCTAACCCCTACTACTTCAACTTCAAACTTGAAACCTTGTCCCCTTCCATGTTGCATTTATGTACCAAACACAAAGTTTTGCTCCTGTGCTTCCCAGTAACACCCCTAGGGTTGCTGGCGCCCCAGGCAAGCTGAACTTCGGTGCCCTTACAAGTATAATTCTTAAAAATTTTCACAAGGAAAAAAACTGAAAATATAGAATGCTGAGGATCAAAGCTATTAATTATATTATACTTCAATACAAGTGAGGCACCTTAGGTGACATGTACAAGCAGACGGTTGTGGAAATTTTCTTGTCTTTGTCACGCCCTTCTTGATGGCGCCCCCTAGCACATGGCACCCCAAGCAACTACCCGAGTTGCCGATACCTTGAGCCAGCCCTGGTGCTACCCCTCCAAAACCTTCTACTGATCCTACTTCATCTTTAGTCACTAAAACTTTTTCCCTACAGCCTCCGGCCAAGAAAACTTTTGCTCCCACTCTCTCATCCCCTCATTCCCCTAGTGAGACCATCTCTGACATTGAATCTTTTATAGCAAAAACTTTCATTGATATCTCACTCCCTTTCCCATCCTTCACCTCACCACATATCACCTCTGATAACATCCTTTGTGTTTCAGCATAAGTTCATCAACCACTCAATGACTTTCTTTCCACTCTTATCCCATCTTCGCCTCCTTCCCCATCACCTCTTTCCCACTCTTCACTTCCCACCCTCACAGCTACATCTACTTGTAACCACTTGACTATCCTTTACCTCCTGTATTCTCTCGTGAATCCCTGTTACAAAATTCTTCTATCCAAAATCCCTCCTGCCCGTACTTCTATAACTCCTACTTCTGATCCCTCCACCTCTCTTGATCCCATTACTCCTATCCCTACCATTATCACAACTCATTAATTTTCTTTCTTTCATTATTCAATAATGTCCATTCTCCACTGGAATATCCGTGGTTTCCGCTCCCATAGAAATGACCTCTGCTATCTACTTTCTATCTATGAACCTCAAGTTATATGCCTTCAAGAAACCTTCTTGATTCAACCCCCCACACCTATTCCTAACTACCACTTCATCCATTCTCCTCATTCTATTGCTACTTCTTTTCTTATCCTTCATAAGACACCTTATAGTACTCACCTAAACATTGAAACTACTGTTCCTTGTACTTTGTTACAGATTTTCCTTCAATGTTGGGTTATCATTGTTTCTGTCTATTTCTCACCTTCCCATCCTATTGATTTTCATAACCTCCATGACCTAATCTCCCAACTTTCCCTCCCCTTTGATGATAGTCAGCGACTTCAATTGTCGACATACGCTATGGGGGGATTCAGTGGTGAATTCCTGTGGTGGCTCTCTTGAGCTTTACCTATCTACCTCTAACCTTTCTATTCTCATCTTAGACCGTCCTACACATTTTGATACAAGAACTTAATCCTTTTCTTGTATAGATTTACCCTTATGCACCCTTCCCCTCAGTCTGTACTTTCATTGGTCAGTTCTAAACCAATATCCTTTTAGTGACCATTTTCCTATTTTACTCTCTCCCACATCTTATGTTCCAATCCCTAATTCCTCCCCGTTGGTGTTTCAAAAGAGCTGACTGGCTTTCTTTCCCCTCACTTTCAAATCTTCCCTTACCTCCATTGTCTTTCCCTACCACTACAGACATGCTAAACTACTTTTCTGTAACTATTTTAAGTGCTGCATTTACTTCTATTCCCTGTACCTCTAGACCTTTTACATCCAAGTGTGTTCCTTGGTGGAACTTACACTGCTCCAGACCTTTACGTGTAAAGCGTGCTGCCTGGTGTAGTTTTCGCCACAAATGCTACACCTGGACACCTCTCAGCTTTTACATTTTTCAAAAGATCTTCTGCTGTTTTTAGAAAAACAATAAGCATCTCAAAAAACCTAAGCTGGCTCAGTTATGTCTCCTTTTTAACATCAAGCTCACCCCTTTCAGCTATATGGAGACGAATACATAATCTTTCTGGTAAACATCCACCCTCTTCTGCACCTGTATTACATATAAATAATGAAGACATTGCCGATCCACTATTGGTAGCTAATGAGCTAGGTTCATTCTTTAGCAAAATCATTAGGGGATCTCATCTCCCTCCACAGTTCACTAATATTAAATAGACAGCTGAACAAAAGTATATCACTTTCTCTATCATCCACAGAGTCTTATAATGCTCCTTTTTCCACCCTTGAATTAACATCAGTTCCCAAGTCCTGCCATAATACCTGTGGTCTTGATGGTATCCATAACCTTATGCTTAAACACCTACCACCATTATCCTTAGCTTTCCTACTAGCAATTTGTAATAGAATCTGCATGAACAGAGATTTTCACACATGGTGAGAAGCCCTTGTTATCTCTTTCCTCAAACCTAATAAATCTGGTAATCTCCTACAAGATTATCGGCCTATTGCTTTGACCAGCTGCTTATGTAAACTATTGGAAAGAATGGTAAAAGCAGGCCTTATGTGTTATGTGGCCGAGTCAAAAAATTTGATTTCATCTTCCCAATTTGGATTCCGACAAGCTCGAAGTACTGCAGGTCCACTAGCACATCTAGAAACTTACATACTAACAGCTTTTTACCGTAAACAGTAAGTTTTCACAGTATTCTTTGATTTTGAGAAAACTTATGATACACCTGGAGATATCATATACTCCATCAGGTATCCTCCCTCAAAATTACTGGTAACATAGGTGTATTTATCCAATCTTTCCTTAGTAATCGAACCTTTCATGTCTGATTTGCCTCATCAGTCTCTTTCTCTTACACTCAATATGAAGTTATCCCTCAAGGATGCGTTCTTAGCTCCACACTATTCCTTATTGCTATAAATAACATTATATCTTCATTACCAATAGGTGTAAGATCATCCCCCTATGTAGATGATCTTGCCATCTATACCTCTGGGTCCTCCCGCTCAACACACCAACAGGTTATACAATATACCATATCAAACATTTTTTCTTGGGCCACTAATCATGGTTTCAAATTTTCCACTACTAAATCCTATTAAATTTTCTTCACCTGCTCCCACACAGTAACTGCACCTCTTCTTTATCTCTATGAAACTCATTAGAATCCCGCTCCTCGGGCAAATTCCTAGGCCTCATTTTCGACCATAAACTTACCTGAAAAGAACACATTGCAACCATAAAACAAAATGCTCTTCAATGTCTCCAACTTCTAAAAACTCTTTCCCATATATCTTGAGGTGCGGATAGGAAAACACTTCTCCATCTACATGTTTCCCTGATATTCTCCACTCTTGATTATGGATGTCATATATACCTATTCTTCAGCTTCTGCCACTCTATTAAACTCACTTGACCCCATCCATCACTTAGGCTTATGCTTCACTCTCAACGCCTTTCAATCTTCCTTATTGGAAAGCCTGTACTCAGAGTCAGAATCACTTTTCCGACGCCACACCCTTCTTTCCCTCAGATGTTTTGTCAGACTACACCAATTTTCTACCTATTCCACAAGCTCCTCAAAGTAGTTTCTCCTCCCATCCACGACTCCACGTCCACTTTCTGTTTGTATGCATTCCTTTCTCTCTCACCACCCCTTTCTTGATTTAAATGTCCTCCCTTTCCATACCCATTCTTTTCCACCACCCTTAATTTGCTCTTGTCCTTTCTAATTCTTCCAAGTCTGATACACGAACTTACATCTTACAAACCCTTTTTCTTGAACACTTTACTATTCAAAATAATTCCACCCCTGTTTATACTGATGGCTCTAAATCCAAATATGGCTTTGGTTTTGCCATTATGTTCCCCTCCCAACATTTCCTGTTCCAATTACCAAGCGTGTCCAATGTCCTTACAACTGAGCTATATGCTTTTCTCTCTGCCTTGAGAAAGCTTCTTGCCTACCCATCTTCATCCTTTGTAATTTGCACATTCTCAAAATTCTCTCTCCCTTCTACGCTCCCTCTATATTATTCACCCTTTAGTTTGTGAAATCCAAGAGTGGCAATTTCGCCCCTATGCCCGTAAAAAGTCTGTATGTATTTGTTGGGTTCCAAGCCATGCTGGTATTACTGGCAATGAACGTGTCGACTCACTGCTACTCACTGCTACTCTATTAGGATGCCATTATTTCATGAAAATCCCAACCTATGATTATTTCCATTCTTCTAGCCCTTTCTATTTAGCCTTTGGCAATCCTCCTGGTCTGACCTCTCAAATAATAAACTTTGTGCAGTTAAGCCATCCGTCTCTCCTTGGTCAGACTCGTATCACAAGAATAGACAATGGGAGACTCCACTTACACGATTACGTATTGGCCACACTGACCTCACTCACTCTTATCTTATGACACTCTCCACCGATCCTTTGTATGACTTGCAATATGACCCTTTATGTACCCAACATTCTGCTTTTCTGTCCTTGTTACACTGCTGCACGAGCTACAGCTTTCCCTCACTTAACTCATCTATCTCGACCCCCACGCCGTAATGATATTCTTACAGAATCACCATATTTCCACTTAGACAACATAATTTCCTTCCTACAACAAATACACTCTTCATTTGATCTAATACTTTGACTATAACTAACTGCTCTTTCCTTCCCCATAATTTGCCTTACCATCATCTTTTAGATTAACATAGCACCATATGACTTCTGATGTTTAGCGCTTGCTGCTTTTTGCATTAACTAATTAATTTAAACTATACAAAAACGTACAGTGTTCCCACCAGAAGTATAAATACTTGGAATGGACTGAAGGAAGATGTGATAATGGCAAAGAATGGACATCAATTGAAAGAAAAACTTGACAAATATAGATACGGAGACAGGACCACACGAGTGTAGCTCAGGCCTTGCATACTACAACTAAGTTAAATACACACACACACATTAATAAATAGGTTATTTAACTTATTTCCTTGTGATAGGAGGATCAGGCCTTTTTGCACATCAACAGTTAGGCTGGCAGAATACTGGATTTCCGGAGTGTCATAAAAGGCGACTGATAGGGATAGAATGACAGGGTTGGGAAGACCTGCTGTTTTGTTTCTTTCTGCTATGGGACAAGGTATAGAGAGTGAAGGGAGATTAATTTCTCCCTAAACCCTAAGGAAGCCTTGTCTCGGATAACCCCCTTTAAGGGAATAGTAACGCACATATATGTAATTAGGGAAGATAAAATAGACATTCATGTGAGATCAATAAAATTATATTGGGAAAAATAAGATACTCCACTCCACAGGAAATAGAGTGTATTTTATATCACTTTTATATAAACACCTTTGTCCTCTATTCTCAAACTGTGTTGTTTCTCCCATTGTTCCATGACACCACAACCACTCTCACATCCCATGAGCAACAGATTGGAAAAAAAAGAAAGAAAACTGAATATATCACCTACTCTAAACCTTTTAAGTTTAGAAGTGTCATTAGATAGATTGGGTTTAGTACTTGATAATGTTTTACTGAGATGCCAACCTTGAATTGAAAAGAAAGAAAGAGAGAGAGGAAAAAAAAGAAAAAAAAAGAAAAGAAAAAAAGAAAAAAGAAAAGAAAAGAAAAGAAAAGGAAAACCCGAAAGAAACAAAATCAATGGATATCTCCCTCTAACAGTTATGAATTGAGGCACAATTTTTCAAGTAGACTGTGTAGGAAAATCAGGCTTTCTGAAACTGACAAGAGAAGCACATATCCATTGATGTTATAACTTACAGGTGAAAAGTGTATTTTTCCACATACACCCAGAAGATGTTCCAAATCAACCACGAAAGGTTGTCCCTCCAATCTACACTGCATACCTCTGTAGGGATGTCAAGGACAGTATAAAAATATCATTTACACTGTATAAAAAGTCTACAACGACTGTACACTATCTACATAATCCTACTCCTTTGCTGGACGCTTGGATGTCTGATGGCTTCCATAAGTATGTCAGCTGCATCTTTGCTTTGAGCAAGTGACTGACTCTCTCAACAAAGAAATCTTCTACTTGCATATGTGAGAATTATGGAAATGCAACATTATTCAAGGGTATTTGAACGGAATAATTATCTTATTACTATAATAGAATAGCTAAATAATCTGAGAAATGGAAATTTATTTCCTGAAGTTGCTAAAATGCAGTTTTGTTATTTTCTAAAACTGAAATCCCCAAAATTTTGGTGGTATTCAAAGCTAGCTTTGATGAAATATAATAAACCGTAAAATCTCAATTAAAACCAGACAATACTGTGTACAAAATCAACACTTAATGACTTTATCTTTACAACAAGAAAATATTTTGTGTCAGAACAGCACTCTACTGTAATCATCTTGTACTGAAACACCAAAAATTAAGAGCCTTAAAATCTATTTTATGGAAATAAATCTAGCCAGTTATAAATTCTTGGGAGAAGTCTACCTCTTTCACCCTGAGTGACAATGAAACTAAAAAGATCAACTAACAACTTATGATTTCAGGCCACCAGACTTCTTCATTTTCATCAGGCAGCAGTGCTGTACTGTTACATACTTCATCACTGGATAACAAATAACAAAAAAAAAGAAAGGAAAAAAAAATAATAATAATAATAATAATAATAATAATAATAATAAAAAAAATAAAAAATAAAAAATAAATATATAAAATAAAATAAAATAAACAAAAATAAATAATAATGCGGAACTTGCCCATAGGTGTTATTAAAAGGCATAAGCTCTCATGAATTAAGTAGGCGAAGATGAGAGAGAAAAAAAAAAAGTGATTCAGTTATGCAACCAGTCCAACATTTCTGGTTGCTAAGGAACATCATTCTGAGGCATAAATTTCACTTATATATTCAGAATGGCTAACAGGTAGATGCATCACAGGTCTTTGGCCTTCCATGAAATTGTAACTTAACACTGCAAATAATAAAATTAACTGGAGAATAATACTGGTTGGCAACAAAATATTACTCGCACATAGAATGCTGCATCCAGATATTTGAGCAAAAAAGTACAATGCATAAAACTTACAAATCTAAACCCTAGAGTTTGAAAGACGAGATCAAAGAGTGGTGTGTGTGTGTGTGTGGGTAATTGTACTCAACTCAAGCTTGCAGACCTTGTGGAAGCACAGGTCTGTGGTATGGGCAAGAGACGACTCTCCTCGTAAAAATAGATATTTTCTATTTGGGAGGGGGAAGATTTACAAAAATTACAAATGGAATAGATAAGAGACTATCACATATCATGGTATAACAGTGGTTGTGGCAGCCATGACACCTGACTTTATTGGGAAGCAGTGAACAACACGGGTAGGGCTGGGACGAGGTCTGGTCTGAGAAAGGAAAAATATTCTCCCTAGCAGCCTGCCTTGGTCCTTCCCAAGCCCCCTCCAATATTCCCCCCTTGCACTTATAGTATGAATAATTATCACTCAGGAAAGCACAACTGCTCTCCGTGTGGAACGTGTGCCAAGGGAAGTGTGATTGAGATCCTTGGTAAATGGCAGAATCTTAGTTCAGATCCCGGTCTTCCAAGAACCGGTATTCAAAGGTGAAATTTTCCTTTTTTCTCTGGCCCCAATTTTCGTAGTCAAAGTAGATGTATGTTCCCTGCAATGGAAAAAACATATAAGTAACATCTTTCTCCTAAAATAAAGAGAATCAACAAAGAATTGCTTAAATTTAAAAGGTTATATTCTACATGTACTCAAAATCTATGACCAATTTCAAATGTAAATCACTTCAAAAGTAACAAATTTACAGCACAATGACACACCTAACGGGGTAGGTAATGAAAAATATGTGGCAACAAATTCTCTGTACAAGTCATGTTTTGCCTCAGATGAGTGCACTATAAAAGCATAATATAAGTGTTAAAGATAAATAAATAAAAAGATTGGGCTGCTTCTCACATAACTGTTACAGTCAGTGTCCACAACAGAACAACCTGCATGTCTTTGTTGTGAGGCAAGTTGAATGTGTTTGCTTTCATTTTTTTGTGTTATGTTTATTTTTACAGTGCTCACCATTCACATCACATCGACATCAATGTCACATTATTTTATTTTATTTTATTTTATTATTTTTTTTACATAAAAAGGGACAACAAAAATACAT
>JAPQNM010000045.1:25107210-25134710 GCA_029783475.1 Metacarcinus magister
TATGTATGTATATATATATATATATATATATATATATATATATATATATATATATATATATATATATATATATATATAATGTTACTATTAATTCTTTACCCCCCGAACTGCATTTGTAGATTTAACATTAAAAATTATTGTGCAATGTACCAGAATGTAAAATCAAATGAATAAACTTAAAACGAATGTGGGTTTGTTTGAGACTTAAGAGGATGGTAATTAAGTATATACAAAATTGTTAATGAAAGGGAATTATTTCAAACCAGCCATTTTAACAGGAACTTCTAGTAAATATAAAGTCATACAGTGCTCCCTCCAATTTTTCGATACGCCAATTTTGCACTGCACTGCATTAGCTAGGATAGTAAGGAAAGACATAAGAAATGCGAAGAGAATATGAAATGAGAGTAGCTAAAAATGCCACAAGTGACCCTAAGGGATTTTTCCAAATAATATGAGTAAAAATAAGGATAGAATAGGCCCACAAAAAAAGGATGATGAAACAATTGAAAATAATGAAAATATGAGAAAATCATTAAATTAGTATTTCTTATCAGTATTTACGCATGAGAACTTAATAATGTTACCTGATGTAGACCAAGTGTTCAAGGGGAGGGAAGATGAAAGATTAACGAACCTTAACATTATAAGTCAGCAGATAATCCAAGAGATAGATAAGCTTCTGTTTTACTATATATATGCTTGTGTAAAACAGATGCAGAATTGGGAACATAATGCAGCTATATAAGATTATTGACTTTGGCCTACCAACTTTAGGTGCCATGTCACAGGACCCAGTGAGTTTCTAAAATTTTCCACAAAATCAGGGGTATGATAGCATGCAATTTGGGCTCGATAGACAACTATGTGCAGCTTTATAGGTAGGTGTGATAGCCAAACGCGAGATAGCTGAGAGTTGAGTGTAGTTATAATATACTGGGCCTGAGCTACACTTGTGTGGTCCTGTCTCCTTATCTATATTTGTCCAGTTTTTCTTTCAGGTGATGTACGTTCATTGCCATTATCACCTCTTCCTTCATTCCATTCCAAGTATCTATACTTCTTTGGGAAAAACTGTACTCTTTGTATCATTCAAGCAAATTTCTTTTTGCAATTTTTCTTGTGTCCTCAAATATCTATCATCTCCTTTTCTTCTCAATATTAGATCTTTTCTATCTGTTTCCTCCAGGTTGTTCATCAATTCATATGTTGTAATTAAGTCTCCTCCTTCTCTTCTTTCTTTTATTGTTGTTAGATGCATTTCTTGTAATCTTTCCTCATATTTTAGGTCTTCCAAATCTGGCACCATTATTTGCTATTCTCTGTATTCTTTCCAATTTTAATACATGTTTTTTCTTGTGTGGGGACCATATTACTTCTGCATGGTCCAGTTTTGGTGTAATCATTCTAGTTTCATTTTGCTCATAATATCTTTATCTAGGAAGTGAAAAGCCACCCGTATATTTCTTAGCATCCTAAATGAGTCACCAAATATTCTATCTATATGTTTCTTTGGTGATAAGTTGTCCTGTATTACCACTCCCAAAATTTTCTCTTTTTTTACTATTGATATAATATTTTGTCCTAACTTATACGTCCATGAGGGTCTCATTGCACTCTTTCTCATTTCCAATATATGGCATTTTTTTGCATTAAATTCCATTTCCCATGTCTTGCTTCATTCATATATCTTGTTTATATCATTCTGTAGCTCCTCACAATCCTTGTGGTTTCTTTCTTTCTTTCAGTAATTTCGCATCAACTGCAAACAGACTTATGAACTGCTTACTCCTTTTGTCATGCTATTTATATATACTAAAAACATTATTGGTGCCAAAACTGACTTCTTTGGTACTCCACTTTTCACTTCCCTCCATTCTGATTTTTCATCCTTTACTACTGTTCTCATTTTGCTTCCTTTCAAGTAATCTTCCATTCAGTTTCTTAATGTTCCTTTCAACCCTCCAATGTATTCCACCTTCCATAGTAATATGTGCGGAACCTTATCGAATGCCTTTTTCAAGACTAAATGGATGCAATCTACCCATCCATTTCTTTCTTGTGTTATATCTATCACTCTTGAGTAAAAGCTATAGCTTAATAAGTTAGTGAAACAAGAACTTCCTGTTCTGAATCCAGATTGTCTATCTATTATTATTTCTTCTCTTGTTTCTTGATGACCTTCTCACATATTTTACAGACTATTTTGGTAAATGACAATGGTCTATAATTAAGTAGTTCTTCTTTGTTTCCATTTTTGTAAATAGGCATTATATCAGCTCTTTTCCATTCTTTAGGAACTATTCCTGTTTTGAGAGAACACTCAATTATATAATGAATTGGCTCAGCCATTTCTTGTCTACTCTCCTTCAGGATGTATCCTGATACTCCATCTGGTTCTATTGCTTTCCTTTCATCCAATTCCTTCATCATTTCCTTTATCTCTTCTCCATTTATCCTGATTTCCCATATCTCTTTTTTTCTCTTTTGTCCTTGTGGATTTTTTAAAGTCAGATTCAGTTCTAAATACTTTCTGAAAATTCATATTTAATAATTCACTCATTTCTTTCGGGTCCTCATATACTTCCTTATTTTCCTTCAATCTAATTATATTTTTTATTAATAAATCTATAAAACAGCTTTGGTTTTTCTTTGCAATTGTCAACTATATCTTTTCATATCTCTTCTCTTCTTATCCTTACATATTTATTCCTTTCTAATTAATATTCTTCTTTCCTTTTCTGAATCAATTATCTTTTAATTTTCTTCCATGTTTAATCTCTTCTCTTTTTAGCTCTTTCACACTTTCCGTTACACCACCTTTTTTTTCTTTTTTCTTTCACTTTTTAAAATGGAACGTATTATTTGATTCCTTGTTTGTATATCATTAGGAAGAAATCATATTTCTCTTGCACTTCCTTTAGTTCCTTAATTTTTGCCCAATCAGTTCCACTGAAAAACTTCTTCATTGTAGTATAGTTTGATTTTGCATATATCCTTCTATTCTTTTTATATGATTCCTCCTCTTCGTCTTCCATATGGCCACTCATAATAAATATTTTTTTTCCAGATTTATTCTTTTGGTAAATAATAGGTCCAATCTTGTTGGTTTACCTTTTCTTTTATATCTTGTATAATCAGTTACCCATTGTATCATTCATGGAAATGGTAAATAGTTGTTGAATAAAATCTTATTGGCTGAGGATAGAATCTTATTTCAGAGAATGAAAGTAGCCTACGAAACCTGGAAAAAGGGTTTGATGGTGTACACAAAAGGCAGAAGTTGAAGGTGAATGTAAACAAAAGAAAGGTAAGGGTGTTCGATATGAGTAAAAATTAAGTGTTTGATTTCAATTGCACATATAGTATAAAGAATGTAAAACTAAGCTGAATGGAGAAAGAATGGAGGATGTTTAGACACGGAATTCATCATGCATAACCCTGTAAGATCAGAAACAGCATAATTCAGAATTTTCTTGATTTAAGAATTATTGGTTTAAGTGTTATTTCTTAAACTGACATTGGGCACTGAATAAAGTTTTCCATATTTCACTGCATAGATCTCATAATTTTAGCTTTTCTGAATATCGAACTGGCTTGGTAAATTACTATAATGCCGAACTTTGAAAATTTAACACTAAAAGTGTTAAATTTTCAAAGTTCTGCATAGTGTTGAGCAGTGATGTGGAGTGCTGTAGGTTAGGTTGGCTCAGTTTGAATCAGTTTCCAAAAAATACAAAATAAAACGTAATTGTAGATATGGGCAACTGGCCATCACTAGGTGGTAGGGTGAGCTAAAGGGAAGGCGGGGTGAATGATTATATAATTTTTTTTTTTCTAGCGGTTTTGGTAAAAAGATAAATAGAGACCAGAAAATTACTATATTACTTTTTAAATCTAAGTAAAGTGCCACCAACACCACCGACAGCAACATGACTGCTGGGTGTCGATGTTGGCAGTGTTGGTGACCTAGTGATTCACTAACAATGTCAGTAAAATGGGAATACCAAATCTCCTAAATAATTACCGAAAAATCAAATCAAGTAAAGGTTCAAAGAAGCATCTCACTAACACCACACCGAAACTACTAACAATGACACACCAGCAATCGTGTCTCAATGCTCTCCATGAGGAAAATGCTGAGCTTCGAGAGTTGCTGGGGGCTAGAGGGATCCCAGCAATTCCAGACCCACTGCCCCGCTGACAGTAGGCTTGGAAGGAAGTAAGGAGTAGGGTGAGAGGGCATAGGAGGTCGCTGACTCCCTACGCTGTGACCAGGAATGGCTTTGCTGCTCTGGAGGACAAATGCGAGGATGGAAAAACAGACGAACTTTCCTTTTTTTCAGGTAAGACCTTGGTTGTGGGTGACAGCCAGTTCAGGTACTTTGATAGGGCTTTCTGTGCCAGAGATAGGAAGAATAGGAGAAGGGTATAGGGGATATAGGAAATATGCTGGGAAATGTTCTGGCGGGGGATGGTGTCGCGCCTAATGTTTGCATTAGTGCAGGAGGAAACGACATAGGCAGGGTTAGGAGACAGGAGCTCTTTAGGAGGTACAGGGAGGTCCTGGGCAGAGTTAAGGACCTTGGTGGTACTCCTGTTGTGTGTGATATCTTGCCCTGAAGGTCTGTGAGAACAAGATGGTGGTATGAAGCACTTGCAATGAACAGCTTGCTGACTGATCATTGCAAAAGGAACGGTTGCATGCTTTTAGACAACTTAGCCTAATTTTTCGGTAAGGACCACCTGTATGCCAGGGACAGGGTACACCTCTCTTCTCAGGGGGTGAAGGTGTTGGCGCGGAGAGTAGAAAGTGAGATGAAGGTTAGGGTTTTTTTGAGAGACCAGGAGGGTTCGAAGGAGAAGAGCAGCAAGGATGATAGCATAGGAAGGAGTACTACTGTTCAGGACAGAAAGAAAGATAATAGGATTTGGACAGTGGCGGCTCATAGCTAAAATTAGTGGGGGTGCTGCTTCAGAAAATTTTTAGCCATTGCGCCCATGTCCGAGATAGGAAGCTGCACGCTAGGAAGAGAGAGCACTGTCGCTCACGCAGTGCCAACCCTGGTGTGCTGGTGGAAGGTAGTGTTTCTTTTTGACTCCGCTTGTGTTGTGCTTAAAAACCGTATACCATATTCTTGAATGTGATAAATTATCACATTAAAAAAAATGGTACACGGTTTTTAAGCACAACACAAGCGGAGTCAAAAAGATACACCAGCACACCAGGGTTGGCACTTCGTGAGTGAAAGTGCTCTCTCCCCCTAGTGTGCAGCTTCCTATCTCGGACATGTGCGCATGCGCACAACAGCCAAACACCACATCACTGGAACTGTGAAGCACAGTTTTATACAAGGATTTTTTAATTTTTTTCATAAACTAGGGGATGGCTACTAACATTAAGCTTAAGGATTATATAATGGATAAGTATAAAGAAAGAATTAAAGAAAAAAGGACTCATTATATTGAATGTTATCGATAATATCAAGTGGAAATAGGGGGTGCTGCAGTTCCGCAGTGCCTATACACGAGCCGCCACTGGATTTGGAACAAGACAGTGATAAAAAAAGAAACAGTCAGCACATACGTAAGGGTTAATGATATTAGAGCTTACTATTCAAATAGCTGTAGTATTAGAAATAAGATAGATCTATTGAGGGGACTTGCGAGTGTAGAAAAATTTTATGTAATTAATTTAATAGAGACCTGGTTAGACTAGGCAGATAAGGACTTTGTAACAGGATTCAAAGTACAGGTACAATGTATATCATAAAGATGGAATAGGTAGGAAAGAGGGAGGGATAGCAATCTATGCGAAAGACACACTAAATAGTTACGTTAGCAGCACAGTGAAATCAGATGTCAACAGCAAATCATTATGGGTGGAACTTATTAACAATAGGGAAGAATTTATCATTGGTTATATCTATAGATCACCTCAACTAGCTAGAGAGGCATCCAAACTATTATTTCAAGAAATTAACACAGCAGCTAAGTACAAAAAAGTGTGTATTATGGGGGATTTTAATTGCAGAAATGTAGACTAGATTAATATTGTTGGTGATCACGAATCTGAAGTGAGCCAGCCTGCAGAAGAAGATAACATCCTGGATTTAGTATACGAAAATAGAGTACTTTTTTAGCACTATGGAAATAGGAGGAAAATTAGGTAGAAATACGTTTTAAAATCAAGTGGGATATGAAACTTTCTCCTAATCATGTGCAGGTACATGACTTTCAGAGAGCAAATTATGAAGAATTAAGGACATATTTGGGTCAGGTGTGACTCATTGTGGCAGGGAGAGGTCAGGTCAGACCCCAGGTGTTCGTCTGCACAAAGGAGGTGAGGTAAGTAATTCAGATTAGGTTAATATGGATGTTGAGTTGTGCAGTGCAGTTCTGGTCTCTGTACTATATAAAATGGATATAGTTAAGCTAGAAGCAATGCAAAGAAGGATAACTAAAATTATTCAGGGCTTAAGGAACCTAACATACAAGGACACACTAAAACACCCTAATCTACACTCTTTAGAAAGACTTAGGGTAAGGGGAGATCTGATAGAGGTGTTTAAATGGGTCAAGGGCTTCAACATAGCAGATATAAACAAGGTTCTCATAGTCAAGGAGGAAGTTAGAACACGAACAAATGGTTTCAAACTAGATAAGTTCAAATTCAGGAAAGAAATAGGAAAAAATTGGTTCATTAATAGGATAGTAGAGGAGTGGAACAAACTCAGCAAACATGTGGTAAGTGCAAGGACAGTATATATTTTTAAGAAAAGGTTAGAGACATGTATGGATGAAGAAAACAGATGGTGTCGATCACAAAATGATCAAATTTCTACTTTTAAATAAAAAAATAAATAACCTGCTGAGTTTTCATAATCTCCATGGTATTTTCTTGCTTGTTTCATGACCATCAAACTTCTTCATTGCTGAACTCACTCAATCAGCATTTGGTCATGATCTTCATTTTTCCCAAAAGCAATGTTTTCCTATTTTTCATTAGTTTCTGGTCATCACTGTTACTGTAATCAATGCTTCAACAACTTACCTTTATTGTTTCTTTAAGTCATATATCTTCAGTCATATGACACACTGGTACACCATGATCAAGCTTCTGCAATAACTCTTTCTTCACTATCTATAATAACATGCATCCTTTCTGCCTCTCACTGATATTCATAGGGGAATTTGCAGCTCTTTTTGACATTTTGTCTTCAAAGTAATTATATATATATATATATATATATATATATATATATATATATATATATATATATATATATATAAAAGAGCAGCAGGGACACATTTGGCTGGTAGGACGCCACTTCCCGCCTCAGAAACGCTTTAAAATAACCATATTATGGAAACGATGTCCATGTTAGGTTTTTAGTGCTTTTTCATTTACACAATTTTGGAAAAAAGATTATGTACCTATATATGAATTAAAGTATCTTGGTTTGATCCAGTACAAATATGGAAGCATAGAAAGTGAAACGAGAGATCTATACATGGATAAAAGTGTTTGGAACTTATGCAAGAGAAACTTGGGTGTTGAATGAGACAGACATCAAGGACATAAGCAGTAAATACGAGTTACCATATTTCCCGCTTTATGAAACACTACAAGTGCTATGACACACTCTATAATTAGCTAAGTAATTTTTTGGAACAAAATATTTGAGGGTTCAATGGCTTACCTTGCTAGCCAGTGTAAGGTGTCCAGTCTATAGTGTAATTTTTCTTTTTGTCATTGCAAATTATAACATATTTGTGGTGATTATCAATTAGTTGTACCTTGTTCAACACAATTTTATACCTATTCACATTAACAATAATTCATAGTTGCCTCCATAATGTGTGCAGCCACACTGGCGATGGAATGCTTACATTAACTCACATCAACTGATATTGATGCTGATCTTCGAGTACTAAGATGCTGAGTGACATTTGCGTGCATTTTCTTGGGGGAAAAAAAGGTGTCTTATCATGCGGGAAATTATTGAGAAAAGCTTGTAGTGGGAGAAGGAAGCTGTTGAAAGAAATTAAAGAGTGTGTGACAATTTTGCTGAGTCTAGTAAAGGAAAATTAATGGAATATGGATTCACTGAGAGGGTCACACGCAGTATCACAAGATGATGTGACCTGATAGAATGAATGCCAGAAAGTGAAATGACAGAGTGTAAATGAGGAGATAGGGTGGGAGCAAGAGGATGACTCCCAGTGAAATGGGAGGACAGAGTGTTAGTATGTAAGAGAAAGTTAAGAAAGAAGAATGAGAGGATTAGAACATGCAAGAAGCAAATATAGGGACAGAAATAAATACTCTTCTGCTATGGCCACACCCTGAGGGGAGTTCTTAGGAAAAGGTGTTAGATATATATAAATAGATAGACAGAGTACCAGCAGCCAGCCAGTACCAAATTCATAAAAGCATCATCCCATGAAGGCAAACTTTGAATTTTACAAGTTACTGAGGCAGAGGCCTCAGCTGATATATCCCAAACCCATAATTCATCACGAATTGGCTAACACTAATAATGTAAGTAAAAAAAACTTGAATATAAGACATGCACCAACAAAAATATCACTGACCTGTTCATATTCATCTGTGATAGCCTTTGGTTCTTCATGCCGCTGAAACCACATCATATATTTGGTGTGAAATCTCCAAGATTGTTTTTTAAGTGCCTTTGCAGCCAGGTACTGGGCTTTGGTACCTTCCATATAGTAAAAGATAAAGAAGAGAGTTTCTGTGGATAGCCTCTGGAAGAAGTCAACTGTATCTGACATTGGTGGTGAGACCTGAAATAAAAAGAATAAAAAAAATGAAGTTATTACTACAATCTGCGCCAAAAATTACTGCTCCGACCCTAGTGTGCTGACTTTTCACATTAAGTGTAGCTTTCTTAGAATGGTCTAACAATTTAGGGTAAAAAGACTTGTGCATTTGACAGCAAAAATAACCTTACTCCTTCTCCCAGGCAACACTCTTGCACCATTGGTACTTCAGTCGCTAAGGTTATATGTTTGTCAGCTCTCTTCCAATCTATTGGAACTTTTCCCTCTGCCAATGAACTCTTGATGACACTATGAATTTTGTCTGCCAACTTTAGACTGCACTCTCCTACAATCCAATTGGACACTCCATCAGGACCTGAAGCTTTTCTCACATCTTGCTCTTCCATTATTTTTCTTACTTCATTAATTGCCACTTGAATTTCACACAAACCGACCTCGTTAGTTCCCATTGCTCTCTGACACTGGAAGTTACTCTCTCGTGAAAACTGACTGGAAGCAGTTGTTCATCACTTCAGCCATCTCTTCTGCATCTTCGTAAATCTTGTCATTGATCTTCAGTTTGCTTATTTCTCCTTTGTTTTTCAATTTCCCATTTACATATCTATACAACAATTTTGGGTGGTCTTTTCATTTGTTCACTATGTCTTTCTCGCATTTCTTTGTTCCTCTCTCCAAATCTTGACATACTCATTCCTTTTATTTACATTAGTTCATCCAAAGATTGTGTCTTCTATTTCTTCTCCATCTATCCCATGCTTTTTCTGTCTCCATCCTTGCCAACTCACATATTCTGTTAAACCACTCTTTATTTCCAAGCTTATTCATTCGCTTTTTTGGCACGTGTTTCCTTATTCCTTCATTATACTTTTCAAGTAGGATTCTCCATTTGTCTTCTGTTTTCTCTGTCCTGTAAAAAGTGGTCCAGTCAGCTTGTTCAAAATGTCTCCTCAGTTCTGCAGAATTAGTTTTACTGTAATTGTATCTTCCTTCTTTATAATACTCTCTCCTTGCCTCCTACAGTCCTCCCTTCAACTTGAATTCAATTAGCACAAGATCACTTTTCCCAAGTGGGCTCTTGTACACTAAGTTTTCTAATATCTCAGGATCGGTACTCATAAAAAGTTATAAGGCTATGATTATGTCATAAGCCTTCAAAATGGCAGATATTTGTCATAAATATTTCATAAGCTGTCTAAATCTGTCACAAGCACTATGAATTTGTCATAAGTTTGCTGCACTGCTATGACTGGGTAGGTGTCATAAGGCTTAAGAATCTGTCATAAGCCAACATAGCCGAACAACAAGAAGAAGTCTGTGTGCACCGACCAAGGGAATTCCATGAGAGGAGAGACGTTCTCGATGAACTGAGTGATGCTGAACTCATTGAAAGATATAGATTAGAACGTGCCGTTATTGTTTTTGTTACAGACTTGGTGCGACCAGTGCTTTTGAGACCAACATTGACCAACAAAGCACTCTCGCCAGAGCTGAAAGTGATCATAACATTAAGGTACCATGCAACAGGAAAAATGCAACTGTGCAGTGGGGATGACTTGGGAGTGAGTCAACAAAGTGTGAGCAGTGCCATGACTGAAGCATTGGATGCCTTGTGTGCACAGCATATCCTCACAAGGTTTATAAAATTCCCTGCCAATAAAGATCTTCAGCAGGAAAAGGTTGAATTCCAGGAAATTGTTTGATTTCCCAAAGTAGTTGGTGCTATTGATGGAACTCATATAAGAATTCTGAGACCAAGAGAGTTTGAGGTAGAGTATATAAATAAAAAAAGATATCATAGCATCACTGTTCAGGTAATTCTTGATGCTAAGTACAAGATCATTGACTTAGATGCAAAGTGGCTGGGTGCAGTGCATGATTCTCGAATACTAAATGAAAGTGGAATCAAGAGGAAATTTGAGAATGACACTATTCCAGCTGGCTGCCACCTGCTTGGAGATGGTGGTTACAGCAGCAAAACTTGGCAACTAACTCCATACCTGCGACCTCAGCCTGGCTACCAGTGTCATTACAATAGGTAAGTGATGGAATAACATGATAATTTTTATAGTCCACTGGTTATTTTTTAATTACCAATAATTTTTTTCCTTTTCTTTTTTTCTCTTTAATATGGCCTTAATATTTTAAGGAAACATACTTCAATCTAACCTTATCCAATCAAACCTAACTTAACAAACCTAATGTAACATTAAGACTGAATTTTACCTCTGCAGTTAATTCAAGGGACAATTTGCAGTTTCAACCTATCAACGATATTCTGATGCTCCTTATGTTTTTCTAATGATACAAGTAGTGAATTGATTGATTTTCTACCTCTTTTCCATTGCAAATGGCTAGTTTTCAAGTTATGCCAATTTTTCAAATTTAGGTTTGGTTAGGTTAGGTTAGGGGGGTCTGGGGAGGGCTTTCCCCCCAGTTAAGAAGTTATTACGTGGATTGTGTTTAGGTTAGGTTAGGGTTGTGTCATTGGGGGAATCGGGTTAGGTTATATAAGCTTTTAATATTTCTTATTTTGCCCAGAAAATGTTTTTTTCACCTGAGATTTTTTTCGGAGTTACTTAAAGTTCGATTAGGTTGTTAATTTAGAAGATATCATGTATTTATTTTGAAACAATATTATACATTTCAGAGTTCACAAGAAGACAAGAATTATTGTGGAGGGGAATTGGCCAGTGGAAGTGAAGATTTCACGTACTTCACAGTGAAATTTGTGTGACAGCCCCTGCAAAAATATGCAAGATTACCAGAAACAAGGAAGATATAACGGCAACCTCTAGCCGGGTTTTTTTTATTTTCTTTAAATATTCCCATATTCCCAGGAAAACAACTTACATATATGAGTGTAAGCACAAAAAATGTATAACCATAGCAAATAAATAGTTGATAAGATATCCCCAAAGTTTTTTGGGTAAGGGAAACCTCTATTCAGAGTTTTACATTGATATACACAAACGATTCTGACACTCATTACCGTCGCAAATAAATAGTTTATAAAATATCCCCATTCGCCCAATAAGCATGGGGACATGTGGGAATGTAAGGGTTTTTTGGGCGGGTGTGAAAGTGAAAGTGAAGTTTACCCAAATCTAACCTAACCAGGGGACTGCTCCAAATGGAACCCCTAAACTAATGTGTATTTAGTGAAACTTCAAAGAACACATAAAGTTCAGGAACAGCTGGTAAAACAAATGAAAAGATTCAATAATATATAGGAGAGGAAAAGGTTTTTAGAGACGGAGGGAAAGCAGCAGCAGTGGATGAGGCTTCCACACTTCATTCCATATATACAGGAGTCCATTACATGCTTCTATTACTCTCATCTTTCCATCTCTGATTGTTTTATAACTGTAATCCTGCTGTAGTTAATTTTTTGTAATGTACTACTAGCTTGCTTTAAACATTATATGCTTAAATGCACTAAAAACTTTTTTTTTGAGCCATCAAATACGGTATATTGACCCTCTATGTGCCATATGCTTCCCTATCCATCTGCCTGATGATCCTGTCGGGAGCTATGTTGTCTCTCTTCCTGACACTGCAAGTGTCAAGTCACTGGCACTTGAAGGAACACTCTCTACAGTGCGAGATGACCACATCAGTGAAGCACTCATCACTAATACTACAGGCACCTCTATCATTCTCAAGAGTGGTGTGCTACTTGGCATTTTTGAAGTCTGTAATGACTTGTCCTTCAAAAACCCTACACACCTTGCAGCTGGCGTCTCTTCATATGACAACACAGCTAACGTTCATGACTCCGTGTCTTAACTTAATTCTTTGGTTAAAGTGTTAGACTATCCTCGTGCAAAGCCTCATTTTCTTAATCTTTTGGCAAAGTATCGAAAAGCTATTGCCTTACCAGGCGAAAAACTTGGTATCACTAATTCTGTCAAGCATCTCATAGTGCTCCAGGCAAATGCACAATCTTTTTATGTTCCTTCCTACCACCTCCCACAGTCAAGAAGAGGTAGTGCAATCTCTAGTTACCAACATGCTTGAACGTGTTATCCAAGAGTCTTTTTCACCTTGGAATTTGCCTCAGTTTCTAGTACCTAAGGAAGATGATGACACTTTTCGTTGTCATTGATTTCAAGAAAGTTTAATATTACCCGATCACTATCCTTTTCCAGTGCTGAGCGACCTTCTCCAACCCATTGAGAAAGGAAATACCGTTTTTTATCAGGTTTGTCAGGTTTCTTTCAAATTCCTTTAGATAAGGAATCTAGGGAAATTATTGCATTTTCTACTTACAACGCTCATTACGTATGGATTCATATCTTTATACCTTTCAAAGAATGATGAACAATTTATTCTCAAGTGTTATCGGTCAAGGTTTATTCGTCTATCTCGATGATCTCATTATTGTCTCATGACTTAGACAATAATTTTCTGAAACTAAAACTTGTTCTTGACAAATTTACCCAAGCTGGTCTCAAGCTTAATCTACACAAATGTGATTTCCTCAAGTCATGAATTCAGTTTCTGGATCATATTGTAGATTCTGAAGGTATCGGGGAGGTGGTGGTCTAGTGGCTAGCAGTCGGACGTATCAGCTCAGGGTCCCGCGTTCGAGCACCTGCTGGCCACTTTTCTTTGCTAATACCGCTGAGTGGCCTAAGATCACCCACATGCTGCCATAACACTATCCTCGACAGGACTGCAAGGCTATATGCGCGAGGAGCTTCCGCTGGCAGCATCAGCCTCTCTATATGAAATGAGGTGTCACTTAAAACAAATATATAACCCACGCTAATAATGGGCAGAGGCTGACCATCTAAGGCCTCCATTGAACCTACCAGTGCCATGGGTAAAGAATATATATATATATATATATATATATATATATATATATATATATATATATATATATATATAATATATATATATATATATATATATATATATATAATATATATATATAATATATATATATATATATATATATATATATATATATATATATATATATAAATATAAATATATATATATATATATATATATATATATATATATATATATATATATATATATATATATAAATTACACTTAAGACTAAAATTACAGTTGTCAAAAATTTCCCCATTCCAAAGTCACCATGATCTTTCCTTTTTAGGTCTTGCGGGTAAATACCTTTTGTTAAAGAATTTGGATCTATTGCCTCACCTCTTACTCATCTTATTAAGAAAGACAATCTTTTTATATGGCAAGATGCTCAACAACAAAGTTAAGCATGCACTTACGTACACACCTGTTCTTACCTTCTCAGATTACACCTTGCCATTTTACCATGTGCACTGACACATCGGCCCTTGGCATTGGTACTGTGCTAATGCAACAAACTGAAGGTCTGCAGCTGAGAGCAAATACTGTCACTCATCTAGAAGCCCTTGCTGTCATTTAGAGTCTAAAACATTTTAGAGAAATGATTTTTTGGTATCCTATCACATTCTACATTGATCACATTGCTGTACCTCAACTTTTTCAAGGTACAAACCTTACTGGCCGTGTTGCCAGATGGTATATCACTACAAGAGTTCAACCCTGTCTTCAAGTACTTGCCAGGCAGAGCAAATTTTGTTGCAGACACGCTTTCGCAAAATGTTGCAGTTGCATCAGTCACTGAAATTTCAAATTTTTCTCTAAAGGACCTTTTTACAGTTCAACATCAAGATTTCTTGTGGTCCAAAGTCATTTACACTCTTGAATCTGGTGATGATTTTAACTTGCATAAGCTACCTGTTCCTCTGTCTCATTTTTCCTTATCAGATGGTGTTCTTTCTTGTTCTATTGCTGTCACTAATGAAAATATCCTTCAATTTGTTATTCCTTCAAGTTTAATTTGAGCTTTTTTGCAACTTATTCATGACATTCCACAAGCAGGTGATCCTAGTGGTGATAAATCACTAGCTATGGCTCGCAAACGCTACTACTGGCCCACAATGAGGTTAGATATAATTAACAATGTAGCTCAATGTATTTCTTGTGCACAGACGAAAGGTACTACCAACACTACTCCTATATTTGAGTATCCTACACCTTCTGGTCCCTTTGAGACTATAGCTTTTGATCCTATCCCTTGCAACTTACGCTCTCATTCTTCTTAGAGTTTTCATGCCTTTCCCTGCTGTCTTGACAACTTTTTGTTCCTCGTTGTGAAGAGGGAATTTGCAGTCTCGACAGGACCACCACCTGTCAAGAGGGATATATTTTTGCTGTCTTGACAGGACGTCATCGAGAGGGACTTTGCTGCCACAGCAGAGCTATTCTCTGTTATGGGGATTATATTTTTTTATTTAGGACCTCACCTGAGAGATGCCTCTGAATGACACAATTGTAATACATATAATCCTATGTATTTCTGAGACAATTATTGTATACATCTATATTTATGTATTATTACATATTTGTGTGTAATGTTATGCTGTGGGGTCACAGTGTGGTCGTGGCCGAGCAGTGTCATAGGTTACACATTGCATTATCTAGTGTAATGATTTGCACTAGAAATTATTTATATTTATTTGTATTTACTGCCATATTGTGACTTCCATTTCTGTTGGCGCCAAACCCAGGGATGTAAGCATCGCATTACTACATTACCACCAGTCAGCATCCACACTCTGTACCGAAAGGACCTGTGTGCCTTATGAGTCATTTTGTTTTCTTTGTTAATAAACTTAAAAAGAGAACACTGTATCAAGTTACCACTGATACATTCCCACGTACATTTGAGCTTTGTACAGTGTTACATGTATGTTGTGCTCGTAAAATCTGGGTAAGTCCTTGCCTGGGTGTAGAGAGCCCATGGGGCTCCAGGGAAGAGCTAGTAACAATACACTTGCCACAGGATCGGTGTACATGGTTTAGTAGGAGGGCGGCTTCTGCTTGTTGCTGCCTGTGAGGAGAAAGCTGCAACACCCTTACTGGCTACAGGACTGAAGGGAAAAACACACAGATTGGACTGCCTGTGATTATTACATCACCTAGTATTACAGTAACACTTGTCCTGGCTCTTAAGTGCGCCTCCAATTCCACCCAGCCACTTTTTATAGTCACTGTATCACTGCTAGCACGTTCTGCCTGTCTCCTGGTCTTGCATAGTCCTCTCGTTCATGTCTCAGCACCAGTCATCATATGATGACATATAGTGACCAATAATAAAAAATATATAATACGTATCCCACACACAGCCGGTGCTTCCCGGCGTCCCACACCAGCTGGTCGCCCCGGGCCGAACATCAGCTCTACACAGCCACATACCCCTGGACCCGGTGGCCAGAAGACAGCGAAATGTGAGCCAGACATAACGCTGCCAGCTTTCCAGCATGGTAGCGTCGGCAGCAGGCCGTGACTCCATGGACGACGAGCAAGAACAGTGTGTGGCCGCTGCCCATGCCCAAACCCAGCGCTACCAAGCACCTCATGCGAGCTGCCTCAAATGTGGCATGGCACATGGCCTTGGAAAAGGCCAACGTCCAGCTAGTGGTACCCAGTGTTTCAAGTGTTTGAAAATAGGACAATTTAAAGGATGCTGTAGGGCCAAAGCAGCCAGCTGCAAGGATGCTGCTAGTGTGATAGGAGCTGTAATAGCGGTCGCAGCCCAACTCTCCCTCCACCCGTGGTTGAAAGTGAGTGAAATGTACTGCGAGGGTAATTGCTGTAGCCAACACAGGTGCTATAGTGTGAGTGGCAGGCACTGCGCTTATGCAGAAACTTGGTTTAAAGGCCAGAGAACTAAGAGAGTGCTGGCACCTAAGAGACATGGCGAACATAGGATTGCAGTGCTTGGGTTCCGCTTGTTGCCACTTCATCTCGGGAAACATGAGACCAAGCAAGAAGTGTACTTTGTGCGTTCAGCAAGGACCCTATAAGGATCTCAGCCTGGTGCCAGATGACTTTCCACTATACCCACAACCTGTTTTGGGAGCGGCATGCAGCGAAAGCATTTATGGGGGCGTGAGTCACCAGGTGTCACCCAAGCCCACTGAAGTCCCCTTTTCTCTGCTGGAGGAGAACGTTGCAAGGCTGGAAGAGTGGTTACTACAGCACTTCTCATCAACCACCTTCAACATGATCAGGTCTTCCCTTCCAGTGATGGCGGGACCTCCCCACCACATCCATCTCGTGCCAGGTGCTGCCCCATATGCCTTTCACATCCCTGCAACCGTTCTAAAGCACTGGGAGGCCGAAGTGAGGGAGCAGTTAGAAGAGGACATTAGTAGGAGCGTCATTGACCCTGCCGGCGAGGCCACAGATTGGTGCGCGAGGATTGTGGTGTTGGCAAAAAAGAACGGTCATCCAAGACGCACCGTGGACTTCCAACACCTAAACACATACTGTAAGAAAGAGACCCACAACACAGCCACACCTTTCAACATGGTTTCTGGGGTGCCTGTGCACACTTACAAGACAGTCACCGATGCTTTTTGGGGTTTCACCAGGCGGAAATAGATGTGGAAAGTTGATGCCTTACCACCTTCATAACGACCTGGGGGCATTTCAGATATCAGAGGACGCCCGTGGGGCACTGTTTGGTGTCTGACACATACACCAAGTGCTTTGATGATTCCATCCAGGACATCCAGTGCAAATACAAGTGTGTAGATGACACGCTACTCTACGACACTTGTGTGGAGGACGCGTTCTGGCATACATATAAGTTTCTAAACACATGTGCCTGAGCCGGAATCACCTTAAAACCAGAAAAATTTAGGTTCTGCAGCAGGGAGGTAGAAATCATGGGTTTCCATCTGGGATGGCAACACTACGAGTCCACATTGGAGTGCTTGGCAGCCACCAGGGAGTTTGCCAAGCCAGATCAACCTACCATCACTGACATCAGATCCTGGCATGGCATAGTTAACCAACTGGTGCCATTCTTGGCCACTGCACCTATCATGGAACCGTTCCAAGAGATACTCAAAAGGCCGGCTGGCAAGCGTGTCTAGTCTAGATTTATTATTCTAGTTTTGTTATTATATTTTGTTTTATTTTTGTTGAGGACGTTAACTTGTTGTCTGATGTAATTTTCTTATATTATTGTGATGTGCCACAAGTATAGTTTATTTTCTTGGATTAATTGTACCATTAACTGGAGGGGGGGAGATGAAAGATGTACGATATGTTGGGTAGGGTAAGCAGCACGGTCAGCTCACTGCCCAGGTGGAGGGGGTGTTTAGCTGACAGCCCGACTGTAAACAGTGGCTACACTGGGGATTGAAATAAACCTAAAACTAACTCTACCCTATTGATTTACACATCCTACAGTGAGTGTGTCAGCAGCAGAAAGGTATGAGGTTGTTCTAGGAGGAGATAAAATGGAGAAAGTGAAGGAGTTTAAGTATTTGGCAACAGTGCTATGCAAACATAGAAATGGAAGAATAAAAAATGGAGAGCTATACAAGGCAGGTGTTTATGAGAGGCAAGGTTTAAGAAAGGAAGAAATGTGTCCATAGAGGTAGAGAGATTTAAGTAACAGTATTCTCTTACCAACATTGACATATGGATCAGACTTGGACATGAAACAGGGCACAGAAGTTAAGAGTGAGTAGTGTGGAAATTAGTTATCTGAGAGGAGCATGTGACATGACAAGATGGGAGGGTGAGAGCAATGAAAGCATGTATGAAAAATGTGGCATGGAACCTTGTGTAAATGGAGTGAAGTGTGGCATAGTGGAATAGGTGAAAAAAAGTATGTTGAAGTGGTTTCTTCATGTGGAGAGAAAGAAGAGTTAAGAGTTTGTGACGAAATTGTATGTGAGTGAAACTGAGGATTCTGGAAGGAAAGGAAGGCCAGTTGTAAGATGAAAGGATAGGGTGTAGGAGTACATGCATGAAATAGTTGCTGATAGAGGGAGAAGGATTGAACTAGTAAGAAGGGAGTGTGTGGATAGAGAGAGATGGAGGCTCTTCTGCTGTGGCCATACTCTTGAGGGAAGTTCCTGGAGGGAATGAGACATCAGAAACAATATATAAATATATATATATATATATATATATATATATATATATATATATATATATATATATATATATATATACACACACCTTAGTCTCATATAAAACGTCCAATAGGTCGATAGAGGACGTTGTTCTATGTGAAATCGTTCTGTGATACATGTAGCCTATGGGGAAAACGACAATTGGTCGATCGGTCACCAAAATTGTCCCTGAAATCTTTTTATATTGAAGACTGCACTCGTCTATGTTATACACACACTCGGGATCATAATCACCCTCTTCTATGGTGTCCTTTAGCAATTCAGGAAAGTTATCAGCTGCAACATAATCAGCTGAAACTGCTTCACCGTTTAAATTAACATTTCTGATCTTCTTTCTCTCAATGAAGCGATACAACCATCCTGTAGAGGCCTTAAAACCAGACGGCTGCACATTCTGGTAGTCACAAATGATTAGGTAGAACTCTTTAGCTATCTCCATTATGTCGCTTGTCTAGAGGCATCCCTTCACATTCACATTCACTTTCTTGATTACCTTCGAATCAGGTGCCCGCTTCCTCGAGTCTAACATGGAAGCCCCATAGGCCTTGATGGATGCATGAATCTCGTCTCTTTTGTGCCATAATGTTCTTACACTCGACTCTGATAGCCCCAAATCACATCCTATGACTGTGTTTCCCTCTCCTTTCTCTTTCCGTGCAATAACTTCCTTCTTTACATCGAAGGAGATGGCCTTCCGTTTCATAGATGTCTGTGGGTCGAAGTTGGCAGTCAGATGCGTGATCACTAAAAACGAAACTACTCACACACAACGTTCGGTAGGGTAGGAGGTCAACTGATGAAGGCGGGAACAGAGTCATCCAAGCAGCACAGACGCCTGTGCCGTCAGCACTACGTCATCTATGGGTGAGTTCAATACGATTACGCTTGTTCTGTATAAGAACTCCTTGGATTTGCTTCACTTATTTCCACACCCCATTCTATGCGGTCACGATCGTTCTGTACAATAATTTTTATTTAATATTTTTGGTCGCTCGTTCTATAAGAGAATCGTTCTATCTGAACACATTCTATGCGGGACCAAAGTGTGTGTTTGTATGTATATATATATATATATATATATATATATATATATATATATATAATATATAATATATAATATATAATATATATATATATATATATATATATATATATATATATACAGTGCTGGCGCCGGCAGTTGACGCCGATGCTCCAAGACTCGGTTGTGAATGATTAATGGGGTTAGAAATGGTAATAAGCTGTTGTTTAGCAAAATTAATAGTGTATAGGGTACCCTCGGCTCTTCTTAACCATCTGAAGATGCTTGGGAAGGGAATGAGCTAGGTTTTGTAGATATTCCTGGTTAATGTTGTCCCAAATCTCTTGAATGTCGTTTTGAAGGCACGGAATGGAAGAAGTATCCTGGTCCTGTAGCTGATGTTTGATGAACGCCCAGAGGTTCTCTATTGGATTAAGATTCGGGGAGTTTCCAGGCAAAGGTGTTAGCAGCTTCACATTACAAAATTCAAACCAGTTTATCACTAATTTTGCAGTGTGGCATGGTGCCCCATCCTGCATGAAAACTTCAGCTTGACACCGATCCATGCAGGGTTCGAGTTCATCCAGAATAAGCTCGAAGTAGCTGTTCTGGTTTATTCTAATGTTCTTTGGTAAGAACACTAATTTGCCAACACTATGGTACAAAAAGCAAACTCAGACCATGAGTGAATCTGAGTTTTTCACCATGTGCTTTGTGTAGCGAGGGTCACAGGGATCACTGCCGCGGGGTCGGTAAACCTTTCCTCTTTGGTTGTCAGTCACCTCAAAGCTTGCCTCATCAGACCATAACACTTTGGACCACTCATCAAGGCCCCAATCTTTGTATTGAGTGGCAAAAGCTAGTCTTTTAACACAATGGATACGTGTTACCCATGGTTTAGGCACAGGCCTGCAACTCTTGTAATTCAGATCCCTCTTCAAATATTCTCTCACTGTTCGCTCAGCCACTCCTGCCAGCAAACACATGTTCTTTTGCTTGATTTTCCGGCTTGTAATGCTAGGTTGGGCCTCTACCTGCCTGCGAATAACATTCAAAGTCCTTTGAGTAACTTTTCTCTTAGGTTCTGCTGGTTTATGTGGGGGTGGTACAAAGCGCGTCCCAGTGGCAAGATATTTTTTTGTCCATCACTGCACAGTTCTTAGTGAGAGTTCCGTGTTTGCAGCTATTATTAGACTTATTCTCCTTAACCAGTGCACATATAACTTCAATCTGAGGTTCTTTGAGAAACTTTCTTGGCCCCATATTTTGTGTGGAAAGGTCAGAAAGGTAAGAAAAATGACAATATAAAATGCTCCTAAATGGAGTGATCAGTGACAAACAACCATGTGAAAGGCAGACAGCCACTGGCGCAAACTTCCCGCGTTATTTGAGAAACAGCTCTCAGATGAGCTGCCAGATGTAACTTTTTTCTCGATAATCACAGATCATAGTAAAACAAAGGGGGTCACGTGAATTTGGCAGTGGTAGATGGCGAGTGGTCATCTGCGCCATTTGTCAGCGCCAGTACTGTATATATATATATATATATATATATATATATATATATATATATATATATATATATATATATATATATATATATATACATATAAGCTGCCATAAATAAATAAGAACTTGCATTAAATTGTGCAGCACAGTCCTCATATAGAGCAGATGTAATTTGCTACACATCTCCCTTCACAACATATCCAAGCTAGCCATTACATCGTTAATGGCATTCGTGAGATCACTTTACACAAAATAGATTGTCATGCAATGATCACAAGTTTTGTGTTCATGAGAATCAATCATGTGTCAAATAGTGATTTAGAACTGAATTTTTAGTTGAATAACTGAGGTTAAATTATGAACAGCACTTATGTTTAAGTTGGCATATATGTTAAGTATTAATGAATATATGTCAATTCTTGTGTATGGTAATTAAATGTTTTTACTAAAAAAATTTCTAGAATAACAAAGCAAATATAAAAGTATGTACTGTGTAGAATTGTACATATAGAATGCACTTCCCAAAACCATTGTGTGATATCAACAAAAGCTCACCTGTGGGTAGTATATGGGTGTCTGGCAGGGCTGGCGCGGCAGATGTAGTCTCAATCTTTCCGAATCGGACGGGTGAGGCATATGGAAAAAGGCCGCTTGTAGCATCTTAAATTGTAACTCATGTTCTACTGTTAGCTGCGCTGGTCCAAGTGGAGCAACTCCTAATAGGGGAGGAATATGAGCTTCTGAGGTTCCTGTGTTCTTCGTTGAACAGGTAGTGCTGGTAGTGTTATTGTTGCTATTGGTATTGTTGGTAGTAGTGGTGGCAGTGCTGCTTACAACACAATTATTGGCATCCAACACTGTAAATGAAAAAAAAATAAATAAATATTCAAATTAAATCACATTATATATTATGATAGCCCTGTGGTAAAGGCTACAAGAATCCTATCACCATAATTCCTGCAGTTCTTAAAAAGTGAGGGGTCTGGGAAGCCTCTCCTCTGTATACTCTCCTATAAAAAGATAGGGCACAGAGAGGGAGGGGAGGGTAATGTCTCCACAACACCGGAAGATTGGGTCTTTGAATGGGCATGGATGAAGTACACTTGAGGGTAAATGGGAGGTGATTGGAAAAATGCACACACACACACACACACACACACACACACACACAAATAGGAAATTCGATGGGAAATTAATGGATGAACATAACAAATGTTGAAAAAGATTTGGGAGTATGAGTTACAGATAATTTGTCACCAGAGAAAGCAGTGATTTGGTCACCACATGAAAAGAAGGATATAAAAAAGCTTGAGAGATTATAAGGAGCAGCTACAAAAATGGCTCCAAGCCTGAGAAATTTACCTTATGAAGAAAGACATTCTAGGCTGAAACTACCAGCTCTTGAGAAAAGAAGAGAAAAGGGAGTGTGTATAGAGCCTCAAAAGGTCTTGAAAAAATTGATAGAGATGATTTGTTTGTGTGGGACAACAGAACAACAAGAAGACACGAGAAGAAACTGAAAAGGACTACCTGCAAGAGAAACAAAAAAAATACAGCTTCCCATATAGAAGCATAGAAGCCTGGAATAAACTTGATGCAGAAGTAATTAAAGCAAGAAATATTCATGATTTCAAAAGCAAACTGGATAATAGTAGTATGGAGATGGGACAGTACAAGCATAGCTCTTTTCCAGTATATTACAACTAGGTAAATACACACACACACACACATAGACATGGACACATACACATGTACTCCTCTCACTTGACCCCTAGAGGAGAATAGAAGGTCAATGCATCCACACAGAATGGAGGTTGTCACAGTGTGGACCAGGGTGAGGGACACCTCCACAACAGGGTCCGAATGGTTTACCTCCACAACTTCATATTAACGAAGACCTTCTCCCTCCATTTGGTCTGATTAATGAATCATACCAATTGCTTGGGAACCTCCTTCAAGGATTATCAAGGTTGCATCCTTAGTCATCCAATTACCACTACTCTCCACTCACCTTTATCATACACAATCATCCTTCCTTGCTCCACAGACATTCCTCTTATACATTTAATACTCTTTTTCATACCCTTCATCCATCCCATCTGTGGCCTCATACCTCTAAAATCAGATTACATTATCATCTTCACTAACCAGTCCTCCATTCTCTCAATATGCCCTGCTTTGCTCGACCAGCTAACTCTCGTAACACCAGTTCTCCTATGCACATCCTTGTTCCTCACTCAGTCCATATGTATTACTCCACACATATTCCTCAAACACCTATCTCCATTACATTAAATCTCTTCTTCTCTGGTACTCCCATATTCCATGTTTCATCCCCATACAATGGGCCACTCACCACTCTTATGTTGGGTTGCTTCTCATACGAAGTATCAAAATTAAAATATGGCTATGTAAAAGCAAATGTTCTGGAGTGATGTAGCCAAGTGGCAACAGGGGCAGAAATATCTGTTGGTGCCCATGAAATTATATGCTTAACCAAAAATTCACCTGTCATACCATTACATATCCACTCATTAATGGTGTAGGGGTGAAATGGGTGCTATGGTATGGGAGATTTGCTGGTGCTGTCTAGGCAAGTAGCAATGAGCCAGTTCAACTACAGTACAGTCACCTACTATGCAACAATATGGTCGAAACTTTGCATCACCAATTGCAAATTGTAAATAAAAATACACCAACACCTCGTTGTAGGTGAAAAATACATTCCATGAAGTTGAGGCAAAGTGAAAAATGCCTTTTGTGAATAATAATTCATATGTAGTAAACAGGAATTTGTTCTATTCATTTGTTCTATTTCATAAGTTTAATGTAATAGAGTTGACCATCGCTTTACTGGACTTAATAAGGAAGTGGTAGGCTGTCTGAGAAATCTGAAGTCTGGATTTTCAGATGAATTATATGCAATCAATTCAACACATTTCTTAGAGGTAATAATTTAATCAAAGGTTTCGGTTCTTCTGATGACAGAGTAACATATGTACAAAAAAGTCACAAACCTGATGGTGGTAATGATGTGGAATTGACTTCATTGACTTTCTTCTGAGCTATCACCTTCAAAGATACTGCAGTCTCTGCTGAGTTCTGCAACAATAACATTTAAGAGATATTATAATGCATATTTGGTAGACATCAAAAGAATAAAAACCTGACATGTTATTCTGACAAACAGTAAATTCCTTTCAAAAAATTTATTAATCTAACATCTTGATCAGATATAACCTACCTGTCACTACAGCATCAAATAAAGTTTTAGGTATACTCATAATGTACAATGTCTTGTTAAATTTACTTCTGCAAAATATCACAGGATTCAGTGATGGGAGAAAGTGAAAGCCCATCCACACTCTACGGAGGTCAGTGGTATTGAAAACACTACAGCCTCACGCTTCTAATATGCCCAAGGCAATTTCAGAAGACATCACCTTAGAATATCAACAGATATTATATATATAAATAAATAAATATATATATATATATATATATATATATATATATATATATATATATATATATATATACAGGAAGTCTTTGCTATACGATAGTTCGGTTTACGTTAAATTCGCAGATACGATACTAGCCAATTAGTATCCTTTTTTCGATTTACGATACTTGATTCGCAGTTACGATATTGAAAAAAGGCGCCAAAATCAGCGTGTCGAGTTGGGCGTGGCCAAATCGGCGTGGTGGCGCATGCAGCGCCAAACACAGTGAAACCTTGTGCCAAACAGTCAACGATCTCGACGTTCTTCAAACATGCCAGCCCATCAACATCAACTGGACCATCCACTCCAACAGAGCAATCAACTTCAGGTTTTGAATCGCCCGCCTCACCGCCTACGTCGCCCGCATCAGCTGATCAGATGATTGCATAATTATATTCTTTTCTTTATTTTCTTTATTATTTACATTCAATTTGTTTATTTTTACACTAAGTTATGTCTTTATGTATGTATCTGAACCTGAAGGAGTGACTTTGGCAATGTGCTGGAACGCATCCCTATCTAATACATGTAAAAATGGGTTCAGTATATGCTATTTCGGTTTACGATAGGGTTTCAAGGAACGCATCGCTATTGTAAAACGAAGATTTCCTGTGTATATATATATATATATATATATATATATATATATATATATATATATATATATATATATATATATATATATATGTATATATATAGGTTCACAATCTCTTATCCGAAAACCTTGGGACCGGACACTTTTCGGATTTCGGAATGGAAGATATTTAGGATAGATTTTAACGTTTTTTTAGATAAAATGTTACAGGGGACCGGGTGGCTCAGTGGTAAAGTGCTCGCCCAGGAGAGCGCTGTTTCATCAGCACTGTATATATGCTCAGGACTAAGGTTTTCATCACATACCATCTTGGCAAATTCATCAATGTAACGTTCAGCGGCATCATAATCAGCAGAGGCTTTTTCACCACAGATTTTCAGATATTTTATACTACGACATTTCTTAAATTTCTGCAGCCAACCTTCTGAATATTCACATTCGCCTTCAGTGTTCAGTTCTTCATGGTATTTTCTAACTTCTTTCATTACCATCAAACCAGTCAGTGGCATACATTCAATTCTTCATTGTTGAACCCACTCCAATAGCATATGGTCAAAATCTTTGTTTTTTGCACTATACAGCGTTTTCCTATTTTTCATTAGTTTCTGGTCATCACTGACACTGTAAAACTTCAACAACTTATGTTTCTGTTTCTTTAGGTCGTATATGGTGGTAGTTTCCACACCATGATTTTCAGTAAGACGCCGAACAGATACACCAAGATCAAGCTTCTGCAATAACTCTACTTTATGTGCTAGCGATAATGACACTCTTCCTTTTCTGTTTCTCACTGTTATCCATAGGGAAATCTGCAGCTTTTTTTAAAATTTTGCAATCTTCAAAGTATAAAAAAAATCAGCAAAATATAAACAAAATATCTGTGAGCAGCAGAGTTGATGTGAGTTTGACAAACTTTAATGTGCAGACTACATCATGAAAAAAGTGTTCGGTTTTCGGAGCTTTTCAGATAAAAGATTGTGAACCTATATATATATATATATATATATATATATATATATATATATATATATATATATATATATATATAATATATATATATATATATATATATATATATATATATATATATATAATATATATATATATATATATATATATATATATATATATATATATACATATATATACATACATACATATATATATATATATATATATATATATATATATATATATAATATATATACATATATATACATACATACACATGTATATATATATATATATATATATATATATATATATATATATATATATATATATATATATATATATATACACACATATATTTACACATATATATACACATATATATATACATATATATATACATATATATATATATATATATATATATATATATATATATATATATATATATATATATATATATATACAGTGGTACCTCAGTATCCGTCTGTTTTGGAATAAGTCCAACTTGGTATATGACCTGTTTGACTCAAAAGTTTTGCTTGGTATACGACCTTTGTTTGTAATACGACTCGCACGAGCATCAGATGACAGTACACCAGTTCCTTCCATTGAGTGAACAACCCGTGCTATAACTCTGTGAATTTTCACGTGATTTTGTTTTTTCGTGTAAATTTTTAGTAAATTCATTAACCATGAGTTCTAAGAAAGCTAATGAGAAGAGCCAAGCAACAAAGAAAATGATTTGGATTACCCTAGAGGTGAAAAAAGATTGTTGAAAAATATGAAGGTGGCAGGCATATCCAGGACTTGGCTGGTGCATACCGTATGTCGAGAACGATGGTATCTACAATTGTGAAAAACAAAAACGTTATAAAATCGGCTAACGTTGCAAAGGGGGTGAAATCGCTTACCAAACAAAGATTCCAAAAGTTTTATTGGAAGTTGACTCTCCTTCCAAACAATAACAATAACATCTCCTCCTCCCTTCTCAGCACCATGCTAGTAGGCACTCGACTCTTCTCGGCAAGGTAAAGTGAGGTTAAATTTTCATTTACAGTATTTCATCTAATTTCTTTTGTACTGTACTGTATTTAATT
>JAPQNM010000045.1:25139710-25177210 GCA_029783475.1 Metacarcinus magister
CTAGTTGTGCAGAAGAGGGTGTTTTGTGTTGGTTTGGTAACATGGAGAAATTGGACAAGGAATGATTGGTGAAAAAGATAAATAGATCTGATGTGAGAAGTGAGTGTAAGAGGGAGAACATGAATGGTGAATGGGATAGATGGACATTGTGAAGATAGCATTACATGCAAGAAGGACGTCTGTGGAGCAAGGAAGAATGCTTGTGTGATAAGAGTTGAATGGAGAGCAGTTTTGAATGCATGAATGGAGATGAATTCTCAGCAAACTTGATGGGATGTTTTACTGCAGTTAGTATGATTAGCTGATCAGGACAGGTGTGGGAAAGGAGATGGATCTAATTTGATGTGACAGGAGTAAACCAGTTCTGCTGTTGGGCCCTAAAGCTGAAGTCACTGATTATGCTTCTTTTTTTTTTTCTTCTATATCTAATATTAACCGTTGGCACCAGTAGGCATATGGAGGCACAGATGGACTTGCCTCGCCTGTTATTTGGTGTAGGTTTTAGAATTTTTATAGTGACGCCTCGAATGATTAAGTTCTCTCTTGAATATGTTGAGAACGAGTGAGGCTTATTACTGCTACAGCCTCAGATGCATATTAACATTGTAAGTCCCGTCTGAGGACAGTATGGCAGTAATTTGGGTAGTCTTTGGCCACTCGGCAGTGATATCAAATATTGAAAAGTGGTCAGCGGATATCGGGGATTCGAACCTGGAACCCTAGGCTCCCATGCCCTCACACAATGTCATACAGTGTGGATTGGTCCATTCTACCCAAAAGACCTAGAGACAGAGATATGAGGGAATGCATATGTATGTATGTAGATGCTATCGCCATTTAAGGAATATGTAATTGGTAAAACAGATAGTATAATACATATCCTTGGCAACAGCATGCCATCTTGCATGAGGCATATCTAAAGGTATGGTACTCAGCTGGTTCAGGAAATCATGATATAATTGTGAACCTGAACTCCTGTAATGACATCTGCTGATCGCACTTTTGAAATAACCATAATGGCATTTCATGTATTATAAAGCAACAAAACATATTGCACCACAGTAACAGAAATTGTTTTATTGTATCTACTGCTCTCTCAAATTTCTTTTATATTGTTTTATGTATGTAGCTTTAAATAGTCACATTACCATAGTTGGTGTGTGGCCGGGATGTGATGCTGGTGTGGAGGGAGTAGGTGCCCCAGAAGGTAGCGCAGGTGTGGTGGTCGCACTTCCTGATAGGCTGCCCTGGGGAGAAGTGACGCTGACACTACTGCTCACCCCACTGCTGGGTCCATTGCTACTACTGCAATTGCTGCTGCTGCTGCTCCCACTACCGGTACTACTGGATACAGAGTTGCCACTGCTATTGTTGCTGCTATTACTGCAACTGCTGCTGCTGCTGCTGCTGCTGCTGCTGCTACTGCTGCTGCTGCTGCTGCTACTACTGCTACTGCTGCTGCTACTGCTGCTGCTGCTGTTGCTGCTGCCACTTCCAACAGTATTATTGACAATACCACTATTCATCACTCCACTTGATTCTGGTGAATGTCTTCCTGTAAAAATTAAGTATACATTTACTATTTTGTAGTATATGACATACAGTGAATATCATAATATATCTCTTAAAAATCAATGACCAAGAAGAATGATGGTTAGAAATGACGTGGTCAATCAAACAATCAAGATTAATGTTATCCAAAATATACTGAATATAAAGGAAATTCTCTTCAGCAGTTAAATTTACATCTTAATATAATTAAAGAACTCTTCACCTATGAAAATTACAACCAAGTTATGACGCACAGACACCAGTAAAGCAAACATCCTAGAGATAAAAAACAAATTAAATTCGCTAACTGCATGGCTAAGCAGTTTTTGAGAAATGTTTCTCTGCAAAAGCATCAAATAGTGCAAGGGATAGTTCAAAATAACATAGCAGAATGGATAAAATAGGAAGCAATCAGTGAACATGTGTGATGGAAGGTATGTCTGAATGTATCAAGGTAAGTAAGAGGTTGTTGGCACTCTTTGCAAGAAATGTTGAACTATTGAGGTCGATCCACAGTATGTTACATCAAAGTTAAGCAGTGCAAGAAAAAATTTCTCCCAGTCTATAGCCATATTAAGGGATTTTTTTTTTTTTTTTTTAATTGGTCCAGATTTTAGGGTCACTTTAAAAAGCTTGGCCACATGAGACATATCATCATCATACTTTACAGACAATAGCACTAAAGAAAAGGTTATGTTTGTTCAAAATCTACAGCTATGCTGATACACATCAACACATATCAAATCTTTAATTTGATATTGAGCATTAAATTTTATCAAATATTCTCAGAATGAGTTTCTCAACTTGCCTGTACTGTTATGTTGTGAGGTTGAGGTGACAAGATGATTGGAGATGCCTGAGCTTGTGCTACTATTGTTTGGTGTGGCTTGAGAGGTGGAACCTGTAAAATATGCAACATTTTTTATTGTTTTATGCAAACAATTAATCCTACATAAAATCGTCATATCTGAACACCATTTTCCTAAAATTTTCTAGTATGAAACTGCTTTTTTTTTTTTTTTAAACTAAAGTAAGATGACATGCAAGAAATAAACAGAAAAAAAAAAAAAAATGATACTAAGAACAAAAATAAAAGTATAAAGAGGCTACTTAGTTTTTCCTTTTTCTTTGAGAATGAAAAATCTGAAAGTTATCAGTTATCTTCCCTCATTCCTTGTTATTGCTTTCATGAAAAACAAGTACATATTATGAGCAACTTCCCAAACAAGTGATGTGGCACACAAAAACAAACAATGTAGGAATCCAGTTCAATACAAAAGAAATGTTTGATTCCAACAAACTGCTCCACAGATGCTTAATTTTACCTGTTTCTTTATAATAATATCTAAAGACATACTCTCCCCTTTTTAATGTAATGTAATGTAAGGTAACAAATACAGAATCAGAAATGGCCGAAATACTAAATGATTACTTTGCATCCATTGAAGACACCTATGAAATCCAGGAAATAACCCCAGCTCAACCTATCTTAATTCCTTTATGCGATTGTGACTTTACTGAGTATGCTGTAACTAAGGCACTTGATAAGAATAAAGTAATAAAACTCCTGGTCCTGATTGTATTGCACCGAGTCTTAAAAGAAGCAAAGTATCAAATCAGCAAACCTCTTGCAATACTATTCAATAAATCTTTAAATTCTGGAAGAGTCCCCGACATCTGGAAATTAGCAAATATTACCTATACAAAAAAAAGGAGATAAATCACTACCGATTAACTACAGACCAATCAGCCTCACATCCATAGCCGCTTCATATTTAACTCATGCCCTCTCCCTACACACACCTGATATGATCCAAGGATAAGACCAGTTGCATGAAAACCTCCTCCAGGGGTCATCAAGGCCCTGTCATCAATAATACATTCACTTCTATCAAGCACAATCATCCTTCCTTGCTCTACAACCTTCTTTTATTCAACACTCTTTTTACACTGTCCATCCATTCTGTCCTTCTAGCACCAACCCGCCTTGTGCATTTCATGATTTTACTCATATTCCCATTCAATCTCAAATTCCTCCTTCAACACACTCGTCAAAATTCTTCTACTAACTGACCAAATTTCTTCTCTGAATCTGCCACTAAAGCTGTATCATCTGCAAAAAGTAGATGATTTATCTTCCACTCTCTATCATCAGAATTCACAACAACTGAGACTCCTACCTAATATTCTCGTATTAACTTCCTTTCCCACACCATCCATATAAATATTGAACAACCATGGTGACATCACACATCCCTGACGTAGTCCTACTCGAACAGGAAACCACTCACTCACGCTATTTTCCACTTTTACGCATGCTCCACTATACACATAGAAACTTTTCACACCTTTTAGCAGTCTGCCACCTAGCACATACAATCATATAACATTCCACAAGCCATCCCTATCAATCCTGTCAGTCCATAAAAGCCCAAAATACTTCTTTTCCTTTTGCCAAAAACTTTTCACACACCACTCTCACAGCAAACACCTGATCCACACATTTTCACCCTCTTCTAAAGCCACATTGCTCCTCACATATAACACCTCCTGTACCCTCTCTGATTCTCTTGATCAGTACCCTACCATATACCATACCTCCTACACTTAACAGGCTTATATTCCTAAACCTATCACATTCATACTTATTGCTTTTACCTTTATTCAACAGAACTACCCATGCACTCGTACAATTAACTTGTACCATACTGGTCACATAATACACATTTAACAGTCTTACTAACCACTTAATCACACTTTTACCGCCACTTTTCAAACATTCTACAACACACTCATCTAACCCTGCTGGTTTCCTTGCTTTCATGTCCTTTACCGCCCATTTTACCTCCTCTTTTGTGATCTGTGCATTTTTTCAACCCTCCCAACATTTCACTCCATTTTCCTTTCCCACTGCAATAATATCAGCCTCTCTACCTTCCTCTACATTTAACAGACCTTCAAAATACTCAACCCATCTTTCCTTAACTGCTTTCTTTTCAACTGACATTGTACCATCGTCTCTCTTCCCCTTTTCTTCATTTCCAGATGTTCCCTTCCTTGTCCTCTGTACCTCCTTTCAGAACATTTTATTCTCATGGAAGTTTTCAGTCATCTTCCTACCCCACCTTTCACCTGTACTCACTTTTGTAACACGCACAGCCCTTTTAGCTTGATTTCTCTTTTCCTTGTATCTCTCATATAACATCTCATCCTTCCTCTGCAACCAAACTACATGGGCATGCCTCCTTTCTGCTACAGCCAACCTTATAGCTTCACACCACCATTCACTACCCTTTCTCACCCCACCTCCCACTCTTCTCATACCGCACACCTTCTCTGTAGACCCAACTACGGAACTTTCAAACAGCTATTAGTAGTATAGTTATTATCATAACTATCATTATCACATATACAGGAGGACAGGATTGTTAGCTTTTTGTTCCTGCTGAGATTGCAAGGTCACAACTCCTTGGTTTTATGTCTCCTTACCTATTTTCTGCTAGGTGAACAGGGGCTATAAAATTAAAGGAGACAGGCCCAAATTGTCTATGCCTAACCTGAGATTAAAACCCAGAACCTCACAGCTGTGGGCCAAGCAAGCTAATCCGTACACCACTGGGCCACGGCCAATATTTCATAAGTATTGTATTATTAAAGAAGTTAATTGATAGAACATACAAACAATAAACAAAACCCACCTGATACAGGTTTAGTTGGGGTGGATGGAGGTGGCGTTGTCTTAGATGATGAGTTGGAATTAACGGCGACAATGGTGGCAGCAGTAGTAGAACTGCTGCTATTGGTGTTATTGTTGCTGCTGTTACTCAGAGTGTTGTTACTGGAGATGTTGTTGGTGGTTGGTCTTACTACCAAAGGTTTAACTGGTTGGCTTGCCTGTAAAAAAAAAGAAAAATACATTAATTGTTAGTCTCCCATTCCTTTTTTCTTAATCAAATTAGCTACAAAGACAATATTATTGCAAGCATATGGTTGGAGATAATGCTGCAAGCCTACTGATCAAAGTGGTCTGTAGCAAGCTTTGAGGTGACTGACAACCAAAGAGGAAAGGTTTACCGACCCCACGGCAGTGATCCCTATGACCCTCGCTACACAAAGCACATGGTGAAAAACTCAGATTCACTCATGGTCTGAGGTTGCTTTTCGTACCATAGTGTTAGCAAACTAGTGTTCTTACCAAAGAACATTAGAATGAACCAGAACAGCTACTTAGAGCTTATTCTGGATGAACTCGAACCCTGCATGGATCGGTGTCAAGCTGAAAAATTAGTGATAAACTGGTTTGAATTTTGTAATGTGAAGCTGCTAACACCTTTGCCTGGAAACTCCCCGAATCTTAATCCAATAGAAAACCTCTAGGCGTTCATCAAACATCAGCTACAGGACCGGGACACTTTTTCCATTCCACGCCTTCAAAATGACATTCAAGAGATTTGGGACAACATTAACCAGGAATATCTACAAAACTTAACTCATTCACTTCCCAAGTGTCTTCAGATGGTTAAGAAGAGCTATATATGTATATATGTATATATATATATATATATATATATATATATATATATATATATATATATATATATATATACACATACAATGGAACCTCGCATTACGAGTGCACCATATAACGAGTAATTTGTAGAATGAGTCGAGACTCGGGCAAATTTTTGTCTTGTTTTATGAGTAGAAATCCACACTATGAGCGTCATTCATACAGTGATCGCTAGGCTCGTACACGCTCTCCCAACAAACGTGAGAACCGCTCGCTCAGTTCACGTGGATATCTTGTGGAAGCATCGCTATTGTGTTTTTCCAGTGTTTTTCTTTTAGTTTTGTGCGTATTTTTGCTATTATTTTATAATAATTACTGTAGTTGTGTTACCATGGGTCCTAAGACTAGTGCAAAGAAAAGTTCTGAGAAAAAGAAAAAGCTAATAACAATGGAAATTAAGAAGGAAATCATTGATAAACATGAGAAAGGAACTCGTGTAGTGGACCTTCCAAACAATAACAATCCTCCTACTCCTCCTCCACCACTCCATCGTCTCCCTAGTGCACACATCATCCCATCTTTAAGGTAACTAAATTAATAAAACCAGTTTATATTATTTCTTTTGCATTCTCTTTGACTGTATTAGGTAAAGATTAGTTTCCTTAACCACTCGTTATCTCCTTACCTATATAATGCACTGCAAATTCTACCTCAGATACTCGTTCAGATCACCTCAAACAGTTATGCCGCTGAATTAAGGAAAAAAATATTTTTTTTTGGCAGGGTGGTTACGTTAGGTTTATAGTTATGGTTAATTACGTTTAGTTAGGTTAGTTTTGGTTAGGCTTATTTAACTGCAGCTCTGGGAAGGTTATGCTAACAAAGCAGTTTTTTGGGGTAAATTTTTACATCTTCACCAGAATGGCGTGTGGCTACGAAAGAAAATGGTGTCTGTACCTCACACAACCCCCTACTTTTAGTCATAGAAAACATTTGATAGCTTCTAAATTAACATAGCATAAGTCTAACCAAAACTAACACAACCAAACCTAACTAAACGTAACGAAACCTAACTAAACTTAACCAAACCTAACGTAACCTAAAAAAAAAAAAAAATCTTGTTCTTTTCTGTAATTCAGCGGCATAATTGTTTTAGGTGATCTGAATAAGTTTCTGAGGTTGAATTTGCAGTGCATTATAAAGGTAAGGAGATATCGAGTGGTTAAGGAAACGAATCTTTAACCTGTATTATGTTTTTATAATTGTCATTAGTCTTGTAACTACACATTTTCTGTTTTGAAACATAAAAAAATTATTTTGGGTGGTTTTGGGGACTTGGAACGGGTTAATTATATTTCAATTAATTTCAATGGGGAGAATTGATTTGCATAACAAGCAAATCGTAAAACGAACTTGGTCATGGAATGAATTAAACTCGTAATGTGAGGCACCACTGTATACATATATACACTCATACCTCAATTTTACGGACCTCCCTTTAACGGATATCGGAAGCAACGGACAAAATCTACAGCAGCATAATCACTTTGTTTACATGAATATAATCACGTGTACCTTACTATTCCATGGAATTACTGTATTATAGAGTATATTTACAGTGTACAGGTATATTATAGTGTATATATAGTGTACGGGTATTTTATAGTGTATATTTAGTGTATTTAGTGTACAGGTATATTATAGTGTATATATAGTGTACAGGTATATTATAGTGTATGGGTATATTATAGTGTATATTTAGTGTACGGGTATATTATAGTGTATATTTACAGTGTACGGGTGTATTATAGTGTATATTTACAGTGTATGGGTATATTATAGTGTATATTTACAGTGTGGACATATTTTACCCTCAGATTGGATAGTGTGCTTGATTAAATGTACACTACTATATTATTCCTCTTTTTTAGATAATGTAATTGTTGATATTAGCCAATACAGATTTAGTGTTAGTAACTTTGGACAATCGGCATTATCGGACCGATGTTTCCCCCTTTTTGTCCGTTAAAACAAGGTATGAGTGTATATATACAGTAGAATCTTGCAATACGAGTTTAATTTGTTCCATGACAGAGCTTGTATTGTGATTTACTCGTTTAACAAATCCATTTATACCATTGAAATTAATTGAAATATAATTAATCTGTTCCAGCCCCAAAAAAACAGCCAAATTTTTTGTATGGGTTTTAAAACAGAAAAAGTGCACATCATTGATATGCTTTGGTCTTATTGGCTTGCTAAGTCCACTGCACGCACTCCTCTCTCATGGTTTTCAATTAATTCCTTCTTCAACTCTATCGAAATTACCTTTTTCTTTTTATTAGCACTATGCTTTGCATTAACTTTCTTCGGACTCATGGCTAACACAATTAATTAGGACAAAATAATGCCAAAAAATTCACGAGACACAAATCACTAAAATAAAACGATCGCTATGTTGCCTCAATGAGATGAACATGGAAGCCTCTAGGTGCAGCCCTTCATCTTTAACATGCTCTGCCTATAATCAGCTGATGTACCTAGGCTCCACCTCCCTTCTCCCTCTCGGAGTCAGTGTTGAAACCACCATGGAGTCTAATAAGTGTGTGTAGCATCTTCCGAGGTTAATGCTTAGATGTCAGATAGAATTAAGGTTGCAGAATATCATATATCAACTTCCGGAAATTATTAAAAAAAAATTTTTTTTTTTATACCCACCACCTCAATAGGTAAGACTGCAATATCTGGTTACAGCCCTGCAGGGTTAGGTTAGGTTGGGGTTATGGTTAGGTTAGGTTTCTCGAAATGAAAAAGCATCATACTTTGCCCAGAAATAAATAGTCCGTGCATCAAAATTAGTAGGCTAGGCTAACCTAACCTAACCCTAACCCCAACCTAACCCTAACCCCAACCTAACCCTAACCCCAATCTAACCTAACCCCAATCTAACCTAACCCTGTGGAGCTGTAACCAGATACATCTGGTAATGTGACAAAAAATTAAAATTGCTCAGAAACTACCAAAAGATCTTGATCATAAATTACCAGTTATCAGCAGTTTATTATACAACTGAGGCAGAAACACCAATTTCCATTGTCAAACACCCTTGAATTTTGACATGATTGGTAATAAAATGGTGGAATGTAAAGGTGTAAAAACTGTGTAAGTCAGGCCATGAAAATACCAGGTTTACGGTGGTGTTATCATGTATGGCCGATGGTAAGAAGTTAAAACCCATGATAAACTTTAGTCTGTTCCCAAATAAATGATGCTCTCTTCCTATCTCTCCGTGTTATGCCAAGCATTAGTTTCTCTATTCGTTCCAGGGAGGCACAAATAAAAAATAGCATTAAGAAAATTATAAAAAGGTTAAGAGGATACAGAGAACAAAAAGAAACTGCAATTTCCATAGTAAACATATAGTGAATTTAACATTACACAAAAAGTGCAAGACATATAATGTGATTGCAGCTGCTGCACTCCAATAGCAGACGAATAAGCAAAATATTTGCTTACCGAACTCATGGATCTGGATTCTTCATTTTTACTACTCCTCTTCTTGTCATGTGGAGTGGTAGGGGCATCATGGTCGTTGGGATGGTTGGTGGCTGGGGACGGCGCTGGAGAAGACCCACACGCAGAAGATGGTGTTGACCCATCTGTACTGTCATGGCTACCCCCCAACACATGCTGAAAAAAAAAAATAATCAAAAAATAAAAGTCATACATGACTTTCCAAAACCTTGAATAAATGTCCATCTTTCAGAAGTAGAAATAAGTTTTATGTGTGAATATTGTATCACAAAACTATACTTATGCATGGAAGGAGCCCCATGTCACGCCAGTACATAAAAAAAAGAGCAAGTCAAACCCATCCAATTACTGCCCCATCTCGCTGCTGTTTGTTGTCAGCAAAACCTTGGAGCAAGTCATTGCTGAGCAACTGACACTCCACCTGTAGGAGCACCGCCTCATCTCCCCACGCTAATACAGGTTCAGAAAAGGACGCTCAGCCTTAGACTTGCTTCTCCTCCTTGCCTACACATGGCACGATGCCCTGGACTCCAACCGTCCCTCACTTGAGATTGCCCTGAACATCTCTGGGGCACTCGACCGTGTGTCACAAGGGGCTCCTCGCCAAGCTTGAGCAGCTTGGTGTGACGGGACAGCTTCTGGAGCTATTCTCTAGCTACCTACATGACCGGAGTCTGAGGATCGTGGTGAGTGGTTGCCCTTCAGCCATGTTCCCGGTCGAGGCATCAGTTCCACAGGGGTTAATCTTGGGCCATCTCCAGAGGAACATTCTTTTCAATGACCTCTTGCATTGCCTCCCCGTGGCATCGGCTTATGCTGACAACTGCACTCTCTCCCACAGCTACACCAGAGAGGAGGTCGCGAAAGTGATTGAAGCCACAAATTGTCAACTCAGTGACATTGTGACCTGGGGTAGCAGATGGTAGGTCAGGTTTGCAGCTGAGAAGACCCAGGCCATCCTCATATTACCTTCACATGAGGATGCCAGGCTGCTCACAGGCCAGCTGAAGTTTGGTGAAGACACCCTTGCTATCCAGAATCCATCAACATCCTAGGGATGTAGGTCAACTCCAAACTCAGCTTTGACCGCCACCTGGAGAGCACAAAGCCTCCCTCAGGGTGACACTCCTGTGTCAAGTAAGATACCAACTTAACGCTGAGGGCCTCATGAAGCTGTACAAGGCGCAGATGAGGCCCGTCATGAAGTATAGCCTCCTCACCTGGATCAGTAGTGCCCAGAGCCACCTCTCTTTGCTAGATAAGGTGCAGAGGCAGGTTGAGTGTTTCATATGCGACGCCAGAGACCAGACACAACGACACCAACCTGATCAATGGCAGCCACAGCTACATTATCACCAACAGCAGTGGCAGCGCCCATCATGAAATCTGCAGCTTGACACTCACCACAGACCACTGGACACCTTACAGCACCGGAGGAGGGTCAGTGCTCTTAGGCTGCATACACACCAAACGAGTCGAGTCAAATCACACTCTATGTGACTCGCCAGTCAAGGGAACATAATTTTTGAAGTAATTTTGCAGGAACCATTCACACCAGGGGAGTCAAGTTGAGTCATGCCGACTCCACTGGTGTGAATGGTTCCTACAAAATTACTTAGAAAATTATGTTTCCTTGACTGGCGAGTCACATAGAGTCAAGACTCTATGTGATGCGATTCGACTCAACTTGACTCATTTGGTGTGTCTGTAGCCTTATGGTGCTGCACAAGGCAGTGCAGAACACCCCACACCTTGCCATCCTTCGGGTCCCTTGGAGGAGGAGTGAGCGCACTCTGAGAGTGGTAGTGTCTGACATCCTCGAAGTCCCGAGGACCCGCACAGCAGGGTGTTAAAGGGCCTTCATGTGTGCCACAGCAGTGGTGTGGAACATTTTCACTGTCAACGTGGATGTTGAACATATGTCCATGCACCAGGTGAAATCTGCCATCCACACCTGACTTCAAACACACCCATCCTGACAGTGACAATGCAGTAGAGGTAAAAGTGATGCCTGACAGTGCCAGTGCCTTTCCCCCACTCAAATTCTGGTAATAGTGTCAGAACAGTGAAGTGAAGTGCCTGGCAGTGACAGTGACAGTGCCATAGACACCAGACACATTAGCTGTATATACATTTAGGTTGTATTAGATTTAAGAAAGATGCCTCAGAAAAAAGGTCATCTTTAGCTAAACTAACCTTGAATTATTTGTTTAAATAAAAAGAAAAGAAAAGAGAGAGAGAGAGAGAGAGAGAGAGAGAGAGAGAGAGAGAGAGAGAGAGAGAGAGAGAGAGAGAGAGAGAGAGAGAGAGAGAGAGAGAGAGAGAGAGAGAGAGAGACAGACAGACAGACAGACAGACAGACAGACAGACAGACAGACAGAGAGAGAGAGAGAGAGAGAGAGAGAGAGAGAGAGAGAGAGAGAGAGAGAGAGAGAGAGAGAGAGAGAGAGAGAGAGAGAGAGAGAGAGAGACAGAGAGAGAGACAGAGAGAGAGAGACAGAGAGAGAGAGACAGAGAGAGAGAGACAGAGAGAGAGAGACAGAGACAGAGACAGACAGAGACAGAGAGAGACAGAGAGAGACAGAGACAGAGACAGAGAGAGACACAGAGAGAGACACAGAGAGAGAGAGAGAGAGAGAGAGAGAGAGAGAGAGAGAGAGAGAGAGAGAGAGAGAGAGAGAGAGAGAGAGAGAGAGAGAGAGAGAGAGAGAGAGAGAGAGCGGCGGGGTGTGGGGGGGGGGACCCCGACCAAACCCCGCCTCCCAGCACCTCAGTGGCTTAACAACTCGCCAGCCTATCCTGTTCACTCTGGCACCAGGACATAACCTCACCCTCTGATGCAACAAGTTGTGCAGTAGTAGTGAACTTACGATAGTGTCTACCAACTGAAGAGGTTTTCATACAAACATTGGTGAATTTACCCACAGTGTGATTACCAGAAACAGGGCAGACATAGTGTTTGTATGTGAAACCTTCCTTGATGAGAAGGTGCCGCTGAATTATGCCCGTATCCGTGGATCCTCTGCCTGGCACAGGAAGGACTGATTCATGCATGGCGGGGGCGTGGCATTCTGCTTTAAGGAGTGTTAACGCCCAGGTGGTGGAGCCAGGAGCTACGACCGAAAGGAAGAGCATGCCACTGCATCTCAGCTGAACACCAGGCTGAGCCACATCGTTGCCTGGAGTAACATGTGGCAAATAATGTTTGCCCCACACAAAATGCAGCTGCTCCTCATCTCAGGGTCAAGTACAGCCCTGCACCTTAACTTCAACGGGGCGACACTGAAGCTACAGGACAAGGTGGACCTTCAGAACCCACATTGAGCGACTTGCCAGGAAGACCTCCGGGAAGCTGGCATCTCTTAAGAAAAATGTCATGGCTTCTTGATGGTAAAAGGCTGATCACTTTACAAGGCACAGGTGCACTCCTCCTTGGAGTTCGCTTGTCTGGCATGGGTGGGTGCTGCAAACATACATCTCACCCTGTTGGACAAAGTACAAGACCATGCGGCAAGGCTCATCACAGACAGCAACACCAGACATGAGACATGCCTGCACACCCTTCAACACTGTCGTGACGTTGTGGGATTCACGATGGTGTATAGAGTACAGGTGGAGAAAGTGAGTCACCTACAAGAGTTGCGACAACCAGTACGATGGGCTCAGGTCACCATGCGAGCTGTCAGACACCTGGTGGTGAGCTGTTGCAGCCAAGATGTCACACGTGGCACCAACAATGTCAGTTCACACACATACGTGAAACTGTGGAACACCCTGATTGCTTCAGGTATAAACTTTGATGAAAAAACAGTGCAGTGCTTCAAAGACAGTGAATGACTGGCTACTGGGACATGGGTGATATATATCTTAACTTAATTTGTATGTACTGGTATTCATAATCAATATTGCATTTAATTTCATTAGCAGATAGGATGCACTAATATTGTAACCTTTAGCCTGTAGAGTTACTTTGATCTATATTATGCAGTTGTAACTACTCTGCAAATTGTAACCTTGTATACATACAAAGAGAGAGAGAGAGAAAGAGAGAGAGAGAGAGAGAGAGAGAGAGAGAGAGAGAGAGAGAGAGAGAGAGAGAGAGAGAGAGAGAGAGAAAGAGAGAGAAAGAGAGAGCGAGAGAGAGCGAGAGAGCGAGAGAAAGAGAGAGCGAGAGAAAGAGAGAGGAGAGGAGAGGAGAGGAGAGGAGAGGAGAGGAGAGGAGAGGAGAGGAGAGGCGAGGCGAGGCGAGGAGAGGAGAGGAGAGGAGAGGAGAGGAGAGGAGAGGAGAGGAGAGGAGAGGAGAGGAGAGGAGAGGAGAGGAGAGGAGAGGAGAGCAGAGCAGAGCAGAGCAGAGCAGAGCAGAGCAGAGCAGAGCAGAGCAGAGCAGAGCAGAGCAGAGCAGAGCAGAGCAGAGCAGAGCAGAGCAGAGCAGAGCAGAGCAGAACAGAACAGAACAGAGCAGAACAGAGCAGAGAGAGCAGAGCAGAGAGCGAAAAAGAGAGCAGAGCAGAAAGAGAGAGAGAGAGAGAGAGAGAGAGAGAGAGAGAGAGAGAGAGAGAGAGAGAGAGAGAGAGAGAGAGAGAGAGAGAGAGAGAGAGAGAGAGAGAGAGAGAGAGAAAAAAAGAAAAAAAAGACTGACAGATCAAGAGAACAATACATTATTAATAATATTTGATTAATAATCAAATACTTTTATCATTATTATAATTATCATTATTATTAATATTATCATTAGTAGTAGTAGTATCAATTATGTCATTACCATAGTTATCATTATCATTAATAGTACGATTATTATAATCATGATTATTATACTTATTATTACTACTACTATTATCAATAATATCAACATCATTATTATTATTATTACACATTATAGTAATTACTATCATTATTATCAATCACCATCATCATTGTTATCATCATTTTTAATACTATTATCACTGTCATTGCTATTATTATGAATTTTATTATCATCATCATCATCATCATTACTCTCCCTATCATCGTTATTATTAATCTTACTGCTTTAAGGAAGATCCTAAGGGATACGAGATTGCAGAGAACAAACGCTGTAGAGGTGAAAGGTTGTAAGGAGTTTGTGAGATGGATGGGGAGGGGATTGAAGCTGAGGTCTTGGTAGTAACCTTAAGTCAATTACGTGACACACCCAAAACAACAAGTATTGCCAGTTTATTTTGTATCTTATCAATTCCTATAGGATAATTTAAGGAATTTTACCTTGGTAGCTGGTGTTGCATATGTTGTCATGATGGGTTGGCATACATCTGACAAGTTCAGATAACCAGATTGAAGAGATAGAGAGAGAGAGAGAGAGAGAGAGAGAGAGAGAGAGAGAGAGAGAGAGAGAGAGAGAGAGAGAGAGAGAGAGAGAGAGATATATATATATATATATATATATATATATATATATATATATATATATATATATATATATATATATATGTGAGTGGAGACGGTTGGGGTAGACCTATGTCCTGCAGTGGACTGAAGAGGCTGCTGATGATGATTATGATGATTATTATTATGATGATGATGATGATGATGGTGATTTATAAACCAAATATTTTTCAGGCTTTCCATGCTTTTATACAACCTGTGCAATCTGTTAGTCTTGCTATTTACAACCATTATTTTCATGCTAATTGCTCTCCTGAATTTGCTAAATGCATGCTTTCCCAGTCCTATGTGTCCACATCAAAACCTTTCTATTCACTGGCATCTATTTTATACAAGAAGTATCTCCACACCTCCATTCCTTTCAATGGTAACCATTGGTATCTTCAGTCTTACCCTACTTTTCACCTTGTCTTCATGCTCCAAGAGCATGAAGACATTTTAGAAACTAAATAAACCCTATTCTTAATTTAAACTCCATTTTTTTGGAGGAACGAAAAATTTAGAAATAAGGAGTGATCAGCAAGCCTAACTAATGTTACTGCGCACTACTTACCTTGCCTACCGTTATTTCTGGAGTAGGGTAGTCAAGGTCCTCCATGTCTATGTCATCGTACAACCCAAGGTTCTCATTGAAGTCGGGGTCTTGTGAAGACTCAATGTAGTACTCAACATCTTCTTTAATCATTTTAATCTGCAAATGGTTAGAAAGAGGATACAGTAACCATTTTCATCATCATCATATACTACATACATGCATACATCAGCCTTGTTCATTTAAAGCTTTTCCCCATGTTATACGGTCTCTAGCAGTCTCCTTGCATAAACCTACATTTCTGAGGTCCTACTGGACTACTTTATTCCAAATTTCCTTGGATCTACTGTGAACCATCACCCAACACAACTTCACTGAGCATAAAATCCACAATTGTAAAAATGTATAAAATATAAAAAAATTTGCCCAACACATCATGGATTCACAATCGCACAAATCACCTTTACAGGAAATTGAATTCTAGGCAATTTGTGCAAGAATACTACCACTGTATTCCCTGCAGATTGTAAAAGGCGATGGAGCGAGGGGTTTGGGAAGCCCCTCCTCTGAATTCTCTCCTACAAAAAGACAGGGTGCAGAAGAGAAGGGGAGTTAAATCTCTCTGAACACTAAATGCTTTGTCTTGGTTACCTCATTTAAATGGTAATGTAAACCAGGTATATAAATAGATATGTTGAATATTTTAAGGCTTTTTTCTCCATTAAAGATAAAATTTTGTCAAGCGTGAGATTGGTCGTACGCAACGGGCTCAAGAACCTAACTTTCATATTGGGCAAGGGTCGACAATACAGGTTTACAATCTTTTATCCGAAATTCCAAAAACCGAAAAGCTCCAATAACCAAAATTTTTTTCCAGGATGTCATCAGCACATCAAAGCTCGCGGACAATCCAGGTCACACAGTTATGTCTCAGAATGTTGACAATGAAGTACCTGTTGTGCATTCTTTGAGTGATGGAGAAATTGCTGAAATGGTGTTAGATAACAATAAGCATGAGGATAGTAGTGATAAGGATGATCACATTGTGAACACTGGTGAAAAAATGCCCATAGATGATATGGTAAAACTGTGTGATTAGTTAATTGGTGGCATGGAAAAACATACATTATTTATTTATAGGATTCAAGAACCCCCAAGCTAGGCCACCTAAGGCCATGTAGCCTCGCTAGGGTGACAAGAGAGCGCTACCTTCCTCCCCAAGTAACTGCCAGGATCAAAGCGCAAACTTGTGACCTTGCGGCTATGAGCCGAGTACTCTACCACTGAGCCACCCGGTCCCGTGTAATGTTTTATCTAAAAAAACATTAAAATCTATGCTAAAAATCTTCCATTCCGAAATCCGAAATGTCTGGTCCCAAGATTACTGGGTAAGAGATTGTGAAACTGTACCTCCAAAAACCAACTACATACAGATATCTAGCCCTTTACACATAATTACTTTCCACCATCTTTTCAACATGCCCGTACCATCTCAATCTATCTCTTCTCATCACCAGATTAATAAACTCAACCCACATCCTTTCCCTCAGTTCAGTATAAGCAACATGCAGCATATACTAATAATGAAAATCACCATAAGGCTGAATAGTACAGGTTCACAATCACTTATCCGAAAACCTTGGGATCAGACACATTTTGGATTTCGGAATTTTTAGGATTTCGGAATGGAAGATTTTTAGTGTATATTTTAATGTTTTTTAGATAAAACAATATATGGGACCGGGTGGCTCAGTGGTAGAGTGCTATGCCAGTAGAGAGCTGTTTCATCAGCATTGTATATTTGCTCAGGACTAAGGTTTTCATCAAATACCATCTTGGCAAATTCATCAATGTAACATCAAGATCAAAATCAAGTCAAGATCTTAGTTTTTTTTGCACTATACAGCGTTTTCCTATTTTTCATTAGTTTCTGGTCATCACTGTCACTGTAAAACTTCAACAACTTATGTTTCTGTTTCTTTAGGTCATATATGGTGGTAGTTCCCACACCATAATCTTCAGTAAGACGCCGCACAGATACATGACAATCAAGCTTCTGCAATAACTCTACTTTATGTGCTATCGATAATGACACTCTTTCTTTTCTGTTTCTCACTGTTATCCATAGTGAAATCTGCAGCTCTTTTTGACATTTTCAGTCTTCAAAGTTGAAAAAACCAGCAAAAAATAAACAAAATATTTGTGAGCAGCAGAGGCGACATGCATCTGATGAACTTTGATGTGCAGACGACATCCCGGAAAAAAATTTTGGTTTTCGGCGCTTTTCGGTTTTCGGAATTTTGGATAAAAGATTGTGAACCTGTACTAAAAAAGGAGACATGAAAGAATAGGTATACAGCACAGTTGCTTGATCATACATCAGCAACCAGGTTAAAATAATACTGTCACCAAATTCTGGGTGCAGTAAAAGGTGATAGAGCAAGGAGACTGGGGTTTCCCTCCTTTGTATTGTTTCTTCCTACTATGAGACAAAGCATGGATGGGAAGGGGAGATTCAAAGCTCCTTAAGACACCTTGTCTCGGTTATTCATCTTTAATGGGATATAAGCCATGTATGTAGATAGAAAATTGATTAAATAGATGAAAATGAAGAATGGAAGCATAATGCCAAAGAAAAAATGTCTAAATATATCTTGCAGCTTGCAAAAAATGAATGAGTAGACTAAAACACTATCTATCTATCTATATATCAGATATCTGTCCCTAAGAACTCACCCACAGGGCATGGCCATGACAGAATAGTTTCCATTTTGTCCAGTCCTTAATTTCCTTTTTGCATGCTCTAATCCTCTCAATCTCCTCTCTCCCCATTTCCTCACATATCCTAGCAAAGCAATCTGTCCTCAAATTTCACTTTTGCACCCACTGCCTCTACACTCTGTGTCAATTCACTTTCTGAAATTTTTTCTATGTCGCCAAACCATCTTAGTGCTACACTTGACCCTTTCAATTACTCGACATTCCATTCTTTCATCTCTTTATTTACTTTCACCATCCGTTCTTATTTCACCACAGGCTTTTCTTTGGTAACTCATTTTTACTGCTTGTATCCTCTTGGATCATTGATCTTTAACTTTCATTCCACACCTGTGTCTCACTTGCAAAAGTGATTGTTGGTACAATTATTACATCACATTGTCCCTTTTTTACTTCCATGTATACTGTCCTTTCTTTCATTAAACACCCTAGGGTTCCAACCACTTTCCTCCCTTGTACAACTCTTTCTCTCATCTCACCTTCCATGCTTCTATGTATTCACAGGATTGAACCAAGATACCTAAAATAATGTAACTCCTCCATTCTTTTCCCATTCAGCATAATTTCACATTATTTTGGACATTCAACTCTTACCCAATAAGGGCAATGAAAATCAACCATTTCACTTTTACTACACTCAAACACCATCACCTTACTTATAAGATTCACCTTCAACTTCCATCTTTTGCACATCCAATTAAGTATATCAACCAGCTTTTGTAGTCTACTTTAATCTTCTCCAATCAGCAAACATAATTGAATCAAACCCACATTTATCATCATTTTCACACATTTCCACTCTAACATGAACTTTTGCTTTCATCTTTCTTATTACACTATCCATATATAAATTAAACAGCCAAAGGGACGTCATACACCCTGCCTCTCACCCCTTGTATTACAAAGCTTTCGCTCGTTTCTCCATTTACTTTGATATTCTGAATTCTGATTCTGAATGTTAATGCGTAGTGCACCAGTTGTGGTGCATATCACGAATTAGCATTCATATAAAAAGATTTCACCCCATTCATCAAACTTCCACCTACATATACACCTTCTATACATCCCACATTACCAACCAATCAATTTTGTGATACACTTTCTCAAGATCCATGAAGGCAGAATAAAATTTCTTCCTTTTTGTTAACATTTTTCAACTACTATTCTAAGTGAAAATATCTGATCCACACATCTCCTACCTTCTCTAAGCCCTCCCTGCTCTTCGCTCAATATGATCTCCTGTACCTGTTCAATAACAATCTTCCCATAAACCTTTCCAGCTATGCTTAAGACTTAAAGCTCTTAAGTTCTGACATCTATATCCACTACTTTTCCCATTATAGACTTGGATAATATTGGCCTTTGTCCAGTCTTCTGGTACCTTCCCTTTACATGCTAACCCACAAATCTTGTGTTCCCATTGAATCATTCTCCAGACTAATACACAATTCAACAAATACTTTCAAGACACATACTTGTCTGCATAATATCTCACTAGGGATCACAGGACAGTCTTTGGTATACTAGTATAAACTGAGATAATTTAGAGGCACCTCTAACAAAACCAAATAACTAATTCACCCAAGGTGATGAACGATTTATAAATGTTGTCAAGGAATATAATCTGTATTGTAATGCATGGGTTCATACATCAAATTCATAAAGTTCATCATGAAACTGAAATAGCACCACTAACCTGGTCACAGTCTATGGATTGGTTGTCGAGCATTCTCATTAAAATTTCCAATTTCTTAATGTGATATTGATGTCTATCAATATACTCTTTGAGGTCTTCTATTCTGTCAGACTTGTCTTTGTCCATTTTCTTCTTCTTTTGTGTTGCCAATAATGACTCAATTTCTGACTCAAATTGGTCCATCTGTAGAAGCAAAAGATTTTGTGTATCAAAGCACTGGATCAATAATTACAAAAATGCTTATATTATAATCAAGCTAAGCTCTACTTTATCTTTGCAGTTTCTCTCCTAATTTATTGAAGATTTAAAAACGTCATTAAAAAATAGTAACATGGGTGTGAAAATTCACAAACCTGGATGTTTAAAGTATCTATTGAGGAACTCAGCCAATTATTCACTTCTTCTCTCTCACGCTGGGCTGGGTCCTTGTTTTGTGCTGCCCCAAGACCCTCCTTACTATATGCTTTGGTCTTGGTTTCTCTTTCTACCACTTTAAATCTTTCCATTTGCTGAGGAATAAAATGTTCAGGTTAGACATAAATTTTCAAAAAATTACCATGATATTCATGAAACTATTTCAGTTCTAAAGAAATTGAACAAATATTAAATGAAATTACATATATATATATATATATATATATATATATATATATATATATATATATATATATATATATATATATATATATATATATATAAATAAATATATTTAAACTCTGTGGTAGGCGATACAAGAATCTTACCACCGTAATCCCTGTGGTTCATAAAAAGCGACAAAAGGGATGGAACGAGGGGTCTGGGAAAGAAGACATTTCTCTGTATACTCTCCAATGAAAAGACAAGGCGCAAAAGGGGAGGGGAGAGTAATGTCTCTACGAACCATGATGATTGGGTCTGAGTGTGCATGGATGTATGGATGTAGTATGCATCTGAGTAAATGGGAGGTGATTGGAAGAATGTTTGTAGAGCAAAAGTTTGATGTGTTAGCAATGAGTGAAACTAAACTGAAAGGGAAGGGAAAATATGAGTGGAAAGATGTCAGGTGTGACCGGAGAGAGAATAAGGGAAGGAATACCTTAATGGTGAGTCTGGCAGTGAGACAGTGTGTGGTGGAATGGAAGTGTCACCAAGGCTGATGTGAGTAAAAGTAAAGTTTGTTAGAGAGTCATGGGTGTTTGTGTCTGGATATGGTCCTGGTAGTGAGAGGGATGAAACAGAAAGGGAGGCCTTTTGGAATTATTTGGATGACTGTTTGCAGAGTTTTGGAGTCAATGTGTGTATTGTGTTGTTAGGAGATGTAAATGCTCGTGTTGGTGATGAGATATTTGAAGACATGGTTGGTAGGCACAGGGTGCCTAGAAGATATGAAAATGGAGAAAGAATGATAGAACTATGTGTAGAGAGAGTTGGTGTTTGGAAATACCTTGTTCTAGAGAAGGATATACATAAGTATATATTGATGAAACAAGACAATGGAAGGGCAGTAAATAGAGCAATGATGGATTATGTGGCTGTGTTGAGGAAGGTAATAGGATATAATAAAGGATAAATAGGTAATATGAAATACATGTGCAAAAAATAGAATACATTTTAGTTGCAAAACATACAAAATATTGTACAAATACAAAACATCCTATTGACTACTGGTGCTTGGCTGTAGATCGTCAGCTGTGGCAGCAGTTGAGGTTGCCCGAGGAGTTTTTTTTTCATAAACATCGTAAGCATTGTATGAATTGCTTGTTTATTTTTCTCCTCATAAATTTCATGATACAGACGAAACACGTCATGTGCCATCCGGCCCATAGGCTGCATGAGTGGAGTCATGTTTGCCAGCAAAAATAACTACCTTCACGTCAGGATTGAGAGCGGCTAGACAAGGTGGATGTCCAGGTGCATTATCCAGTAACAGTAAAATCTTGAAAGGAATTCCTCTCTCCAAACAATATTCACAAACTTGAGGAATAAAACAATTCGGAAATCAGTCTTCAAACAGTCCTTGTGTCATCTACACTTTAGGGTGAGAAGTAAACGGGCAGTGTGTGCTTGTTTACATTCTTGAATGCAAGCGGGTTTTCTAAGTGATAAATTAAGAAAGGCTTCAACTTAAATCCCTTGATGTTTCCACCAAGCAACAGAGTCAGTGAATCCTTAAATGCTTTTAATCTAAGCAAGCTTTTGGGTTCTTTGTGGATGTAAGTGCGTGCTGGCATCTGTTTTCAAAGCAATCCTATTTCATCTACATTAAAAATCTGCTCTGCTAGATTTTATTATTAAATTCTTTAAATGTCCAGAACCTGTGGCGCAGTAGGCTTAATGGAGACGTTAGATGGTCAACCTCTGCCCGTTAGTTGTGCAGGTTACATTTTTTAAAGTGACGCCTGTTTTTTTTAAATTGTTGAGAGGCTCATGCTGCCCGCAAAAGCTCCTCATTGCATATAACTTTGCAGTCTCGTCCAGAATAGTGTTATGGCAGCATGTGGGTGATCTTTGGCCACTCGGTGGTTTTTCCAAAGAAAAGTGGCCAGCTCATGCCGGGGCTCTAACTTGGAACTCTAAGTTGATATGCCCCCCACGCTAGCCACTAGGCCATCGCCTACCCATCATCCATAATTATTTAATCCAGATTGTCAACAAACTTACTAGCTGCTTCCTCGTCTGCACTCGCAGATGGACAAGGGAAGATGGAAGCCAACTACAACCACTGTCACTCACAGATTAACCACTAATTGAGTAAATAATTCTCTTTCATTTTACTAATCTTTCTTAAATGTGTGTATAACACAAATCTATTTCAATGTTTAATATTAGAAAAGTTTTAGCAATTTATTTAGAAGTTTGACAGTCTTTTTTTAACAGAAATCTACCATAAGATAAAAATCAAGCTAGCAGTACAAAATAAGACAAAACAAAGCAGAAAACATTTTATAAAAGCTGTGTTTGTCTATTTTTTTTTTTTACATACCGTACTTTAACGTGCAAAATTTTAGTAATTTAATATTGCTAGATGGAAATATGTCACTAATAAATCACACTGATCTAGCAACAAAAACATTAAATTGGAAACTCTGTGGTAGCGCTTATAATATACCAACTGGCAACTGATCCTGCTGTTCCAGACTACCAGTGGCTACTTGCACAAGCAAAGCACAGTGTGCCCAGACAGACTGTGTCTTGAAAGTCATTGGTGTTTATGTTAATTCCTTTTACAGTGCCGGTAATAATAATAATGAGATTTAAGTAAATAATAATATTATGGAGTCGGGCTGGATATTACTGACAATCTGGAGTAAAATTAGCCTACAGTATAGTAAGCACAAGGGATAACATTAGCCCACGGGAGGCCTCACTTTCGTATATAAGACCCAGTGGTGGGTTTTTTTTTAGCCCCTCTGCCCTCCACCACCTACCCCCCCCTTTTTTCTTTTTTTTTTATAGAAAAGTGCGTGTTAAATGCTGTCAAATACGGTATATTTAATATATGGAGGTGTTTGGGGGGAGGGGGGGGGAGGTGCTGGAATGCATCTCTATTGATCCCATTAAAATAAAAACATACCATATTTCTGCCATATAAGACCCACCAATAATTTGGCAAGGAATATTTAGGAAAAAACTAATAACTCCACTTTTTCCCTGGCCCTCGTATCCCCCCTCAGTAGAGTTTTGGTCAAAGATTGTAGACTAACGAGCATTCTCCTACTGAAATACTTGAGTAAAACATGCAAATAACCATATAGATACCTGTATTTATAAGGTTAAGTCCCCAAATTTTCCCTGAGCTTCATAGTCCTCTCCTCAGTAGAATTTTGGTCTAAGATTTTAGGTTACTGGGTATTCTCCTACTGAACTACTTTATTTACTGTAAACAAAACATGCAACTAACCTTATAAATATGGTATTTTGATTTGTAATCATATAAATATTATTCTAGGGTAAACAGGGAACTACTGTGTCGAACAGAAGTGTTTAGGTTCTAGCCTAGTACCAGTAACCTCCATCCCAAGGCCTACAAAAACCTAACCATCAGGGTATAAGACACAGGGTGATTTTTGGAGGTTTTTTTTAGAGCGAGTCTTACATGTCACGAAATACAGTAGGTATATGATTGGGTTTTCACAAACGTAACCAAATCGTAAATTGTGAGATTAGTGTACATGAAAGAAATAGCCAAACTTGTGTGGGAAAACTGCAGAAATATATAAATATGGAGGACATGCAGAGATAAAATAGATGTTCTTGATATGATAGTGTGCTAAGAAAGTATAAAGGAGAGTCCTGACGGAGAGATTGATAGAAGTAATTGAAGAGAAGGTTAGCAAGGAGCAAGGAAGATTCAAACAGGTTGCATGGACCAGATATTTGCAATTAAAATGTTAGTAGAGACGTACTTTGGAAAGAATAAAAAATTGTATGCAGCCTTTATGGAACTACAAAAATCATATGATAAGGTTGATGAGGAAGCTCTCTGGAATGTTTTTAAGTTTACAGTATTGGAGGGCATTCATTGAAAGGAAAAAAGGCATTTTATGGGAAGGTAAGTGTATGTGTGAGGGTGGATGAAGAGGTCAGTGAGAGTTTTCGTATATGGTTGGGAGTGATATAAGGATGTATCAATTCGCTATGGCTGTTTAATACTTTCATGGATGGTTGTGTGAGGGAAATGAAAACTTAAGTGGGAAATGTAGGTGCAAGACTGTTTGCAGATGAATTATATAATGTATGTGTGAGAAGGAAGCAAAAAGTGAATGCTACAAAAAAGTAAGGTGATGGTTTTTGAAAGGAAAAAAGTAGGGGTGTGACTTATTATGTTAAATAGTGGACATGGAATAGGCCACAGTAGTCAAGAGTGCATACAGTGGAAATGAGTTATCTGGAAGAGGCATGTGCCTCACAAGATGGGAGGGTGAGAGCAATAGAAGCATATATGAAAGGTATGGCATGGAAACTTCTGCAAATGGAGTGAAGTATGAAGTGGTGGAATGAGTGTGAAAAGACGAAATACATTGAGGAAGATTGATCATATTCAGAGGATAAAGAGTGAAGAGTTTGTGAAAAAAAGTGTAAGTGAAACCAAGGGTTCATTGTGGAGAGGAAGGACACTTAGAAAATAGAGGCATAGGGTAAAAGAGTACATGAATGAAAAAGGTGCTGACAGAGGGGGATAGCTTGCACAAGCAAGGAGGGAGTGTTTGGATAGGGATAGGTGGAGGCTCTTCCACTGCGACCATCTGCTTATGGGATGCTCCCAGAGAAAACGAGTGATCAGAGACTTAAAACTGAGGAAGATAGATAGGTGGATGTCATAGCAGTAAAAAAAGGCATATAAAATCAAACCACACATTTAAAAATTACAGCCCTAATCCTATCTATGCCTAATATTTTTCTACACCAGATTTCCAATGACCTTTAAAATTTCCTTTCTCATATATCCTTCCCTCACCCTGATCCATACCCATGCATGAAACTGTTGCCTTTCCATATTTCTTCACATGTAACTTTTCTAAATATTTACTATTTACTCCATCTTTTAACCCGATGGGTGCAGAAACTTTATCATTGTGTCACATGAGTGCTGGGCAATTTTAGTCTAAATTCTTGCCATAAACCAAACTGTTTTAAGAGGAAAAAAATAATTTTGCTAGGTATAAAATATCACACCTCATCAATTTTTGCAAGAAAACAGGAACTGGTAAGTCCATGGGTAATTGGCGAAATTTTGTGTGCTAACTCTGTAGCTTTCACATTACATTTTTTGTAGTTTTTATGGTTATAAATAATTGAGATCATGAATATGAATGTATAAGTTCATTATAAACACGCATATATGAAACACTTCCTATTTTCCTCTGGGAAGCAAGGGTGCACAGATGGGGGAAGGGTGGCAGAAGGATAGGCCCATCACCCACTACTTATACTTTAGGTCAAATTAAACTATTTCCAGCCTGACAGTTTTTTGATGTTTGGTCCAAATATTTATGACTGTGGCAGTGGAAGTCGTATAAAGGTGATCTATATACAAAGTGTCCTGAGTTTTTTAAGTTATTCTCAGAATTGGAAGATCACGTAATTCTAAGCAAAAAATATTCCATGTATATGTGGTTGTATTGACTTATTGTTGGTGTTAGTGGATCCTTGAAATTACACAATGAAACTGTTGCTCCTGGGCCCAGGCAGGAGTGAGGGAAGGATAGTTAAGGGAATGTTATTCTGAGTAGAAAATTTATACATATATCCTCTTTTCAACTTAATCTTGGTGTTCAGAGGATTTTAGAAATTATGCACAGAGGCCATTGCTCCTGGACTCAGGCCGCCCATAATTTTGAAAATCCATCTAATGTCAAAAGTAAGTAGTAAAGAGGATATGTGGTTAGATTATTTATTCAGAATAACATTCCCTAACTTGTCCTTGCCTCCTTCCCTTCCTGGGCCCTGGATCAATGGCCAGTGTGTAATTTTAAAAGTCCACCTATAGCTAAAACTAAGTTGAAACAACCATATGTACACCAGGACCTCATTATGTACTTCTGCAAACTATGCAAATTCACAGCTGTGCAACTAAATGTTTTCTACCCATTTCCCCTTATAAACGTCCAAAACTCAGTTATGCAAGTGTGTACCAACCAGTATTGTGTGGGACAAAAAAGACATTGCTTTTCCGCTAAAATAATCCATTCTCACACATACCAGTCTTGCTTTTGTATCAGCAGCATTTGAACATGCGATCTTGTGCCATGGCCACATCATCCAGTCTGGTGTGATGGACCAAAAGTAGCCAAAACAACAACTGCACATGCATGGCCAATGTAAACAGACAGTGGTTAGGGTAGGGTTAATATATTTCCTCCCATTACAAGGTCATGGAGAGGTTAGATTAAGGTGAAAGTAGGTTAACTGAAATATAGTATTGCAAGAGTAGCCCATGGAAATATGGGAGGGTGCATGCATAGTTGTTGGTTTGGCTACTCTTGGTCTACTGCTAAATATCATCTATGACACTAAACTCCCAGCTGGCAAGTCAAACACACCAGCCATTGTCAGTCAAGCAGCACTGGCAAGTTTTTAATATCATAAGATACCATTAATATTAACATGCCAACCATTGTATCAGTCAAGCAATATAAGCGATGATTTAACATCATAAAGATGCCATCAATATCAACATGCTAGCCATTGGATCAGTTATGCAGTACTGGGAATGGTTGAGCATCAACATGCCTGCCACTATCAGTTATGCAGTACTGGGAATGGTTTAACATCAACATGCCTGCCACTATCAGTTATGCAGTACTGGGAATGGTTGAGCATCAACATGCCTGCCACTATCAGTTATGCAGTACTGGGAATGGTTGAGCATCAACATGCCTGCCACTATCAGTTATGCAGTACTGGGAATGGTTTAACATCAACATGCCTACCACTATCAGTTATGCAGTACTGGGAATGGTTTAACATCAACATGCCTGCCACTATTAGTTATGCAGTACTGGCAATGGTTTAACATTAAAAAGATGCCACCGATATTTGTCATAACTAAAGCTGTATTATTGTGAGGCAAAACTTGATACACTCTATCCCTTACTCGAAACCCTCAATCTCTTAGCTGGAGATTTCTACCACCACCAAAGTGATATTTTCATCAAAGCAGTTATCAAACAAGTTTGGAAGACATTGTTATCGTCAGCTAAACCCAACTAAGTATCTGAAGAAGTCAGCTCAGTGGTAGCCCTGAGTCATTAGACGGATAATTTTTTACAAAAGACGCTTCAATGTGTTGCCAATCAATAGCCTTTAAGCAAGAGGCCTGACATGACTTCAGGAAAAATCAATTAGCAAACATGATTGAATATATGTTGAGTTGAGGAGCACATGCAATGCAGTGCAATACTAAGTTTGCTTTTCCGATGGTACTTCCTTCATTGAGAATCTATCATCTTTCTTACTATTCACGTTTCTCCCTAGCTCTGTCATATTGCTTTTCAGATATTGTCCCATGTGTATTTGTATCAGATAAAAGTTTACAATAAGACTTTACAGCAGACAAAGTTCAAAGGACAATTAGTCTGTCATGGGCCATATTTGTCAGGTTTTTTTGGTGATTTTTGAGGCATATTTTCAATGTCTGGAGGTGAATTTTAGGTGGTTTGTGGTTCATGGTATTTCTAAAGCTTGGAGGTGGTAGAATGGGTGATGTGAGTGTAGTGGTGAAGGAGGCAAGGGAAGTGGAGGGAAGAATATCTCAATCTCCTGTTGCAGCGTTGCCTCATTGCTCCACTGCCCATCATTTTTTTCCCTCTTACAATAGCCCGTTATTCTTGATAATAACCTTTATATTACCTTAAACTAATGGATACAAATGTTACCATGTGGTGAATACCATATGTGAATAAATGATTGATGAAAAAATTTTGGAAGCATTCCACAATGCAGTCTTATTTTTCTATTGGAATAGTTCACATTACACGAAGACCTCGATAATTTGAACCCATATAATTCAAATTTAGGATAATTTGACCTGTTTCAGGCTAAGTTTGAAATTTTCAACAAATTTACATAATTTGAATCTACTTCATCACCCAGCCTCCACATCTTCTCTGACACTGAAAACCTTACCTTACAAATTTCTCAGGCTTGGAACCATTTCTGTAGCTTTTTACTATTTCTGTAATTTGTTAATCATCTCTTCATCCAGATATTTGAAAGCCATTCTTATATTTCTCAACAACTGATATGTAACTTCTATGATATTATTTATAGGTTTCCCTAGTAACTAGTTATTTGTAATCAATACTCCCAAATCTCTTTTGACATTTGTTTTGTTTATCCATTCATATCCCATCAAATATTTTCCTCTGTCTCATTATACTACTGCCCATTTCCAACACTTTACACACTTTAGGCATTAAACTTCATTTCCCATAGTTTACTCTATTTGTGAATCTCATCTAAATCCTTTTGTGTATGCTCACAGTCCTCTTTACTTTCTATTTTTCTTAGTAATTTGGCATCATCTGCAAATAAACTCATATAACTATTCACTCCCTTTGTCATATCATTTACAAAGACCAAGAACATCACTGGGGCCAGTACTGATCCTTGAGGAACTCCACTTATAACACTGCACCATTCTGACTTCTGATCTTTTATTACTGTTCTCATTTCTCTGTTGCTCAAAAAGTCTTCCATCCATTTCAGTAAACCACCCTTCAATTATGCTACATTTTCTAGTTTCAAGAGCAATCTCTTGTGAGGTACGTTGTCAAAAGCCTTCTTGAGGTCCAGGTAAATGCAAACAACCCAACCCTATCTTTCCTGTGTCACATCAATCACTCGAGTAAAAGCTTAGTAAGTTCTGTGTCCCATATATGGGACACAGACTTTGGTGCCGTTGCCAGGATGATTCCAAAGTATCGCGCCAATTCTTTCATGTGGAAATTAAGTGAAAATCAATGAGGCATCTGATGCAGTGTTTCCAAGCATAAATCATATTTATATATTTGTGTTCAGGAAACAAAATATAATCATTGAGGAACATATTTTTTTTCTTCAATTTTTTTTTTCTTCCCAAAAAAATGCTCCACACGGAGGTGTTAATTAATTTTAAACTAGCTCGCAGGGAAAGGGTTAATGGTTCTTCTTTATCTCTTCCTTTGTGAATTGGCACAATATTTGCTCTTTTCCAACTAGTGGTACTCTGCTCTCCCTTAGTGAACTATCAATTATACTATGTAACTTTCCTGCTAGCTGGTTACTGAATCCTTTCATTATCCAATTTGACACTCCATCTGGACCCGGCGCTTTTCTTACATCTTGGCTTTCAATTACTTGTTTTACTTCTTTTATGTCTACTTTAATGTTTTCCATTAAATAATCCGTTGCTATAATATTATTCATTCTAAATTAACTTTCTCTTGTAAATACAGTCTGAAAACACTTATTCATCACCTCAGCCTGTTGTAATGCATCTTTGTACATTGTGCCTTCCACCTTCAGCTTGTCTACTTCCTGCTTTTCCTTTTTCCATTTATATATCTATAGAAAAGTTTTGGTTCGTTTTTACATTTTTCTATTATATTTCTCTCAGTTACTTTTTTCTTCTCTTCAGATTTTTACATATTCATTTCTAGTTGTTTTGTATTTTTCCCATGAGTTTCTTTCTCCTTTTTTCCTCCACTTGTTTCATGTTTTTTCTCTTTCCAATCTTGCTAATTCACATCTTTTATGAAACCATTCATTCTTTTTCTTTTCTCTAATAACCTATGTATCTATTGTGTATATTCGGATGAACTAATCCCATTTCTTCTGAGTGCTCCTTGTTGCATGATAACTACTCCAGTCTGTCTGCGAAAAATTTCTCAATCCTACAAAGTCTGCTTTACCATAATTGTATCTTCCATTCTTGTGTTCCTCTCTTCTTCCCTCTTTTATGCTATCATTTACTTTGAACTCAATAAGTACATTATTACACTTTCCTAGTGGGCATTGGTAATTTACTTTTCTAATTACTTCCAGTTCCTTTGTCAATAATAGATTTAGTTTTGATGGTTCTTCATTACCTCTAAATCTTGTGTTATCTTTAATCCACTGAGTCTTATTAATATTATTCATTACCAAATCCAACAATATATCACCCCATGATTCTTCTCCTCCTCCAGTATACCATCCTTCCCAGCAAACTTCTTTGCAGTTGAAATCTCCCATCATGATTATGTTGTCACTGTTTTCTATCATATTCTTTAAACAATTGTATGTGTGTGTGCAAGCGCAAGTATGTATTTACCTAGTTGTAACATACAGGAAAAGAACTATGCTCCTACTGTCCCATCTCCAAATCTACTATTATCCAGTTTCCTTTAGAAATCATCAATATTTCTTGCATTAATGTTCTGTCATCCCACACAAACGGATCATCTCTATCAATTTTTTCCAGACCTTTTGAGGCTCTATACATTGCTATAAAGTCTCCCCTTTCTCAAGACTTGGTAGTTTCAGCCTAGAAAGTCTTTCATCATAAGGTAAATTTCTCAGGCTTGGAGCCATTTTTGTAGCTGCTCTTCGTAATCTCTCAAGCCTCTTTATATCTTTCTTTTCATGTGGTGACCAAATCATTGCCGCATATTCTAACTTCGGTTGAATCAAAGATATCAATTTGTTAATCATCTCTTCATCAAGATATTTGAAAGCCATTCTTATATTTCTCAGCAACTGATACGTATCTCCTGTGATTTTATTAATATGTTTCTCTGGTGACACATTATCTGTAATCCGTACTCCCAAATCTTTTTCAATATTTGTTTTGATAATCCATTAATTTCCCATCGAATGCTTTCCTCTTTGTCTCATTCTACTACAGCCTATTTCCAACACCTTACACTTTTTGGCATTAAACACCATTTCCCATAGTTTACTCCATCTGTGAATCTTATCTAGATCCTTTTGTAAATGTTCAGTCCTCTTTACTTTCTATTTTTCTTAGTAATTTGGCATCATCTGCAAATAAACTCATATACCTTGTCAAAGCCTTCTTGAGGTCCAGGTAAATGCAATCAACCCAACCCTCTCTTTCCTGTGTCACATCAATCACTCGAGTAAAAGCTTAGTAAGTTCGTTACACAAGACCTTCTTCCTCTAAATCCAAACTGACCACCTGAGTGTTTGTCTCTTCCAAAAACTTCAACCATCTGTCCACTATTTTTTTCTTTTTTCTGCTATCCCGCCTAATTGGTTAATGCAGATGTGTGTGATAGCAGAACTTAATAATAAATGGGATTAATTGTAATTGGTTTATCAGTGACCAATTTCCAATCATTTGTTCACTATTTACCCAAGATTGTTGTGTCAATTATGCCTACATGAAATCAAATAATGATATATCAATAAGAACATTATAAACAATAAATGCACAACATAAAAGACCATCAAATTTACTTTTGAAAGAAGTAACGAGGGCTTGGGTGGGTGGTGGAGGGGTGCTGAAGCTTGAGTGGGTGGTATGGGGTGTACTGAGGCATGAGTGGATGGTGGGGACGTGACGAGGCTTGATTGGGTGTTTGGGATGCTGAGGCTTGGGTGGGTGGTAAGGGGTGCCGAGGTTTGAGAGGTTGGTGGGTGGTTGGGGTGTGATCACAGATGGTACGCACACTTAGTGAGGTGGTGGGAAGGGTGATGTGTGGTGGGAGAGCATCAGCCAGTCACGGGCGGGGAGGCTCCATGACATCAAACCAATCACATACAAGTGCGTCACAAACCAGGCTTTTCAAATCAGATTTGATATGTGACAACATGTACTGTGCATCATGGTGGCTTGGCGCAATTTTTAAAAGGCGCCGCGCTCTAACTAAGGCTTTCAAGTTAATTAATTTTTTTCTTGGTAGATGATAGTTCGCACTAATTGCGTTATGCGGTAAATAAACTCGCACTAAGTGGGGCTTGACTGTATATGGGAAGCTGTATTTCTTAATGTCCCTCTTGCATGTAGTCCTTTTCATTTTCTTCTCATGTCCTTCTTGTGTGTGTGTGTGTGTGTGTGTGTATTTACCTAGTTGTATTTTACAGGGTTCGAGCAGGGCTCATTATGTCCTGTCTCCATATCTATATTTATCCAACTTGTTCTTAAAATTATGTATGCTGGCTGCCTCAACAATCTCCTCTCTCAATCCATTCCATACATCCACAGTTCTATGTGGAAAACTATACTTCTTCACATCTCTTGAACATGGACTCTTTCCAACCTTCTTTGAATGCCCTCTCGTACGTCTTGATGCATCTTCCGTCAGTATCACCAGGTCTTGTCTGTCTATCTTTTCCTTCCCACCAACGATTTTGTACATAGTTATTAAATCTCTCTCTCTTCTATCTTGCAGCGTTAGCAGTCCCATTTCCTTCAATCTATCCTCATATTCTAGATCCTTCAGTTCCGGTACCATTCTTGTGTGTGTGTGTGTGTGTGTGTGTGTGTGTGTGTGTGTGTGTGTGTGTGTGTGTGTGTGTGTGTGTGTGTGTGTTACTCATTATGGTCTGGAGGGTCACGCACTAGAATCATGATCGGCAGCCATTACCCTCCTCGAAAGAGCTCAGAGCTCAAAGAGATGAATCTATGGAAAGCTAAGAACTCTCACACATCACACACCCCCATCCCCTACCTCAAGGGGGACAGTAACCACTCCTTGTCAATGAAAATTTCTTAGTGAGTTGCCGAGTGACAGGCGGGGACGTTAATCACTGAACCACTGGAGTGTTTGTGTGTTATTTACCATGGCCTGGAAGATCACGCACTGGACTCGTGATTGTCAGCCATTACCCACCCCAAAGGAGCTCAGAGATCATAGAGATGGATCAATGGGTAAGGCTGAGACATCTCACACATCACACACCCCCATCCCCTTGCTCAAGGGGGAGTAACCACTCCCTGCCAGTGAAAAATCCTTAGCGATCTGAGCGAGATTCGAACCCACACCTGCCGGCCTTGCCAACTAACAGACAAAGATGATAACCACTGACACACGGGAACGGTTGTGTGTGTTATTCACCATGGTCTGGAGGATCATGCGCTGGAATAGTGATCATCAGCCATCACCCTCTCCGAAGATGCTCAAAACTCGGAGACAGATCTATGGGTAAGGCTGAGACCTCTCACACATCACACACACAAGGGGGAGTGACCACTCCTTGTCAATGAAAAATACTTAGCGATCTGAGCAGAATTTGAACCTACACCTTGCTGGTTGGCAGGGAAAGGCGTTAAGGGAGTGTCGCACTGAAATGTACGATAATTTCTGAGATTTGACAAAAAATTAGTTATGAGTTTCTAAAATATGATTGTGATGATGGCAACACTCTCTCAAAGTTTTTTGGTAAAACCTGGTTTCTAAAGTGTTTTTTATTAACAAATCCTATAGCTTTGATTTCCTGCCTTTCTAAAGCCTGTGAGTCTGTCTTTAATAAGAAGATAATGAGGCATCTATCAGCTCACAACCATCTCTCTGATTGCCAGTATGGTTTCCGGAAAGGCCGGTCTACTGGTGATTTTGCTTTTCTAACTGAATCTTGGTCATCCTCTGGCATAAATCTTTAATTTATAAACCATCCTCCTACGGATTCTATCCTTCTCTCTGTACCTCCATCTCCAGTTTCCTTTCTGGCCGTTCTATTGCTGCTGTATTGGACGATCCCTGTTCTTCTCCTAAATCTATCAACAGTAGTATTCCTCAGGGTACTGTCCTATCAGCCACTCTCTTTCTATTATTCATCAATCACCTCCCAAATCTAACTCAATGCTTTACTAAAAATCTAAACTGGCAATTTCATATCTCTACTCTTGCTAAATCAGCTTCTAAGAAGTTAGGTGTCCTATGGCGTCTGCATCCATTTTTCTCTCCCTCCCAGCTGCTTGCTCTGTACAGGGGCCTTATCCGTCCATGTATGGAGTATGGCTCTCATGTCTGGGGGGGCTCAACTCACACACCCTTACCAAACAGGGTGGAGTCTAAAATTTTTTGTCTCATCAACTCTCCTCCTCTAACTTACTGTCTTGATTCTTTAAGTCACCGACGCAATGTTGCATCTTTATCTATTTTCTACCACTATTTGCTCTTCTGAGCTTGTTAACTGCATGCCTCCACCCCTTCCGTGGCCTCGCTGCACAAGGCTTTCTACTACTTCTCATCCCTATTCTGTCTATCTTTCTAATGCAAGAGTTAACCAGTATCTTCACTCTCATCCCTTACACTGGTAAACTCTGGAACTCTCTTCCTTTGTCTGTTTTTCCACCTGCCTATGACTTGAATTTTTTCAAAAGAGGAGTGTCAAGACACCTTTTATACTAAATTGGACCTCCACCCCGTGCCTCTATTTCTCCTACTGTCCTCTGTACAGAGTTTGGCAACAAGCGGGATTTTTTTTACCTGTTTTTGTTTGCCCTTGGTCAGTCCCTTTTAATGAAGGGGGGAGAGAGAGAGAAAACGGTGTAGCCTTCAAGAGACAAAGGGCTCACCTATGTAAATAGGAAATCTACTTTCAAAAGGATGGTGGTGTTGATGATCAAGATGAGGGAGATAGTTCTAAGAATAAACTAACAAACTTAATTAATCTATTTTCTTTATTTAAATATTTTGTTTTGTTCATAGGCAAACGAGAAACTCCTTTAACTAAACAAAAATTCGGAATTATGTTATTTCTAAACCCAAATTCAAAATATAAAATTATGTGTTCCATTACAAAATATGCTTGATTCAAATTAATTTATAAACAGAATTATATAATGCTGTTGATGTTCATTATGAGTCATTCAATATCTGCACAATATTAAAAATACTAACACACAAAGATGATGCAATTATTACATTAGTTCTGTGGGTATAGTGGAAGGCACAGAGTGATCAGCAGTAGCTTTGGTTGAGAGGTATTATGCATGCTGATAGGTGATTTGCCCTCCCCATTTAGCTTTAAATTTCAATCTGTTGTGCTTCAGGACCATCCTATTGGTATGGGAAAGAGAAAAGCAACTGTAAATAAATATTTTCACTCACCGTTTCTATTAACTTGCGGTTTTCAAGGAGTTGTGATTTGTCCTTAATTTCACCTGAGGCAAGCCAGGACTTGATTTGATCCCGTAATCTCTGAAGCTTTTTGATCTCTTTCTTGAGGTCAGCTTCATATTTTTCTTTTTGGTTGCTATTGGTGGCATTGTGAACCTTCTGCCAAATGTCCTCAAACTGTTCCACACCCTCCGCCACTTTTTTCAGGCACCGATCAATTTCACCTGCAAAAGAAGACCACCATTGCCCTAAGAGAAGGTTTTTTCAAAGAATATAATTTGCCATTGTCTTTAGATTACAAGAGAAAAATTTATTTACACAGAATTTCACCTACAAAAGTTCAGTTATTACCCTGAAACTACAAAAAAAATTCAAGATATATGATCAAGTTGTCAGCAAACATGTTTCAAAGTACTAAAATAATACAGAAAAAAAGTTCAAGTAATAATGCAGAATAGCATTAAAAAAAACATTTAGTGAATTTAATGGGACAAGAAAAATTCAATGAAAGAGCCTGGGCTGGGTAAACTAAAGAGCAAGGGAAAATTAATATGTGAAAATACAGAGAAATTATATATGAAAATACTGTTTATATATAAAGAGGAACATAAACTGTTCTATAAATCTGTGAATAGCAAAAGGAGAATATGAAACAGTATATCATGACTCATAGCAAGAAATATAACAAAGATATGCTGAGCAATGATATTCTTGGGTAGTTATATAGAGGTGGGACTGACTGTTCTCACTGGCTTGGCCCAACCTTTATCTCACTATAAGTAAGTCACGGTTAAGATTAAGACCATAAATGTTAGGCTATATATATATATATATATATATATATATATATATATATATATATATATATATATATACATACATACATACATACATACATACATACATATATATATATATATATATATATATATATATATATATATATATATATATATATATACAACGGAACCTCTAATTCCGAATTTAATACGTCCTGGTGGCTGTACGAATTGGTAAAAATTCGGAATTTGAAACAATTTTCCACTTAGGAGATAATGGAAAGTAAATGAATTTGTTCCTGGACCCCAAAAACCCCATCATCAAGACACTTTTAACTGCATATACACATGATTCAAGGTAAAATAACAGGATTAAATGTCCTAAATATTGTAATCAAATGTAGATAGCTTAGTGACCAAATTAATATAATTAAAAGATGAAAGACAAGCAACCTAAGGTTGCTCTTCTGAACTTGCTAACTGCATGCCTCCATCCCTCCCACGACTTTCTACTTCTTCTCATCCCTATTCTGTCCATCTTTCTAATGCAAGAGTTAACCAGTATCTTCACTCTTTCATCCCTTACACTGGTAAACTCAGGAACTCTCTTCCTTCGTCTGTTTTTCCACCTGCCTATGACTTGAATTGTTTCAAAAGAGGAGTGTCAAGACACCTCTAATGTTAACTGGACCTCCACCCCCCACCTCTATTTCTCCTCTTTACAGGGTCTGGCGACAAACATAATTTTGTTTGCCCTTAACCAGTAACCTTTTAAGGTATATATATATATATATATATATATATATATATATATATATATATATATATATATATATAAATATATATATATATATATATATATATATATATATATATGGTTAAATTATTATTTTCAAACTTTAACGAATTCCACGGTTAAACATAGGTTTTTCAAACGATTCACATAAGAATCACAATGAAAACCATTGAAAATGCTCTATTTAGCCTATATCAGCCACCATCCCCTTACCCCTATCAAGCTTTGGGGACTAGTGATAATGCAGGGTTTGCTACAGATGGAAGAGATGAAAAACAATTTTTTTGCCACAAAGGGTTATTAGCCATACCTAACATGTATTCTTTTTTAAATGTATGGAGTAATGGCAGTGTCCCATTGGACTAGCCATTGC
>JAPQNM010000045.1:25184710-25187210 GCA_029783475.1 Metacarcinus magister
GTACTCACAGACAACTATATATATATATATATATATATATATATATATATATATATATATATATATATATATATATATATATAGATACATATATATATATGTATATATATATATATATATATATATATATATATATATATATAGATACATATATATATATGTATATATATATATATATATATATATATATATATATACATATATATATATATATATATATATATATATATATATATAGATATATAGATATATAGATATATATATATATATATATATGTATATATATATATATATATATATATATATATATGTATATATATATATATATATATATATATATATATATATATATAAATATATATATATATATATATATATATATATATATATATATATTTATTTATTGGAGGCGGTGGTGCAGTGGTCAGCGTTCGGGCATGCAAACCTAGGGTCCCGAGTTCGATTCCTCAATATCCACTGGCCACTTTTCATTATTTGGTATTACCGCCGAGTGGCCAAAGACTACCCATATTGCTGCCATACTGTCCTCAGACGAGACTTACAATGTTATATGCATCTAAGGCTGTATTAGCAATAGCCTCTCATCGTTCTCAACATATTGAAGAGAGAACGTAAACATTTGAGGCGTCACTATAAAAAATCTAAAAACCTACGACAAATAACAGGCAAGAGGCAAGTCCATCTTCATTTCTATAAAGCCTACTGGCGACAATGGTTTAAGATATATATATATATATATATATATATATATATATATATATATATATAAATACATATATATGTGGCCAGTTTTCATGCAATGAAGAAGTGAACTTGAGGGAATATAAGGGGGAGAAACATCTTGAGGAGGTAACAATGGGACATGACTAATGGATGCCATAGGAGGTGCATAAGGTGACCGTATCATTTCCACTAATATCCTAGCAATGTTAGCAGAATAAGTCATAAGTGTATCACCTTGTTTGAATTCAAGTGAAGAGGCAATACGACACTCTTCAGGGTTTAAGAACAATATGCAATTTTGAAATTCAAGAATTGTTCTCAACTTTTCTTTAGTCAAAGTTTAATTTTCAAACCAATCAGATGAAACAAGAGACTCAATGGATTCGTTTGTAAATTCGGCAGCACAGGCCTGACCCATCATATGATCAGATCTTCCAAACTGCGTGGTTAACATTTCATCGAAGCGAAAAGACCACTGAAAAGAATCCTTATTTCGTGAGGATCCAAAGACTTTCTTAAAATGTTACGAAATTTTGCATAGCCATTTTACAATAATGCTGCATTTAAACAATTTGCAGGCATCATACAACTAGTACGGGAATCAGGGACAATTTGTGACTTAACAAAAGAAATTTGCTCAGGCCCAGTTGTAATATTGCTGTTAGACATAGCATCATCACAATACTGTAAAAATGTTGAAGCAGAATATGCTTGTTACTCTCCACTAAAACGTTTTAAGGAAGGGTCCTGTTGTAAGAGTTTAATTGTTGTAAAGGGTGTTAGTGAAGTGGACATAGAGGCAATCATATTCAAAGGAGGAGTGGTGGGATGTATAGGAGATGTAGGGGTAGGAATAGTATTAACATGGTTATCAGAACTTAAATCATCCATGGTGAAAAGATTAGGGTATATATTACCACTACGTAAATACATCAAATGCACCCATATAAATTTGAAAGTATATATATATATATATATATATATATATATATATATATATATATATATATATATATATATATATATATATGTAAAATAATAAATTTAAAGAAATAAAATGGCAAACTCACGACAAGTTGATACAGGGACGTGTGGTTTTAAAATAGCCCACTACAGCATGGAATGAAAACACGTAGTTATCACAGACTTCGTTCAGCCGATTATAAACTGTAAAATAATTACTCAGCAGTATATATGCAAAATAATTCAAATACACTTACAGAGTTATTCTGGAAGATATGGGATAGTGTTAAAAAAATATGTATGTACCTATTCCTATATTTATATATATGTATATGTAAATGTGTATGTATATGTTTTTTTTTTGCATTCAAAGGGTACTGGCTAAGGGAAAACAAAAATACGTTAAAAAAAAATCCCGCTTGTCGCCAGACCCTGTAAAGAGGACAGTAGGAGAAATAGAAGCAAGGCGTGGGGGTCCAGTTAACATTAGGTGTTTTGACACTCCTCTTTTGAAAGAGTTTAAATCATAAGCAGGTAAAAAAACAGACAAAGGAAAAGAGTTCCAGAGTTTACCAGTGTAAGGGATGAAAGAGTGAAAATGCTGGTTAACTCTTGCATTAGAAATATGGACAGAATAGGGATGAGAAGAAGTAGAAAGTCTTGTGCAGCGAGGCTGCGGTTAGCCAGTTAGCAAGTTCAGAAGAGCAGTCAGCATGAAAATAGCGGTAGAAAAAAGATAAAGATGCAACATTGAGTCGGTGACTTAAAAAATCAAGACAGTCAGTTAGAGGAG
>JAPQNM010000045.1:25192210-25254212 GCA_029783475.1 Metacarcinus magister
TCGAGTCACCACTACCTCCGCCACACTACTTGACGTCATCACCACTAACAAGCCTGACTCGGTGCTTACATCTGACGTTATTCCTCATCCGATAGCTGACCATGACCTTGTTAGTGTTAGTGTTAATAAAGTAAGGAGTAAGTAAGTAAGGAGTAATCATGTATGATTTCTTTAAGAAGAAAACAACAGTCTGTTGTTGAGGAGCCTTTCTTAAAACCAAATTGCCTCTCATTTAGTGCTATCTTTTCCTTCATAATATTCAGCATAATAATTTCACATATTTTGAGGATGCACGAGGATTGCATTATAGGCCTATAGTTATTCGACATAGCATTATTTCCTTTTCTATCCTTAATAATCGGAGTAACATTTCCCTTTAATAAATCAGTAGGTAAATAGCAGTGAACAAAACAGGTATTTAGAAAGTGAGCAAGTTTCATTAATATATCTTCTGAAACATTTTTTAAAAACAATGAGCGAACACCATCATGACCCACTCCTATGTTCATCTTGCCTATTATTTTCATCAGGCTCTCACTAGACATTCTAATATTCATTTTTCCATTTACTTGCCATGTTCTCTTAAATTCCGTCATAAACTCTTGTTTCATTTGCTGTTTCTTGTTGAGCAACTAGAAATTTTTGAGTAAATATATTTATAATTATGTTATTATCAGTTTCGCCATCGATGATATTAGTGTTTCTATTTCTCTCCTTTTTGCGCTTTACTTCTCTCCAAAAACTCCTTTTATCTTTATTGGAGAACTTTTCCATTATAGATTTAGATATTTCACTGTTTTCGTTAATTTTGCACTCATTCAAAGCTCTTTAAAAAATTTCTGGAATCTAACATACGAGTATAGTGTGGAGTACCGAGTGTCTTCCCTGCCACCACCCATGCTAAGTAGTGATCGCGGACAACAGAATGATACTGCTTCACTTCACGGTTCCAACTAGGAATAACTTTATGCTTATTTATTTTCACCGTTCTTTGTCTATGTTTTTCTGTCGAATATTGAACAGCTTTAACAATATCCTCATACATTTCATCTATCCATTTTAAATGTTCAGAATTATGACATCCTACTTTAAAACACTTGTGGACTGGGTGACTGTATAATTGTTGTAAGTGATAATCAACTGTCATAGGGTTTTTTGCCCTCCTTACATATTATTGTAAGTAAGTAACAATATAATTATTAAGTAGAACTCGTGATGATAAAACTGTAGGATATGTACCAGCCTTCCGACACCAACCTCTATTCACTCACCTTCGGAGGCTCTGTAGGGCCTAAGTTTAAATCTTAATGTACCCAGAGTGTTTGGCTAAGTAAACAAGTAGACATACTTCTTTAGTTTATTTAAATAAGTTCACCCTGAAAAAGAAGTCATGATTAAGACTCACACCCCATTCACTCGCTACCTGGCTATAAAACTTAATTGTAAGCCTTACGAGTTTCCTTACTCCACTTAAGACCTTCCTCTCTCGAGGAGGTAGTGTGTACGCGTGCACGCGTACACACGAGGGCGCGAGTGCGCGCGGGAGTACACACGAGGGCGTGGGCGCGCGCGGGAGTACACACGAGGGCGTGGGCGCGCGCGGGCGTGGGTAGCTCCACCGCTCCACAAGACACTCCACTCTCCTCACTCTTCCACCTCAGCTCCACACCCGGTTTCTTCTGCAAAGAAACTCCAAGAAACTCCACCTCTCTCCACACAGCTAGACTCAGAGTCACTCCACTCAGAGACGACTCCACTAGCTAGCTCCACATAAAGGCTCAGTCTCACCCAGACGATTCCTCTCTCTCATGAGGCAGGACAAAACCAGACTCCCCTTAGAGACAACTCCACCTAATCCACTTAGCTAAACTCTGGTAGCTGAACGTGATTCCACTTCACACAGCGTGACTCAGAGTTACGTGGCTAGATGGTTCCTACCATTTCCACTTAGCTACTCCACACAAAGGCAACTCCACACAGCTAGCTAAACTCTGAGCAGCTGTACGTGATTCCACATCACACAGCAAGGCTCCACCGCCTCACACAGCAATGACTCAGAGCACGTGGCAATATGGGCCCTCCCATTTCCACTTAGCTACTCCACTCACTAGCTCAGCCTCTCCACACAAAGGCAACTCCACTAGCTAGCTCCACGTGGCTCCACGTGGCTCCTCTTACCTTTACTCCACCTCACTCACCACCTAATCCCCACCAGTTTCTTCCCAAAGAAACTCCACGCAATTCCTCACGCCACCATGCAACTGCAGTCCACCCTTTGGACTATGCAAGATTGCAATGGCGACGCGAGTAACAGCGTGGAAAAAGAATTCCACCCCAACCTGACCTCTCTCAGTCTATGCGCCACACCGACTGACCGCGGTTCACCCGGGATCAGGGCGGCTCGTCGCTACCCTGCCCAGGTCACCGACATGCCACTGACTGCCAGAATGCGACACTCTGGTTGTGTTAATTCGCATAACACAACCCCAAATTAACATGCGCGTAAATGTTACACATCATGCAACTATCTCTACAATTAAGTAGACCTGCTTGCATGCAGAAAATGTCTCCCAGCCTGATAATACCCCCCCCATGGAGATAAAGCATTTTGGTTTCAACTCGCCCATTGTCCAGAATGCCCTGATCTGATTGGGTCAGGCACGGCTACTTTGTGTGACTCACCGAATAAATATTCGGCTTAAAATTAGCGTCCCCACGTGTGGTAGACAACGGGAAACATTCCAAGCCCTCTCCCAAGGGAGCTCACCTCTGACACGTAGGCCCAAATTTCACCCATGACATCAACAAAGTGATTTATCTCAAAGAAATCACTAGATTTCAGTCGATTCCAGTTCACAAATGATTTACTAGCATTTAGTAGTAGTAGTAGTGGTACAGTGGTCTAGCGCTAAATGAATGAAGTGATTGAGAGAACTAGAAGGGAATGGATGGTGTTGGTGGGACTGTGTGGGGAGACGAGTACAAGGATGATTAACATGAAATGAATGAAGTGATTGAAAGAACTGGAAGGGAATGGATGGTGTTGTTGGTGGGACTGTGTGGGGAGACAAGTACAAGGATGATTGACGTGAAGTGATTGAAAAAAACTGGAAAGGAATGGATTGTGTTGTTGGTGGGACTGTGTGGGGAGACGAGTACAGGGATGATTAACGTGAAATGAATGAAGTGATTGAAAGAACTGGAAGGGAATGGATGGTGTTGTTGCTCGGACTGTGTGTGTAGATGAGTACAAGTATGATTGACGTGGTGAAAGAGTTTCTGGAGGAAATGTGGTATGCTAGGTGTAGAAACTAAGGCGTATATTTAGAATATACACTTTTTGTGTGTGTTTTCCCTTTTTTTTTTCCCAAACAATAGCTGCCGATATAAAGGCTTGACTTGAAAACAAGGAATTATCGAAAGTGAAAAGCATAGAAATAGAAGGAATTTTAGAGAAAAAAACATTATTGTGTGCTTAACGGAAACACAAAAAAATAAGTGATATAACATTTAAAGATGATGTAATGATAATAGAAAATATGAGAGAAAAACAAGATAAGAAAGGAGGTGGACTGATGATGTTATACAGAAAAGACCAAGGAATCAAACTTACAAAAATGCAAACAAAAAGCAGAGATATGATTTTTACCACAGGGAAAATTGGAAGATGGGAAATAAATATAATAGTGATATATTATAGTGTAAATAATAAGGAAAGAAACAGTGAAATGAGAAAAGAAATTGAAAGAATAATAGAAGGAAAAGAAGAACCTTTATTGATTACAGGAGATTTCAATTGTCATGTGGGTTTTAAAGGAGACCATAAATTGGATACTAATGGGAAAATGATACTTGAATGGATGGAAAAGTATAGATTAATAATGTTAAATGATGATGAGAGATGTAAAGGAGTGTACACCTGGAATAGAGAACAAAAGAGTATGATAGACTTTGCACTCATAAACGAAAAAATGTATGAGAAATTTCAAGAAATGAATATCGATGAAGAAAAGGAAGAAATAGATCTATCAGACCACAACTTACTAAAAATATGTTTCCGAGTAGACAGTGAAAAGAAGAAATACAGTAAGGAATGGACAGTAAAGGAATACTACAGAACAGATAAAGAATCATTGAAAATGTTTAGAGAAGAGATGAAAAAACAAGGCAAAGAAAAGAAAACCCAAAACATGAAGGAATTAGAAGAAAGGATAAAAATAACAGCAAACAAAACGTTGAAAAGCAAATACAAAAGGAAACAAAGAAAGAACACAGAAGAAAGAGAACCAGTATGGATGACTGAACAGATACGGACATAAATAAAAGAAAGAAAAAGACGAAATAAAAAAAGGAGTGCAGTGAGCAGAGAAGAACAAGAAAAATGGAAAAGAATGTATGAAGAACAAAAACACAAAATGCAAGAAATCATCAGAGAAGAAATATATAAACATGAAGAAAAAATAACTACAGAGATTAAAGAGAGTAAAGACAATGGAAGAAAAATGTGGAAATATATAAACAAGTTAAAAGGAAAAGAAGAAAAGGAAGATGAAGTAAAACTGTTTGGAGAAGACGGGAAAGAAATGGAAGAAATGTGTATTAAACAAGAAATATACAACTTCTGGAGTACAGTATACACAAAACATGACAACAATATAATGAATAAGTGGAATGAAGAAAGGAAAACAGAATATGAAAAGGAATATGAGGAAGTAAAGAAGAATATAGAACTAGGTAAAGAAATACATTTCGAAAGTGAACGAGAGGAAGAAGAGGTAGACCTAGATGTATATCATGTCAATCGATGTAGTGTGGCACGGAGAGAACATTTTGAAATGGCATTTACCATGGAAAGAGGAATAATTAATATAAACAATGAAATTATAAGTGAAGAAAGAGTAAGGAAATGTTTGAAAAGAATGAAATTTGGCAAAGCAACAGGACCAGATGGATTGAAAGCTGAAATATTTATAAACCTTGGAGAAAGCAAACAGATGGTGGAATAAATGATAATAAGTTTAAGAGGAACACGTACTAGACACAGGACAATTACCAGAAGGATGGAAAAGCTCTATGACAAGGATGATCCTCAAAGAAACAAAACCAAAAGCAAAAGAACTCAGACCAATGGCATTAACAAATCAGGGATATAAATTAATGATGGGAGTACTAGTGGTGAGAAAAGGAGGATTTACAGAAGGTACCAGAATAAAAAATAACTTACTTATATTACTGCATAGAAACATCTTACAAAAATAAGAAACCACTATTTGTAATTGTAATAAATTTTTTAAAAAGCATATGACAGCATTATAAGAGAAGAAATTATAAACATATTGATGAAGAACTCAGTAAGTCCAAAAATTTTAGAATTGTTTACCACCCTTTATAAAAAAAAAAGACAATACCACAATTAAATTAGGAGAAGAAGAAATAAAGATGGAAGTGACAAACGGGATACGCCAAGGCTGCACAGTATCAACAGTACTCTTCAAGTTAATAACATTTGAAATCATAAAGAGGTTGCAGGAACTGGACAAGGGTTATAAGGATGATGCCTTCAAGATACCGTGCCTATTCTTTGCAGATGACGGCATGTTACTAACCAACAATGAAGAAGAAGCAAAAGAAATAATAAAGGAAATTATCAACATAAGCACAAAATATGGACTAGAAATTAACAAAGAAAAAAGCCAAATAATAATCTACAATCTTAAAGATAAACCAGAAAAGATAAAAGATATACGTCACTGACAAAATTAGATACTTGGGAATTATAATAAATGACAGCAAAAAATGCTTCAAAGAACACAAGAAAAATATAATTGAAAAAGCAAGAAAATTAGCTAATATGACATGCCCAGTAATAAATAAAAGCTGTTCAATAATTTTAATAGGAAAAACCTTCTGGAAAAGTATAGCCCTACCAACAATACTATATGGAATAAATATTATAAATTTGAAAAAAACAGGAAATAGAAACATTACAGAGGATTGAAAATAGTGTATACAGAATGCTCCTGAGAGCACCAAACTACACACAAGCAGCAACATTAGGAGGGGAAATTGAAGCAACATCAATGAAGGCAAGAATATTAAAAGGACAATGGAAATATTTAAACTATAGTGTAAAAGAAGAAAGCAATGATTTATTAAGAAGGATAATGGAAGTGACAAAAGAACAAAACACCAATAGATGGATGAAGGAACTAGTGCAAACATTGAAGAAGACAGGGATGACAGAGAGTGAAATGGTGAACATTACAAATGATGAAATTAGTAGGAAAATTAAAGACTGGAACACGAAGGAATGGAAAACAACATTAAGTGAGAAAGAAAGTTTAAGTATATATAGAAATTGGAGAACAGAAATAGGACATCAAGAAAAAATATATGATAACATACTAAGTTCTGATATCATGAAGTATGGCTGTCGTTGTGGTCCTCTCTCTCTCTCTCTCTCTCTCTCTCTCTCTCTCTCTCTCTCTCTCTCTCTCTCTCTCTCTCTCTCTCTCTCTCTCTCTCTCTCTCTCTCTCTCTCTCTCTCTCTCTCTCTCTCTCTCTCTCTCTCTCTCTCTCTCTCTCTCTCTCTCTCTCTCTCTCTCTCTCTCTTCTCTCTCTCTCTCTCTCTCTCTCTCTCTCTCTCTCTCTCTCTCTCTCTCTCTCTCTCTCTCTCTCTCTCTCTCTCTCTCTCTCTCTCTCTCTCTCTCTCTCTCTCTCTCTCTCTCCTCTCTCTCTCTCTCTCTCTCTCTCTCTCTCTCTCTCTCTCTCTCTCTCTCTCTCTCTCTCTCTCTCTCTCTCTCTCTCTCTCTCTCTCTTTTTTTTTACTTGTAGATAATGCTGATATATATAGTGTTGATAGGTGATGCTGATTGATAATGCAGATATATAGGTGATGCTGATATCTAGATAATGCTGATAAATAATGCTGATATCTAGGTAATGATGATAGATATTAATGCTGATATGGTGATACTGATAGATAATGTTGATAGGTGATACTGATAGATAATGCTGATAGGTGATGCTGATATCTAGGTAATGCTGATATCTAGGTAACGATGATAGATAATGCTGATATCTAGGTAATGATGATATATCCCAGTGATGACGTGAGATCATGCAGATGTCATAGTGAACTCACATGGCTGACATACTGGTGAGGTCACATATATTAGGTGACTGTGATCTTATCGTGATGTCACAATTGTGAGCTAACAATGTTGACATCACTCTGAAATCATACTGATATCATCACAGCGATACCAAGGAAAACAAGGCAGAACATAATATATTCTTCGAAGGAAGAACATATTATGTTCTGCCTTGTTTTCTTTTTACTTGTGCTATAGTTCGATATACTTGATTTTCTATTCTTTGCATGGAGTTTAGTTCTCCTTGGTCAATTTTCATAATTTCAGCGGCATAAATATATATATATATATATATATATATATATATATATATATATAATATATATATATATATATATATATATATATATATATATATATAAATAATATATATATATATATATATATATATATATATATATATGTATATATATATATATATATATATATATATATATATATATATATATATACAGGAAGTCTTTGCTATACGATAGTTCGGTTTACGTTAAATTCGCAGATACGATACTAACCAATTAGTACCCTTTTTTCGATTTACGATACTTGATTCACAGTTACGATATTAAAAAAAGGCGCCAAAATCGGCGTGGCGAGTTGGGCGTGGCCAAATCGGCGTGGTGGCGCATGCAGCGCCAAACACAGTGAAACCTTGTGCCAAACAGTCAACGATCTCGACGTTCTTCAAACATGCCAGCTCATCAACATCAGCTGGACCATCCACTTCAACAGAGCAATCAACTTCAGGTTTTGAATCGCCCGCTTCACCCTCGACCTCCGCCTCACCGCCTACGTCGCCCGCATCAGCTGATCAGATGATTGCATAATTATATTCTTTTCTTTATTATTTACATTCAATTTGTTTATTTTTACACTAAGTTATGTCTATGTATGTATCTGAACCTGAAGGAGTGACTTTGACAATGTGCTGGAACGCATCCCTATCTAATACATGTAAAAATGGGTTCGGTATACGCTATTTCGGTTTACGATAGGGTTTCAAGCAAGGATCTTATACAGAAAGATATACAGCCCAACGTTAAAGTTTGGATGACGGTCAACGGTGGCGCCATCTGACAGGATGCAGTAGTAACTAATTTCTTTTTAGGGGTGTCTTAAATATTTTTAATTATTCTGTTTTTTTCTTCCCTCCTTACTAATCTGGATTTTACAAGGTTAGAATAACAATATATATATTTTCTTTTTTATTTTCATTATAGATTACAACCATATAATTTGTATACCATGCATGCAAACTACTGAAGTAATAGAAGCACTAAAAACATAATTTTGAAAATTTTACAAATAAGAATGATAATGTGGCAGTGATAATTGTTCGAATCATTCCCACAAAGCAAAGACATAATATACATATATTGCATTAGTAACCTAATAATGACGTTTAGTATACCAATTGGCATATAATAAACACCCTAGCATTGAGGCAATAATTTACACTCTTATGATAGGTTTTCCGTACAGTAATACAAATAAATAATGGAACAAATACCAAAAAGCTGCTTTACATTACATGTTAATACCAAATAACCAGGCAGATGGAAGGATGGTTAACCACAACAAAGCAAAATGTAAAAGCATTGCACCTAAGAGGATTTCATAAGTGCAGTGTTACTGTCACAATTGGCGTTGCATTTTGTTATGGAAAGCAAGTACAAAGGAAGCTAACAAATATTTCAAACATAATGATTCCAAAAGAAATACTAAATATGGCAAAAAGGAGAGACACAGCTTTCTGCAGTTTGATCACATCCCTGAATGCACAAGTTCCTTACAAGATGTGATATATCAAAAGGCAGATTATAGTAACATGATTGAGGGATTGAACAAGCAAGCAGGCAGTGTGTGGAGGCCCTTCTGCCGTGACCAATCCCTTGGATGTTCCTAGGATACAATAGATATATATACATGGAAGCCCATATAACAGGTTGTGGGGTGATGGAATGCAAGACTGGAAGTGACAGTAAAGTGTGGGAGAGGAGGGAAAGAGTGGTGTGGAGTGGTTGAGAAATGCAAGGAAGGAGAATGGAAGGGTGTGCACTCCTAATGTTTCCAAGGGTATGGGAAGGCATAGAGACATATGGATGAAGGAGTCCAGGATAGTGTGGGTAGTTGGAAAGGTAATAATAGTGAACTATGCGTGTGTGTGTGTGTGTATGCACCTGTAAATGTGAGAAACGGAAAAGGGTGAGAGGAGATGAAGATGTTCTGGAATGGTGTGAATGAGTTTTACGGAGACTGGGAGAGGGAGCAGGATAGTGTTGTCTGGAGATACAAATGGAAGTGTTTCAAATATTGAGGTTGCAGGTGTGAAGGTCCTAACACTAGAAGAAGGTCGCTTGTACGGTGGAAGGATAAGGTTAAGGAGTACATGTGAAGGTCCTAACACTAGAAGAAGGTCGCTTGTATGGTGGAAGGATAAGGTTAAGGAGTACATGCAAGGAGGGAGTGAATGTATAGGGAGTGGTGGAGGCTCTTCTTCTGTGGCCATCTCCTTATGGGATGTTCCATGAGAGAACGAGCTTTCACAAAAAAACTATAGATTGATAGAGTGAATGTTAAGAGTGAACAGTAAGCAATTGTGATGTGTATGGGAATGATACACGGTGGTAGGAAACTGTATGAACAAAAGGAAATTAAAAGGGAGGAAATGATGAAAGCAATTGCCAATTTTAAGAATGGTAAGGCAGCAGGAGTGGATGGAATTACAAATGAGATATTAATGTATAAGGAAGAGTGAGCAAATGTATGCTGAAGATCAACGAGTTAGCATGGGAAGAAGGGAGGGTAACTGAAGACTGCATTAAAGGCTATAATTATCTACTTACAATGGGAATGGTTGTAAAAATGAATGTGAGAACTATAAACGTATAGCTGGTAAAGTCTATTTAAAGATTGAACAGGAACAGGAGATGACAGAGTATAGTTGGCAAAGAAGAGGAAGGATTTAAAAAAATATAACCGATGTATAGTAGGATCTTTTCACTCAAGATGGTGGTTGGAAAATGTCAACATAAGGGAAAAAAGTGTATGCGTCGTTCACGTACCTTAAGAAAGTGTATGACATAATTGATTTTATACAATGTGAGATGCAATGAAAGTGTATGGGATGGGTGGAAGCTTTTTACAATGATGCAGACATGTATCAAGTTCAACGGATTACCGAGTCCAATGTTTGGAATATAGAAGGGTGAAAAGGGATGATTTAGGAGAAGAGGCAATATAGATAAGTGTTTGGGGGTCAAGATGTGTGAACAATAACTAAGGAATGTAAAAAATCTGTGTGTGACATTTATAGACCCAGAGGACAGGCTGTGTAGTGTTAAAATAGATGGAGAGAGAAAGACCATGAAATGGATCATTGAGGAATCATTGAGTGACAGAGGCCTAAGCATCTAGGATGGAGAAAGGCATGTAGTATGTTACAGAGTGAGTTGGAGCGATGTGTTATACAAGGAGAAATGTGCCACGGAAATGTAGGACATGAAGGGGTTTGGATACACCACTGACAGACTGGTTGTGTCTGTGGGTGTGGAAGAATGTTGAGGTGATGAATGTTCCCTGCAGGACTTGGGTGTCAGGGTGACCTGGTGCTCACTTTCTGTAACAATAACATACATTACTTATTGTGTCAACTGTTTTCTGGGTGAATATTTCTTCAACTGAAGTAAGCTGTGTTGTCTTAGTGTTTCCCAGACATAATGTTTTTTCTTTGGATGTCAGTCCATGGTGAATTATTTTTCAACCCAACAAAAAAATAACAATAATTATATAATAAATAGACAAGTAAATAAAGCAAGTGGCAATAGAAATTGCAAAACCATTAATTTCAATTTCTATACATTTAACTATTAACATTGAGTGTCACTTATAGCTTTGCATGTAGTCAATCATTTATATCAGATACAGAATCAAACTACTTCAAAATCTACCACTTTAAAAGGTAAGACAAGCCATTTAGGGTTCAGGGAGACTTTACTCTCCCTCCTCTTATGCAGTCTGTCTTTTCATAGGAGCTTCCTAGACCACCCTTTCCATCGCCTTTTACAGTCCATAGGCAATAAGGTGGTAGTATTGATGTTAGGAAAACCAGACAGTACATGCTGCATTCATGGATTTAGAGAAGGCAAATATCAGAGTAGACTAGGAGGCAGTGTATGTATCCAAGTGAAAGGAGTGCTGAGTGAATCCTTACCTCCACCAAAGTCTATGTGCAAGGTGTCCTCCTCAACACTTGAAGTCTGGATACAAGATCCATCATGCTTGATCACCAAAAGGATGTCAAATCTGATTGCATTGCAGTCTGTAAATATTTGTACCACATTAGCTGGGAACAATATATTTCATGTGATGCACAGCAGCATGGTTAACCTTTTTAATTTATTTTCTTTTTATAACTATACTATGTAACTATAATCATATAGCCTAGGAGCTAAGTGAGAGGGGTGTATGGACATGTATGAACGGGTGTGTGTCTCGGCTACCCCCCTTAAGGAAGAAAATGACTGTTATATATAGGTGGGTAGGTAGTAGCTAGGTATGTTTGTGTGTTTATATATATATGTGTGTATGTGTATGTGTATGTGTGTATATATATATATATATATATATATATATATATATATATATATATATATATATATATATATATATATATATATATATATATATATACCTGTTTTATATTGTCATTAAAAGTGGGTAGCCAAAGACAAGGCAAATAATAAATAAAACAAATTAATAAATAATTGCATGAAGACATACACCTGCTAACACTGACACTTATAACAGAGATGTAGGAGTGGAATAATAATAAAATAAAAAATAAAGAAACAGAAAATCAAAAACATTTGGAGAAATTGTGGTTGTATATTTGGCACTGTTTGTCTGAGGTATAAATGGAAAATAAATGTAAGAAAGAGTAACATGGTGGTTTTTGAGAAAGCATGATTGTAATGAATGTTGTCAATACAGAATAGACAAATGAACTTAGGCAACCAACCTGGCAGTAGTGTGTGTTGTAAGGCACTTGATGGTGTAGTCAGCCTGGCTGATCAACCATACAGTCTGCCTTCACACATCAACTATATAGCACGTGTCTCAATAGTTCCTGTGTGTGCTAGGCTGGGAACCAATCACAATCTGTAATTGTTAATGTAACATTAGATGAAGCTCAAAGTATATATCCATTCATGTTCTATTGATTAATGCTTACAATTTACCTACAGCATATTCTCCACCTGATCTAATGTGTTGCTATAATTGAACAACCTTCAAGAATCAGGGATCAGCATATACTAGACTAGACTAGGCAGTATATATAAAGTACATTGTTAAAGGACTCACTCAACACACATACCAACAGGACGTGGAAAATAGGTGCCATGCCCTTTGGTGCCGTGCCATCTAGACTCCAAGTGGTCCCTGAAGAGGACTTGTATTTCTGTCTCGGATGTACGGTGTGTGTAGCCACTGCACTGCTTTCATCTGTAATGTAAGGACTATTTTAGAACCATGGCTAATCAAACAAAGGAAGATAATAGTCTTAAGCTGCATAAAACTAATTCCAAAAGGAGATAGGAAGAAACTGGTTTTCGAATAGAGTGGAGGAATGGAATAAACTTTGTGAGCAGGTAGTTAGGGAAGATTTAATAGAGAGCTTTAAGGGATGATTACACAAGATAATGGATAAGGATGATAGGTGGACACAATTAAATTTATATATAGTATACAGGGACTGCATCGTGTGGACCTGCTGGCCTTTTATAGCTCCCTTAAATCGTTGTTTTAATCGCTACTAAAATTGCTGGCAAAATACTAAATATGTTACAAAATACTAAATATGTTAATGTCATATTGTCAATTAAGTGTAACTTTAATCAAATACTTTTCTTAAAAGTTAGTACAATATACTCAAAGGAACAATTTTTGATGAAACTTTTGGTCAAACAAGAACCTTCCTTTAACATAATACAGTTGCATAATTTGTCTTCTATAATCCAGCCACAGCCCTTGTCCTACTCGAATAGTTTAAAATCCTGTATATAACCAGTATGCCAAAGAGATGAGTCCAATTGAAGCAGAAGTCTACCTAAATAATTAAGAGCTAGACAAGTTAGGTACAAACACCTTGGATTATGGTTGAATACGGCCTATTCAATACATACGCCAAACTCAGACCACTAGACATAATAGTTACAACTTGTGCTAGCCATGACCACAGACTTAAAGGATGGAAAAGGAAATACATACATGCACCACGTTACTGACCAAATTCTGTATATTTAAGTTATTTTTTAAATCCTATTACATTTACTAACTTTAGATATCACTAACCTTCCTTACGTACCTTCTGGAGTCCTTGTGAAAATTAGAACTCGTCCGAGGGTAAGTTCTAATTTGCCTACCAACACAGCAGCTTTCCCCTGTCCTTGGTGCCATTAAAACACGCTACAACGGCCGCCACTCCATCCACACTTGCACCAACCATTATATACACCACTCGTCTGCAATTAATATGCATTTTAGAACAAACCCAGTACTAATCATGTGTGCAGAATATAAAATTGCTGAGAAAATACCATATATAGCTTGCAGATATGTGTCTATAACTGTAATAATAAACTCACTCACAGGCCCGGTCAGTAACCAGGGTAATGATGCAATGCAGAACCCCCAACCAAGTAGTCTAAACAGTGAACACCCAACACAAGCAAGCCAACCTCAGATGTCAGACACAACACAAAGCACACCTGAGGTGCAGTTAGGGGACACTCCTGAAGATATAGACTTAAGTCAACTGCAAGAAACACAGGAACCCTCACCATCACCGACGGAGAACAGAACACCGGGAGAAAGCTCCAGATCAGTTGACACATTTAGAGAAACTCCCACAACACCTGACACTGCAGCATCCCTTCCCCCACCTGTAGGGACACCTAATCAAAACAACAAAACCCAAAAGGAAAAAATATGTAAGTACTTCAAGAAAAACCAATGCAGGCATGGGTTTTTTAACTGCAGTTTTGCCCACCCAAAGCCATGCCGTAAGCTAATGGAACATGGTTATAGTGAGCCTAGAGGGTGTAATAAAGGAAGTAAATGCTCCTTCTACCACCCAAGGCTCTGCCGATATTCACTCAAATATGGGTCATGCCAAAACCAGGATTGTAGTTTCACCCACATAAAAGGGACACAAAAGAAGGCTCCCATACATCATACATCATATAACATGCCCCCAGAGTCTGACTCCTACCCCTGGCTGTCAACTCAAGCAGAGGCCCAGGGAAATCATCCTCAAAGAGAACTGAATGGTAACAATGAGCAAAATTTTTTAAGCTGGGCCCAGACACTAAGAACAGACATAACACAAAGTGTTCAGAACCAGCTGTCAGAAATGATGTCCCAGTTTCAGGCACTTTACATAAACGTAAGGCCCCCAGCACAGCCACAGGTGAGTGTGCAGCCATATGTGCCACCTCAAATGGCTACACACATGATAAACCCCATGCAAACCCATCACAATGCAGGATACCCAGTCATGGCACATTAGATAATTTCTTATATACAAACATACAGGGTCTCTTACCCTCAAACTGCCCCAAAACAGACTTCTTGGGTGAACTTGCAAAACAAGAAAAATTAAATTATATGGCTATTTCTGAAACTCATCTACATGAAAATATAATGACAACAGAAATCAATATTGAAAACTATCAAGCATATAGAACAGATAGATACCAGAGATCATGTGGAGGAGTAATAACTTATATTAGAGAAGACCTGGCCTCCAACGTCACCCAGGTGGCCGCTTGTTCAAATGGGACCTGTGAAATGCTGGGCATAAAGATAAAGTCTAGCACAAAGGATACGTTACTTTATACCGTGTACAGGCCGCCAAACAGCAACGAACCAAGCTTCAATAAGGTGGTAAAGGAAATCAGAAGCTCTATCCAGACACACACAGAGCCTGATACAAAAATCCTCATAATGGGAGATTTCAATTTTCCTCAGATAAATTGGGCCACAAACAAACCTCAAGGTGGCACAAGACAGGGAGCAGCCCAAGCTTTCGGTCTCCTAAAACTAATAGAAGAATTTAATCTAACACAAATCATAACAGTGCCAACAAGGGGTCACAATATATTAGATTTAATAATTACAAATAGCCCAGAAGCAATCCACAGCTATCAGGCACAGGAAACAAAATTGTCGGATCACAAGATTATAACAGTTAAATCATATCCAACACAATGCCACAGAGAACAAAACAACTCTTCAGAAGAAAAAGCACTAGAGGGCCTGAACGAACTCAACTTCTTCCACAAAGATGTAAACTGGGGCAGTATTAAAGAGGAACTGGCAAAACTAAATTTGTGTGAACTCGCAAAAAGCCTAGAACCAAATGAAATGATCATGCGGCTAACAGAAAACTGCTACTCGGTGTGCAAGCAACACATACCAGCCAAAAGGCGTTCAAACGCCAACCATGAAAAGAAAATACCAAGAGACAGGAGAATTCTGATGAAGATGAGGAAAAGGATAACTACGAGGCTAGGCAAGGCGAAAACAGAGGTAAAGCGCAATGAACTTAATGACAAGTTGATTGTTCTATGTCACGGGTTTTTTTTGTCCTCCTTACATATTGTAGTAGTAATAACAATAAATTATTATGTGTAGAACTCGTGATGATAAAACTGTAGGATAAGTACCAGCCTTCCGACACCAACCTCTATTCACTCACCTTCGGAGGCTCTGTAGGGCCTAAGTTTTAAATCTAATGTACCCAGAGTGTTTGGCGAAGTAAACAAGTAGACATACTTCTTTAGTTTATTTAAATAAGTTCACCCTGAAAAAGAAGTCATGATTAAGACTCACACACCATTCACTCGCTACCTGGCTATAAAACTTAATTGTAAGCCTTACGAGTTTCCTTACTCCACTTAAGACCTTCCTCTCTCGAGGAAGTCGTGTGCGCGTGCACGCGGGAGTAGGCGCGTACGTGCAGCGTGGGCGTGGATGTAGCGGCGTGGGTAGCTCCACCGCTTCACAAGACACTCCACTCACCACCTCACTCCACCGCCGGTTTCTTCTGCAAAGAAACTCCAAGAAACTCCACCTCTCTCCACACAAAGGCTCAATCTCACCCAGAGACGAATCCTCTCTCTCCACACAAAGGCTCAATCTCACCCAGAGACGAATCCTCTCTCTCCACACAAAGGCTCAATCTCACCCAGAGACGAATCCTCTCTCTCCACACAAAGGCTCAATCTCACCCAGAGACGAATCCTCTCTCTCCACACAAAGGCTCAATCTCACCCAGAGACGAATCCTCTCTCTCCACACAAAGGCTCAATCTCACCCAGAGACGAATCCTCTCTCTCCACACAAAGGCTCAATCTCACCCAGAGACGAATCCTCTCTCTCCACACAAAGGCTCAATCTCACCCAGAGACGAATCCTCTCTCTCCACACAAAGGCTCAATCTCACCCAGAGACGAATCCTCTCTCTCCACACAAAGGCTCAATCTCACCCAGAGACGAATCCTCTCTCTCCACACAAAGGCTCAATCTCACCCAGAGACGAATCCTCTCTCTCCACACAAAGGCTCAATCTCACCCAGAGACGAATCCTCTCTCTCCACACAGCTAGTTAAACTCCACCTCACTAGCTCAGCCTCTCCACACAAAGGCTACTCCACTAGCTAGCTCAGCCTCTCCACACAAAGGCTCCTCCACTCACTAGCTCCACGTAAAGGCTCAGTCTCACCCAGACGATTCCTCTCTCTCCACATAGCTAGTTAAACTCCACCTCACTAGCTAAACTCCACCTCACTAGCTCCACCTCTCCACACAGCTAGCAACTCCACTAACTAGCTCCACGTGGCTCCACTTACCTTCCCTCCACCTCACTCACCACCTAATCCCCACCAGTTTCTTCCCAAAGAAACTCCACGCAATTCCTCACGCCACCATGCAACTGCAGTCCACCCTTTGGACTATGCAAGATTGCAATGGCGACGCGAGTAACAGCGTGGAAAAAGAATTTCACCCCAAACCTGACCTCACACCGCCGACGCGCCACCAAGACTGACCGCGGTCCACCCGGGGTCAGCGGCTCGCCGCTACCCTGCCCAGGTCACCGACATGCCACAAACTGCCAGAAGGCGACACTCTGGTTGTGTTAATTCGCATAACACAACCCCAATTTAACATGCGCGTAAATGTTACACATCATGCAACTATCTCTACAATTAAGTAGACCTGCTTGCATGCAGAAAATGTCTCCCAGCCTGATAATACCCCCCCATGGAGATAAAGCATTTTGGTTTCAACTCACCCATTGTCTAAAATGCACCGATCTGATTGGGTCAGGCACGTCTACTTTTTGTGACTCACCGAAGAAATATTCGGCTTAAAGAGGCGTCCCCACGTGTGTGGTAGACACAGTAAACATTCCAAGCCCCCACCCATGGGAGCTCACCTCTGTCACGCAGCTCCAAATTCCACCCATGACATTCTAGAAGAAAAATTGTTACAGTCACATAAGAACGAAAGAAAGCACGAAGAGGAAAAAGCAGTCTCTGCCATCAAAACAAATAGTAAATACTTCTTCAGCTATGCGAAGAAAAAGCAAAAAACCAAAATTCAAATTGGACCCCTGAAGAATGAAGACGGGACACTAACATCAAACCTTCAAGATATTGTAGAGCGATTGCGTGCACAGTATGAAAACAGCTTTAGCACACCTTTGCCTAACATGGAGGTGAAAGATCCTAGTGCTTTCTTTGCCACTCCCACAAGCAATGAAAACGAAGACCTCACAGACATTGTCGTAACAACCAAGGACATAGAAAAAGCCATCGCCACTCTGAGCACGTCTTCATCCCCTGGCCCTGATGGAGTATCACCCATTCTGCTTAAAGAATGCAAGGAAGAGCTAGCTCCAGTGTTAAGGGAATTATGGGAAAAATCATTAAATGAAGGCAAAGTACCTGATATGATGAAGAAGGGCATCATAACACCTATTTTCAAAGGAGGAGACCGGGGTGATGCATCTAAATACAGACCAGTGGTTTTAACATCCTTCTTTGTAAAAATATTTGAAAAAATATTGAGACAAATTAGTAGCATACTTCGACTCCAAAAATCTACTGAACAATGGCCAACATGGTTTCCGCAAGGGTCGATCGTGTCTCTCACAATTACTGGTCCAACAGGAATATGTACTTCAACATCTTGAAGAAGAAAAAAACATAGACGTGGTGTATCTCGACTTTGCCAAGGCATTCGACAAGGTAGATCACGGGGTGCTGCTCCACAAGCTGAGGGATCTGGGAGTAACAAGGAACCTTGGCACTTGGATTCACAGTTTTCTTACTGGCAGGACCCAACAAGTTGTTGTAAACGGTACCAAATCAGAAGAGTCACTGGTAATGAGTGGAGTCCCCCAAGGGTCAGTCCTGGGACCCTTTCTATTCCTTACCCTGATAAATGATATAGATGAAGAAGTAAAACACTCCCTAGTTACAACCTTTGCGGACGACACCAGAGTAACTGCCCCAATAAACAGCCTTGAGGATGCTGCCTTACTTCAGGAAGATTTGAATGCCATCCTCGGCTGGGCCAATAACAATAACATGAGTTTCAATGAAAACAAGTTTGAACTTCTAAGGTATGGTAGCAACACACACCTAATGACAGGCTCGCACTACAATACAAACAGTAGTGGAATAGTGCCCAAAAATCACACCAGAGATCTGGGGGTGACAATTAGTAATGACGCCAGCTTTAAGAGACACATAGAAAACATCGCTCAACAAGCACGGATGCTAACAGGCTGGATCCTACGAACTTTCACCACCAGAGATGTAACTTCCATGCTAGTTCTGTGGAAAAGTCTCGTCCTCCCCAAATTGGAGTACTGCTGCCAACTCTGGAGCCCAGTGAGCATTGGGGAAATTGAAGAGCTTGAGGCAGTTCAAAGGAGCTTCACCAGCAAAATAACCTCAGTAAAAGGTTACAACTACTGGGAACGCCTGAAACTCCTCAGGTTGTACTCACTGCAAAGACGCCGGGAACGCTATATCATCATTTACACTTGGAAGATGCTAGAGGGACATGTGCCCAACATCGGCATCAAGACAAGCTACAGTAGCAGGGGAAGGTCATGCTATATAGATGGCCCAAGATCCAACAAAGCCAGACTGAGAACCCTGCGTATGAATAGCTTCCCAAGAATAGGGCCAAAACTGTTCAACACACTTCCAGTATATCTGAGAAATATGTCAGCCTGCAGTGTGGATGCATTCAAGACAAAAATAGACATCTACCTGCAGAAGATTGATGACACACCACCGCTGCCCACGTACTTCACCTGGCCTCACTACAACAAGCTGGAGCACAGGATACCTCTACACGTACGGGAAAACGGTGGACGCAGTGGCACAACGTGTAGCTGAGGCCGTCAGGCCGAAATCATCCTAAGAGTGCCTAAGAGTAAGAGAAACAAGATAAATGCATTGTACTGAGAGGGCAAATGTTTTCATGAACTTTTGATTAAACAAATAACTTTTCCACAACATTGTAGCACCTAAACAATTGTATATAGTTTCGTGGTAACATATAACATTTTTCTTCAAACAAATTGTAGTATTACATTCAGTCAGGTCATAAAATGTTGGCTGAAATTCTTGAGTCAACTTTAAAATGTTCATCATATTTTACGATTCATACATTATTAACTCACTTTACATATCACTAGCCCTTCTTGCATACCTTGTGGCGTCTTTGGGAAACACATGAAGCCTCACTTGAGGGTGAGTGTTGTTATTTTTGCCACAAACACAGCAGGACCTCCTGTAAGCTCTTGGCGACATTTTGAATTTTGTCCAAGTCCAACTGTTGGGCGGCTGAAGCTCCGCCCACCCAGGGATTGTTTTGATGACGGTGGCGCCATCTGACAGGATGATCTTGATCTTGATCTTGATGTCACAGGTGACTTGAAATTTCCTCCAAGTCAGGCCTTTTTATCGGCAGCTCCTGTGAGGGGAATAAGGGGGAAAAAAAGGAAAGTACACAGAAAAAAAGAAACTAAATAAATCAAAGATGCATACTCTAAGTACATGCCCTAATCTCTCAATCTCGCATACCACATTTTCTCCAGGAACTCTTTCACCGCGTCAATCATCCGTTCACTCGTCTCCTCACACAGTCCTAGCAACAACGCCATCCATTCCCTTCCAGTTCTTTCAGTCACCTCATTCATTTCACGTCCCATTTCTGTTAGAATCACACGCATCATTTCCATTCTGTCACGGTCATACTTCTCGCATTCTAGTACTACATGCTCTACCGTCTTATCCTCTCCCATGTCACACATCTGGCACACTTTGCTGCGGGACTCTGACCATCTGTAGTTCCTTGCATTCACATCCATACACTGTGCCCTAGCTCGGAAGAGAAGATTACCACCCATGCTTCCATCATACCACCTTACATACATACTTGTCTATCTCCTTTTCACTCCATACAATCACTTCCATACCATACATTACACTCAGAACAGCCACACTCTTCCATATCTCTCGCAACACGTCATATTTACTCGCTCTCATTCTTGCTGCACTCCCTAGTCTGCCAACCCACTGATTCACCATACTAATCTTTTCATTCTTAGCCTTCTCACATCCATTTGGGCTCATCCATATCCCTAGATACTTGTACTCACATACTTGCTGCAACTCTTTCACTCCAAGTCTCCATGTAGCATCCCTCTCATCTTCTGATCTATTCACTATCATTACCTTACTTTTTTCACAACTAAAATTCACTCCAAAATCTCTTCCATACTCATCTACCACATCTAATAAGCTTTGTAGCTCCTCTGCAGACTCACTCATTAAGACTACATCATCTGCATATAACAACATGCATACCTTGTCCCTCCCGACACTCACTCCTGCATTCATTCTTCTCAACCTGACTGCTAGTTCTTCTGTGTACATACTAAACAAGATTGGTGACAGAATACATCCTTGCCTGACTCCTTTCTCACTCTTCACCCATTCGGTCTCTATATTCCCTAGTTTGTATCTAGCTTTGGTCCCAACATACATACTCCTGACAATTTTGACTATTTTTTCACCTAGCCCAACCTTTTCTAAAACTCTGCAAAGCATTTCTCTATTTACCCTGTCGTAAGCTTTCTCTACATCTAGAAATCCTAAATACAGCTTGCCTCCCTCATTCTTTTTTCTTGCAATCATTTCATTGACGACAAATACATTATCTTCTGCTCTTCTGTCCACTCTGAAACCATTTTGCTCTTCACCCAGTACTCTTACTCTCTCAATCCATTTACACAATCTGTCATTCAACACAGCACAGAAGACTTTGCCTACTGTGTTCACAAGGGCAATTGGCCTATAATTCTTCAACTCATTCTTACTCTTGTATCCTCCCTTATGAATTAGTGTCACTCTACATTCATTCCACTTTCTCGGCACCTTCTCTTCTTCCCACACTTCGTTAAATAGCTCAGTCATTCTATCAATCATAACCTCACCACCATTCTTATAAAATTCATATGGGATATCATCTGGTCCTGCTGCCTTACCATTCCTCTGTCTTTTCACACATTTTTCAACCTCTTCCCTGCTGATCCTTTCATTCAACTCATTCGAATCCTTTCCTTCCAGTGTCAAGCACCCTTCTCTCACTTCCAATACCTCACCTACACCTATGTTTTCCCAAAACTCTTTTATTGACTCCTTGATTTCATTCTTATCTGTAATACATTTGCCATTCATTTTCAAGCTTTCGACATTTTCACTGTCTGACATGCTTTCCCCTCTCATGAATCTGTACCACTCACGCCCTCCTTCCATTCCCTTCTCCCTCAAGGCTTCAATAGCATTCCTTTCACACTGCACTTTCGCATCTCTTATCTTTCGCTTCGTCAATCGTTGCTACTTCATATACGTCATCCATACATACTGGTATTCACCCTCAGCCTCTTCACTATCATGTCTCCTTTTCTTTAACACCCTACACTGTTTGTTTAACCTCTTACGTTCCCTTCTCGCATCCCTAATATCTTCATTCCACCACGGCTTGTTCATTCTCTTTCTTCCAGTCATTCTTACAAACCCTATCTTACTAGCCCCAGCACTTCTCACATTTTCAGTCAATCTCTCATTCAGTTCATCTACAATCTCTGAGCTCCCCGTGCCCCACATTTTTTCACTCAGGCATACTTGAAAATTCTCCCAGTTAGCGTCCCTCAGCCTCCATTTCTTCTTCTGCACCTTCCTTTTCTTTTCATTCTTACCTCCCACCATACATTCCACCATAAGCATGTTGTGATCTGACACAATATCAATCATCCCGTCTTCATCTATCCACATCCGATTAACACTTTCACGCCTCTTTCCATTCACTAACACAAAATCGATCGCAGACTCCTGATTCCTTGCACTCCAAGTCACACGTCCCTCTGCTAACGTCTCATTTAGATTTTCTAGATTCATCTCATCCATGAACTCTGCAAGCATCTCACCATTCCGATTCACTGGCTCACCAAGCATACCTAAATGTGCATTCATATCCCCCATCACCATCACTCTTTCTCCAACATGTTCTCTTACAATCTTCTTTATAATCTTATACTTCATGCTGTTCTCCCTTCTTGCTCTTTCACCCTCAACTGTCATGTACACCACAATCATTATCATTCTTTCACTTCTACCCTGCTGACCGATGTGTTCTACTCTTACAGCTAACACATCCTCACTCATGGCACTGTTTCCTACATCTATCTCATCAACCTTAAAATCCCTTTCTTTCCTGTGAAGGAAGGCTACGCCTCCTCCCAGTGTTTCCTGTTTTTTACGTCCCTTTCCAATCATTACATACTCACTACTGTCCATTCTTACTTCATCCCTCAAGCGTGTTTCAGTCACTCCAAACACATCCAATTTCCATTCATTCAGCTCCTTGCATGCATCCTCAAACTTTCCGATGCCCCATCCTCTCACATTCACACATCCAACCTTCATACAGTTCATCGCTTGGTGGGTGTCTTCTCTTCTTCCTTTACCATTCATTCTATACTGTTGAGGCTGCCGGTCCATCTCCTGTTCCAATCGCGTCTCAGTCACACCTAACCTAACCTCTGGTTTTCCGGCCTTCCGTTCTCTCATACTCACGCATCCATACCATACTGCACTCTCATTCTCATTGCTCTGTCACTCACTCACTGCCTCCCATGTAGCCTGCCTAGTTTCCTGGAGCAGTTTGGATGCCTTCACCCACTCTGCCAGCCTGTCACCTAGCTTCCTGCTTCCTTCCATGTTTAGATGGACCAAGTCCTGGCTAAACATGCTACCATTCAACTCCTTGTCTAGGTCCAGGAAACTCACACCTATGTCATCCTCCTTCATTAGGTCTACCTTCATCCTCCCCAGCTCCCTGTGTACCTTCCTATTTACCTCTCTCCTCAACCTCTCATACCCCAGCGACTCTCTCGGCCTCCTCATGATCTCCACAACCGCCACTCTTAGATCCTTCCTGCCCTCTTTTATCTCCTTAACTCCTTCAATCAGGAGTTTCGCCGTCTTCTCTGGTCCTAACTCACCTAAGCTATTCCCTCCTCCTTGGATGACCAGCGTGCCTGACTCCATCTCTGCTACACTCTGCTTTGCCTCAGCTAGAATGTCCTGGATGCCCTTCCCCTTGAGGCAGGCAACCTTACAGGATTCCTCCCCAGCAACTACAAGTCCTGCTGCCTGCCTTATCATGCTATCTCCTACCACTGCCACTGGTACTTTCCTTCTCCTCCTCACTCTCCTCACCTCAGTCACCCTCCTCTCTACATCTTCTACAGCAACCACTGGCCTCTCCTTAGCCTTCACTCCTTGCCCTTCCTTAGGCACCATCCTCTCTACATCCTCACCAGCAACCACTGGCCTCTCCTTAGTCTTCACTCCTTGCCCTTCCTTAATCTGCCCTGCATCCCCAACATCACCCTCAACAGAGACCTGCTGCACCACTACTTCCCTCTCCTCCTCTGGCTTACCCATACTAGCCTTCCTCTTCATTTTCCTCACATCATCACACAGAATCTTCATCTCCTTCTTCACCTCTCTCATTTCTAACTCTAAAGCTGTACTCCGACTCTTTAGTTCACACACCTCACACTCCAGGGGTGTTCACAACCTTCTTGCCATACAGGCAGTTAGGACATTCTAGGTACACTTCACTCCCCACACTCACAGTCAAAATACTGTCACTCTTACCTTGACTCGTCCCGTCCATAGCTCCGGCCATTCTTAAAACACTAAAAAGAACACACTCACTACAACACAGGATTACTCTAATCAACAACAAAACTTTGTAGGCCGTGTTGGGGGGGGGGCCTTTGTTTACACTGTAACACTAGATTCACTTATCTTACTTTTTTCCCTTGCTCCTCGGACACTACGCCTTTCTACCACAATACACACTTACTACATATACTCACGAGTAAAATACCGACCTCTAGTCAACCACCTGTTAGATAAAAACACCTATTTAACCACAAGAAACACGACAAACACACTCACCGCGTGGCTGATGCTTTGATGGTCGCGGTGATACAGCTGCGACACACTTTTTCCTCGGCAATCTACATTGGATTCGCATATCCTTCTGTATAAGATCCTTGGTTTCAAGGAACGCATTGCTATCGTAAATCGAAGATTTCCTGTATATATATATATATATATATATATATATATATATATATATATATATATATATATATTGTCATAATGGGCGATATATTATTTAGTGTTGTTCATTTGTCTTCTATGTCAGCGGCGAGAGTGTGTGGCGCGCGAGTCCCTTATGTCTCCCCCCGCAACTGTCTGTCATCCCCCGCCCTTCCACGATAACTTCTTTATTACATCTTGGGAAGCCCACTACTGTTTATTTCCGCCTTCTAGACAGGAGGGGATGTTGTTTTGAGAGGGTATAAGAAGCTGGGCTTGATGTTCCATTCCTTGTGGCATGACGAGATTATTGTGTGTATAATATGTCACTTGAGCCGCATTTTTGTCGTCCACGCGCGGGATTGGATTTCGAAGACCGTCTTGGGGCCGTCTTGGGGCGATCAGTGGCCACCACAAAAACACTTTTTCTTGACTTGGTGCCGAAATATTATTATCTGGCTTACAAACTTTCCTAAAAACTTTATTAAAAGTAAAACATAGCTACTGTACATTTATTTGAAATTATTTGGCGACATTAATTTCCTTTTTGTTATGGTTGCCGAAATTAATGTCAGCGCCGAAAATAATCCTACACAGTACATAACCAAAACTGAGCTGCATAATCTAGGTGGGGTCTAACTAGCGCTAAATACAATCTCAGAATGACCTCAGAACTTCTATTTGTCACATACCTACCAAAAAAACCCCAGTATCTTTCTATTTATCCATGTCTAACTATAATACACTGTTCCCTGGGGCGCAAGTCACTGCTTACTTGAACTCCCAAAAGTCCCTCTCACTATATGACCTTCCTAAAGTAGTCATTTAATGTGTAGTCTACAGACCTATTACCGGTAAAGGTTCGTAAAACGATCTATTCGATATCTCCTTACCTTTAGTATGCACTGCAAATTCAACCTTAGAAACTTCTAAAGATTACCTCAAACAGTTATTCCGCTGAATTACAGAAAAAAATACAATTTATTTTAGGTTACGTTAGGTTTGGTCAGGTTACGTTAGGTTTGGTTTGGTTTGGTTTGGTTTGGTTTGGTTACGTTAGGTTTAGTTTGGTTTGGTTAGGCTCATTTAACTGCAGCTCTGGGAAGGTTATGCTAACAAAGTTATCTTATTCGTTAGATTTTTACATCTTCACCAGAATGCCATGTGGCTACGAAAGAAAATGGCTTGTTTTCTAATTGCCTTTGCTATATGATAGCTTCTAACATCTACATCTCCATTACTAAACACTGTTGATTCAATGTACTAAACTCGTATCTGGAACACCTGGATACTGACAAACTATAGATCGAAGTGCTTAAAGATACGTTGTCATCCACTATTCACCCGCTATTGGTACGGCCTGTGCCTTATTATTTACCTGGTAAAGCATCTTTCAAGTTATGTTATGTTGATTATGTTATGTTAGGTACGGTTCGGACCAGTTAGGCTCGGTTATATAAGCTTTTTACCTAAAACTTAGGCACATGCCGTATCTATAAGCGAGCACTGTGAGGATACAACATTCGTTAGGTTATGTTTAGATTAGGTTAAGTAATGTTATGTTAGGTACGGTTTGGTTCGGTTATATGAGCTTTTTATATTATATTGTACCAAAGTTAGGCACGTGCCGTATCTATAAGCGAGCATTTAAGTACGGCTGCCGTACCTGTAAGCTGTGCTATTATAGATAGTACGCCACATACTCATTTCATGACATTACTGGCATTAATCAGGGTAAAGCTGTGCTTTACCCTGATTAAAGCTATGCTTTACCGCTTTACCATACAGTATTATCACATTTGTGTATTCAACGCACTATTTTTCAACTAAGGTGGCGTCATTTCCCACAATTAAGGTGGGAATCAGTATATTTTACTCAAATAAGTAACTATTTACTCTCTCTGGGCCGCCATATTTCCTTCTTGTCGGTGTTTTTCAGGGGAATCCGGGTTGCAAGCTGAAATCCGTCTCTCAAGACAGCTCCAGGCAGTCTTCGAGGTCGAGTCTTTTCGGCTTGGAACTGTCTTCGTATCCTCCAAGCCGAAAGTGGACGGCAAAAACGCGACAGGCGGGATTGACTTGGGTTTACCGAAGACGATCTTCGAAACCGTGGACGACAAAAATGCGGCTTAAGGCATTGGTAGCAGTTGCTGATGACTTGCCAGTGCCTGGTGTTGACTTCCTGCTGGGGAACGACTTGGCAGGAGGCAGAGTGTGGGAGCACGAGCCGCAACTCGTGACGGCTGAGGCGTCTGGCGCAGTGGGCGCCGTGACCCGCTCGATGGCAAGGCGAGAGAAACCCCTGCACAGGAGAAGTGCAGAGGGGGTGACGCAGCAGGAGGGGTAGTGTGCCCTGAGGCCTGCCCCCCTGCTAGCGGTGTTCTGGGTGAGCCAGGAGTGGACTCACCAGGAAGTCATAGTGCAGGTGCCGACAGCCACGAGGCTTCGCCACCGCAGGTTGCACTGGACTTGGTAGGAGATGCTGCTGAGGGTGAGGAGGGAGTGTTTGGCTTGGACAGCCTTTTTGACGGATCACCTCACCTCGCATAGCTTCCCGGAGGTGGCACTCAGGCGCAGTTGCCACCTGGTGCTGAGGCTGAGGGTAAGGTTCACCCTGCGCCCCAGCTTGGGTCCTCGAGTCCGTTGGGAGTCGCTGCCGGGGGCAGGGGACTTCCCGACTCTGCTGGGGAGACGGGAGTTCTCTGCCCTGCGGAGTGTATCGGAGGAAGGGAGCGCGCTGCTCCCTTGCCAGGTGTGGACTCGAGGGGTGTGGTCCAGTCCCAAGGGTCACCCGCGTCAGCCGAGGAGTTGACGCCCAAGGCAGTATCTCAGGAGGAGAGAGTTCCTCCCAGGGAGCCTGCGGGCAGAAACGGCGCCGTAAGAGGATGGAGGTGTCAGCCCTGCCAGTGCCGCCAGACCCTGTAGTTCAGAGGGACCTGCAGGAGCTCAAGTCCCTTGAGCTGGTGGAGGAGCAGCAAGGGGATGGTGAGCTGGCGCCGTGCTTTGCGAAGGTGGGTGAGGGCAGTGAGGTGGCAGGAGGCCAGGAAGAGTTTATCCTGCGCCGCCAGGTCTTGTATAGACGTTGGACTGTGGACGACGGAGGCGAGTTGCTCCAGGTCGTAGTGCCCTCCAGGTTTAGGGAGGCATTTTTGCTGCTGGCACACGAGGGTCCGATGGCGGGGCACCTCGGTGTGAGGAAGACCGTCGAGAGGTTGCGACGGAACTTTTGGTGGCCGAGTATGGCTAGCAGCGTGGCGGCTACGGTGAAGTGCTGTCACGTCTGTCAGGTGGTTGGCAAGCCTAACCAAGTGCCGCCAGTAGCACCCCTTCATCCTATCCCCGCTGTCGCTCCCCCCCTTCACCCGGGTAATGATTGATATAGTGGGCCCACTGCCTCCCACTAGTGCAGGACACAAGTACCTGCTGACGGTGATGGATGTCACCACCAGGTACCCTGAGGCCATCCCCCTCAGGAGTACTCATGCGAGAGTAGTGGTGAAGGAACTGCTCAAGTACTTCACTCACTTCGGACTGCCGCAGAAGATTCAGTCTGACAGAGGTGCCAACTTTACCTCTAAGGTGTTTGAACAGTCTATGAAGGACTGCGGTGTCAGGCACGTGCTTTCCAGTGCATATCACCCTCAGTCACAGGGCGCCTTGGAAAGGCACCATCAGACACTCAAAATGATGTTGAGGTCATTTTGTCTTGAGCAGGAGAGGGACTGGGATGAGGCAGTCCCGTATGTGTTGTTTGCTGTGAGGGAGGCCCCCACTGAGTCCTTGGGGTTCTCTCCCAATCAGCTGGTGTTCGGGCACCGAGTGCGGGGCCCTTTGGATGTTGTGAGGGACGCCTGGTGTGATGCCCAGGACAGACCCCCAGAGTCCCTGTTGAGTACGGTGCTGGTGGCACGAGAGAGGGTGTTGAAGGCTCTGGAGGTGGCCAAGCAGCACCTGGGGCAGGCGCAAAAGGAGATGAAGGCGTACTATGACCGTAAGGCCAAGTACCGCTGTTTCGCCCCCGGGGATGAAGTGTTGGTTCTTCTTCCCCTTCAGGGACAGCCGCTGGCTGCACGCTACAGCAGCCCCTATGTGGTTGAGAGTCGTGTGGGCGACCTCGACTACCTGGTGACTACTCCTGATCGGCGTAAGAAGGCACAGCTGTGCCATGTAAATATGTTGAAGCCTTACTTTCGTAAGGATGGCCAGAAGGGCAGTTTAGTTTCCGTCAAGGAAGAGGCACCTTTAGTTTTATTTTTCGGTAGTGAGGGAGTAGTACCAGAGGAGTGGGGCACTGAACCTGTTGTGCCCACGGAGCACTGGGAGAGAAACAGTGCCCAGCTTCTGGAGGAGAAGCTGAGCCACCTGGTGCCGGTGCGCCAGCGGGAGATGATGGACCGCCTGCATAAATATCCAGCGGTCTTCAGTAGCACCCCAGGGAGGACCCACCTGGCGGTGCATGATATAGATGTGGGGGATGCTAAGCCAGTTAAGCTTCCCCCTGTACCGTGTGAATCCACAGAAGCAGGAGGCGCTGAAGGAGGAGCTTGACTATATGTTAGGCTAAGGTCTTGTTAAGAGGACCTTTAGTGAGTGGAGCTCCCCTGTCACCCTTCAGCCAAAGCCTGACGGCCGTGTACGCTTCTACGTAGATTTTCGTAAGGTGAACGCTTTGTCAAAGACGGACACCTATCCCCTGCCAAGGGTGGATGATTCGGTGGACCGTATCGGGGCGGCCACCTACATCACGAAGGCGGACTTAGTAAAGGGGTACTGGCAGGTGCCGCTCTCGGAGCGAGCTAAAGAGATCGCCAGATTCGTGGTGAATGGGGCTGTATATCAGTGCCAGGTCATGCCCTATGGCTTGAAAAATGCTCCCGCCACGTTCCAGCGGCTGATGGATAGGGTGGTGGATGGAGTCCCCAACTGTGTCGTATACATTGACGATGTGGTAATATACGACACAGAGTAGCAGGAGCATGTTAATCATGTGGAGACACTGTTCGCACGTCTCCAGTGGGCAGGACCTTGATAAGTGTGATTTTGTGAAAGCCAGTGTCCAGTATCTTGGCTATGTTGTGGGTCACGGGCGTGTCACACCGCCCGCGGCGAAGGTGGAGGCGATAGAGCGGTTCCCCACACCGTCTTGTCGCCGGTCTCTTCAGCGTTTCCTGGGAGTGGTAGGTTACTACCGCAGGTTCGTCCCCGGGTACGCCACACTCCTGGCGCCTTTGACTGACCTGCTACAGAAAGGGCACCGCTGGGAGTGGAGTGACGCCTGTGAAAGGGCGTTCACTGGCTTGAAGTCCGTGCTTTGCAGTCTCCCCGTCCTGCAAGCACCCAACTTTGAGAAGCCCTTTGCCCTGGCAGTCGATGCTAGCCAGGTGGGTGTTGGGGGTGTTCTCATGCAGCCGGACAATGAGGGCGTGAACCACCCAGTGTGTTATTTTTCGAAAAAGTTCACGCCCGCACAACGCAATTATTCTGTGGTGGAGCAAGAGCTTTTGGCACTCATTTTGGCCCTGCAACATTTTGAGGTGTATGTCCCTGCCTATGGTCCTGAAGTCACTATCTATTCGGACCACAGTCCCCTTCAGTTCTTAAGCCGGTTCAAGTTTAAGAACATGAGGCTGACACGGTGGAGTTTGTTGCTCCAGGAATACAACTTGAACATCCGACACATTAAGGGGACTAAAATGTCGTGGCGGACTGTCTATCGCGGGGTTAAGTTGTGCAAGCTTTGTTAAAATTTTTACAAGTCTTTGTAAGACCTGAAAAAATTTTCCCAGGGGAGGGGAAGTGTCATAATGGGCGATATATTATTTAGTGTTGTTCATTTGTCTTCTATGTCAGCGGCGAGAGTGTGTGGCGCGCGAGTCCCTTATGTCTCCCCCCGCAACTGTCTGTCATCCCCCCGCCCTTCCACGATAACTTCTTTATTACATCTTGGGAAGCCCACTACTGTTTATTTCCGCCTTCTAGACAGGAGGGGATGTTGTTTTGAGAGGGTATAAGAAGCTGGGCTTGATATTCCATTCCTTGTGGCATGACGAGATTATTGTGTGTATAATATGTCACTTGGCATCTGTCAGGCGGGTCGGACCGGTGGTGTATAACGGTCGCCCGGGCAAACACGCTTAGAGGCTCGAACTTAGTAGACGTGCGAAGGGGGAGTGGAGAGATTTCTTTATTTCATCTGTGGTTTATTTGCTCTCTCCAGTGGCTCGCCTTTCTCTCGAGTTATAAGGTTGTTAGGTATTGTAGGAGGAGGTGCTGACATGAGAGGAATGGTTAGGGATCTCAATTAACGTAAAATTACATCTGCCTTGGTTTTGCTTTGAGTTCTAGCTACATTCCTCTCGCACTCCTAATATCCCCATAAGGATATTCTATGAGCTAGGGACTTAGTAGACTCCTCGTTTAGTGTCTCCGAGGAAGTATTGTCTCGTCTGGTGGTAAGAAAACTCAGGTTTCTGCCTCACCCCCGGTGTGACTTAGGGGAGAGGACTTTTGTATGCTATTGTGAGAGCATTGTAGATGCTGGTACTATTATTATTGTTCGTATTATGGTACTATTGTAACATGCTACTCTGAGGAGGCAGTTTACCTCAGAGAGGATTATCAGTTGTGTATTAGAGTTCAGTGAGAGTACATTCTTTTCTCCCTCCTCTCCACGATTCAAATTGGGACGTGGTTAGATCGTCTGGAGAGACTTAAGAGCTCTCATTGAATTCAGGGAGTTTATATTCCTGGGCTGGACAGTGGGTGGATGCCTACGCTAAGGGTGGAATGTCCCCCAGGGGTATAACCCCGCCCTAGGTTACTCACATGTGTTAGGGACGGTAATCTCGAGAACGTACGTACTTATCCTTCCCAGCTAGCATATCTGAGCTTGGGTGTGTTAACTGTTGCGCAACGGCCAGTAGTGGACGTGCGTGTATGTGTGTATTTTCTCCGTATAATGACGGAGTGGCGACCTCTGTGTGAAGCCTAGTAGTTAGGCTTTGTGGCCCTGAACACCTTGAGAGGGTGTTATCTTGGTGTTTCACCGAAGGGTGAGGGATTGTGGTACGTGGGCGACCCAGAGCGGCGCAGCACGGTTAATACCTAGTGGCTTGAGACCCTAGGGGGGGGTAGTACCGGGAGGGTGTGTATAGCCACGGTACTACCAACGGCGTGAGTGGAGCCGAGGTGGATTATGTGAGGCTGCTTACAGCCTGGGTGTACGTGTTGCGACAGAGACGAGAATCTCCCGTCGTAATAATTATATATATATATATATATATATATATAATTATTACGACGGAGATTCTCAGTCTCTGTCGCAACACGTACACCCAGGCTGTAAGCAGCCTCACATAATCCACCTCGGCTCCACTCACGCCGTTGGTAGTACCGTGGCTATACACACCCTCCCGGTACTACCCCCCCCTAGGGTCTCAAGCCACTAGGTATTAACCGTGCTGCGCCGCTCTGGGTCGCCCACGTACCACAATCCCTCACCCTTCGGTGAAACACCAAGATAACACCCTCTCAAGGTGTTCAGGGCCACAAAGCCTAACTACTAGGCTTCACACAGAGGTCGCCACTCCGTCATTATACGGAGAAAATACACACATACACGCACGTCCACTACTGGCCGTTGCGCAACAGTTAACACACCCAAGCTCAGATATGCTAGCTGGGAAGGATAAGTACGTACGTTCTCGAGATTACCGTCCCTAACACATGTGAGTAACCTAGGGCGGGGTTATACCCCTGGGGGACATTCCACCCTTAGCGTAGGCATCCACCCACTGTCCAGCCCAGGAATATAAACTCCCTGAATTCAATGAGAGCTCTTAAGTCTCTCCAGACGATCTAACCACGTCCCAATTTGAATCGTGGAGAGGAGGGAGAAAAGAATGTACTCTCACTGAACTCTAATACACAACTGATAATCCTCTCTGAGGTAAACTGCCTCCTCAGAGTAGCATGTTACAATAGTACCATAATACGAACAATAATAATAGTACCAGCATCTACAATGCTCTCACAATAGCATACAAAAGTCCTCTCCCCTAAGTCACACCGGGGGTGAGGCAGAAACCTGAGTTCTCTTACCACAAGACGAGACAATACTTCCTCGGAGACACTAAACGAGGAGTCTACTAAGTCCCTAGCTCATAGAATATCCTTATGGGGATATTAGGAGTGCGAGAGGAATGTAGCTAGAACTCAAAGCAAACCAAGGCAGATGTAATTTTACGTTAATTGAGATCCCTAACCATTCCTCTCATGTCAGCACCTCCTCCTACAATACCTAACAACCTTATAACTCGAGAGAAAGGCGAGCCACTGGAGAGAGCAAATAAACCACAGATGAAATAAAGAAATCTCTCCACTCCCCCTTCGCACGTCTACTAAGTTCGAGCCTCTAAGCGTGTTTGCCCGGGCGACCGTTATACACCACCGGTCCGACCCGCCTGACAGATGCCAAGTGACATATTATACACACAATAATCTCGTCATGCCACAAGGAATGGAATATCAAGCCCAGCTTCTTATACCCTCTCAAAACAACATCCCCTCCTGTCTAGAAGGCGGAAATAAACAGTAGTGGGCTTCCCAAGATGTAATAAAGAAGTTATCGTGGAAGGGCGGGGGATGACAGACAGTTGCGGGGGGAGACATAAGGGACTCGCGCGCCACACACTCTCGCCGCTGACATAGAAGACAAATGAACAACACTAAATAATATATCGCCCATTATGACACTTCCCCTCCCCTGGGAAAATTTTTTCAGGTCTTACAAAGACTTGTAAAAATTTTAACAAAGCTTGCACAACTTAACCCCGCGATAGACAGTCCGCCACGACATTTTTAGTCCCCTTAATGTGTCGGATGTTCAAGTTGTATTCCTGGAGCAACAAACTCCACCGTGTCAGCCTCATGTTCTTAAACTTGAACCGGCTTAAGAACTGAAGGGGACTGTGGTCCGAATAGATAGTGACTTCAGGACCATAGGCAGGGACATACACCTCAAAATGTTGCAGGGCCAAAATGAGTGCCAAAAGCTCTTGCTCCACCACAGAATAATTGCGTTGTGCGGGCGTGAACTTTTTCGAAAAATAACACACTGGGTGGTTCACGCCCTCATTGTCCGGCTGCATGAGAACACCCCCAACACCCACCTGGCTAGCATCGACTGCCAGGGCAAAGGGCTTCTCAAAGTTGGGTGCTTGCAGGACGGGGAGACTGCAAAGCACGGACTTCAAGCCAGTGAACGCCCTTTCACAGGCGTCACTCCACTCCCAGCGGTGCCCTTTCTGTAGCAGGTCAGTCAAAGGCGCCAGGAGTGTGGCGTACCCGGGGACGAACCTGCGGTAGTAACCTACCACTCCCAGGAAACGCTGAAGAGACCGGCGACAAGACGGTGTGGGGAACCGCTCTATCGCCTCCACCTTCGCCGCGGGCGGTGTGACACGCCCGTGACCCACAACATAGCCAAGATACTGGACACTGGCTTTCACAAAATCACACTTATCAAGGTCCTGCCCACTGGAGACGTGCGAACAGTGTCTCCACATGATTAACATGCTCCTGCTACTCTGTGTCGTATATTACCACATCGTCAATGTATACGACACAGTTGGGGACTCCATCCACCACCCTATCCATCAGCCGCTGGAACGTGGCGGGAGCATTTTTCAAGCCATAGGGCATGACCTGGCACTGATATACAGCCCCATTCACCACGAATCTGGCGATCTCTTTAGCTCGCTCCGAGAGCGGCACCTGCCAGTACCCCTTTACTAAGTCCGCCTTCGTGATGTAGGTGGCCGCCCCGATACGGTCCACCGAATCATCCACCCTTGGCAGGGGATAGGTGTCCGTCTTTGACAAAGCGTTCACCTTACGAAAATCTACGTAGAAGCGTACACGGCCGTCAGGCTTTGGCTGAAGGGTGACAGGGGAGCTCCACTCACTAAAGGTCCTCTTAACAAGACCTTAGCCTAACATATAGTCAAGCTCCTCCTTCAGCGCCTCCTGCTTCTGTGGATTCACACGGTACAGGGGAAGCTTAACTGGCTTAGCATCCCCCACATCTATATCATGCACCGCCAGGTGGGTCCTCCCTGGGGTGCTACTGAAGACCGCTGGATATTTATGCAGGCGGTCCATCATCTCCCGCTGGCGCACCGGCACCAGGTGGCTCAGCTTCTCCTCCAGAAGCTGGGCACTGTTTCTCTCCCAGTGCTCCGTGGGCACAACAGGTTCAGTGCCCCACTCCTCTGGTACTACTCCCTCACTACCGAAAAATAAAACTAAAGGTGCCTCTTCCTTGACGGAAACTAAACTGCCCTTCTGGCCATCCTTACGAAAGTAAGGCTTCAACATATTTACATGGCACAGCTGTGCCTTCTTACGCCGATCAGGAGTAGTCACCAGGTAGTCGAGGTCGCCCACACGACTCTCAACCACATAGGGGCTGCTGTAGCGTGCAGCCAGCGGCTGTCCCTGAAGGGGAAGAAGAACCAACACTTCATCCCCGGGGGCGAAACAGCGGTACTTGGCCTTACGGTCATAGTACGCCTTCATCTCCTTTTGCGCCTGCCCCAGGTGCTGCTTGGCCACCTCCAGAGCCTTCAACACCCTCTCTCGTGCCACCAGCACCGTACTCAACAGGGACTCTGGGGGTCTGTCCTGGGCATCACACCAGGCGTCCCTCACAACATCCAAAGGGCCCCGCACTCGGTGCCCGAACACCAGCTGATTGGGAGAGAACCCCAAGGACTCAGTGGGGGCCTCCCTCACAGCAAACAACACATACGGGACTGCCTCATCCCAGTCCCTCTCCTGCTCAAGACAAAATGACCTCAACATCATTTTGAGTGTCTGATGGTGCCTTTCCAAGGCGCCCTGTGACTGAGGGTGATATGCACTGGAAAGCACGTGCCTGACACCGCAGTCCTTCATAGACTGTTCAAACACCTTAGAGGTAAAGTTGGCACCTCTGTCAGACTGAATCTTCTGCGGCAGTCCGAAGTGAGTGAAGTACTTGAGCAGTTCCTTCACCACTACTCTCGCATGAGTACTCCTGAGGGGGATGGCCTCAGGGTACCTGGTGGTGACATCCATCACCGTCAGCAGGTACTTGTGTCCTGCACTAGTGGGAGGCAGTGGGCCCACTATATCAATCATTACCCGGGTGAAGGGGGGAGCGACAGCGGGGATAGGATGAAGGGGTGCTACTGGCGGCACTTGGTTAGGCTTGCCAACCACCTGACAGACGTGACAGCACTTCACCGTAGCCGCCACGCTGCTAGCCATACTCGGCCACCAAAAGTTCCGTCGCAACCTCTCGACGGTCTTCCTCACACCGAGGTGCCCCGCCATCGGACCCTCGTGTGCCAGCAGCAAAAATGCCTCCCTAAACCTGGAGGGCACTACGACCTGGAGCAACTCGCCTCCGTCGTCCACAGTCCAACGTCTATACAAGACCTGGCGGCGCAGGATAAACTCTTCCTGGCCTCCTGCCACCTCACTGCCCTCACCCACCTTCGCAAAGCACGGCGCCAGCTCACCATCCCCTTGCTGCTCCTCCACCAGCTCAAGGGACTTGAGCTCCTGCAGGTCCCTCTGAACTACAGGGTCTGGCGGCACTGGCAGGGCTGACACCTCCATCCTCTTACGGCGCCGTTTCTGCCCGCAGGCTCCCTGGGAGGAACTCTCTCCTCCTGAGATACTGCCTTGGGCGTCAACTCCTCGGCTGACGCGGGTGACCCTTGGGACTGGACCACACCCCTCGAGTCCACACCTGGCAAGGGAGCAGCGCGCTCCCTTCCTCCGATACACTCCGCAGGGCAGAGAACTCCCGTCTCCCCAGCAGAGTCGGGAAGTCCCCTGCCCCCGGCAGCGACTCCCAACGGACTCGAGGACCCAAGCTGGGGCGCAGGGTGAACCTTACCCTCAGCCTCAGCACCAGGTGGCAACTGCGCCTGAGTGCCACCTCCGGGAAGCTATGCGAGGTGAGGTGATCCGTCAAAAAGGCTGTCCAAGCCAAACACTCCCTCCTCACCCTCAGCAGCATCTCCTACCAAGTCCAGTGCAACCTGCGGTGGCGAAGCCTCGTGGCTGTCGGCACCTGCACTATGACTTCCTGGTGAGTCCACTCCTGGCTCACCCAGAACACCGCTAGCAGGGGGGCAGGCCTCAGGGCACACTACCCCTCCTGCTGCGTCACCCCCTCTGCACTTCTCCTGTGCAGGGGTTTCTCTCGCCTTGCCATCGAGCGGGTCACGGCGCCCACTGCGCCAGACGCCTCAGCCGTCACGAGTTGCGGCTCGTGCTCCCACACTCTGCCTCCTGCCAAGTCGTTCCCCAGCAGGAAGTCAACACCAGGCACTGGCAAGTCATCAGCAACTGCTACCAATGCCTTAAGCCGCATTTTTGTCGTCCACGGTTTCGAAGATCGTCTTCGGTAAACCCAAGTCAATCCCGCCTGTCGCGTTTTTGCCGTCCACTTTCGGCTTGGAGGATACGAAGACAGTTCCAAGCCGAAAAGACTCGACCTCGAAGACTGCCTGGAGCTGTCTTGAGAGACGGATTTCAGCTTGCAACCCGGATTCCCCTGAAAAACACCGACAAGAAGGAAATATGGCGGCCCAGAGAGAGTAAATAGTTACTTATTTGAGTAAAATATACTGATTCCCACCTTAATTGTGGGAAATGACGCCACCTTAGTTGAAAAATAGTGCGTTGAATACACAAATGTGATAATACTGTATGGTAAAGCGGTAAAGCATAGCTTTAATCAGGGTAAAGCACAGCTTTACCCTGATTAATGCCAGTAATGTCATGAAATGAGTATGTGGCGTACTATCTATAATAGCACAGCTTACAGGTACGGCAGCCGTACTTAAATGCTCGCTTATAGATACGGCACGTGCCTAACTTTGGTACAATATAATATAAAAAGCTCATATAACCGAACCAAACCGTACCTAACATAACATTACTTAACCTAATCTAAACATAACCTAACGAATGTTGTATCCTCACAGTGCTCGCTTATAGATACGGCATGTGCCTAAGTTTTAGGTAAAAAGCTTATATAACCGAGCCTAACTGGTCCGAACCGTACCTAACATAACATAATCAACATAACATAACTTGAAAGATGCTTTACCAGGTAAATAATAAGGCACAGGCCGTACCAATAGCGGGTGAATAGTGGATGACAACGTATCTTTAAGCACTTCGATCTATAGTTTGTCAGTATCCAGGTGTTCCAGATACGAGTTTAGTACATTGAATCAACAGTGTTTAGTAATGGAGATGTAGATGTTAGAAGCTATCATATAGCAAAGGCAATTAGAAAACAAGCCATTTTCTTTCGTAGCCACATGGCATTCTGGTGAAGATGTAAAAATCTAACGAATAAGATAACTTTGTTAGCATAACCTTCCCAGAGCTGCAGTTAAATGAGCCTAACCAAACCAAACTAAACCTAACGTAACCAAACCAAACCAAACCAAACCAAACCAAACCTAACGTAACCTGACCAAACCTAACGTAACCTAAAATAAATTGTATTTTTTTCTGTAATTCAGCGGAATAACTGTTTGAGGTAATCTTTAGAAGTTTCTAAGGTTGAATTTGCAGTGCATACTAAAGGTAAGGAGATATCGAATAGATCGTTTTACGAACCTTTACCGGTAATAGGTCTGTAGACTACACATTAAATGACTACTTTAGGAAGGTCATATAGTGAGAGGGACTTTTGGGAGTTCAAGTAAGCAGTGACTTGCGCCCCAGGGAACAGTGTATTATAGTTAGACATGGATAAATAGAAAGATACTGGGGTTTTTTTGGTAGGTATGTGACAAATAGAAGTTCTGAGGTCATTCTGAGATTGTATTTAGCGCTAGTTAGACCCCACCTAGATTATGCAGCTCAGTTTTGGTTATGTACTGTGTAGGATTATTTTCGGCGCTGACATTAATTTCGGCAACCATAACAAAAAGGAAATTAATGTCGCCAAATAATTTCAAATAAATGTACAGTAGCTATGTTTTACTTTTAATAAAGTTTTTAGGAAAGTTTGTAAGCCAGATAATAATATTTCGGCACCAAGTCAAGAAAAAGTGTTTTTGTGGTGGCCACTGATCGCCCCAAGACGGCCCCAAGACGGTCTTCGAAATCCAATCCCGCGCGTGGACGACAAAAATGCGGCTCAAGTGACATATTATACACACAATAATCTCGTCATGCCACAAGGAATGGAACATCAAGCCCAGCTTCTTATACCCTCTCAAAACAACATCCCCTCCTGTCTAGAAGGCGGAAATAAACAGTAGTGGGCTTCCCAAGATGTAATAAAGAAGTTATCGTGGAAGGGCGGGGGATGACAGACAGTTGCGGGGGGAGACATAAGGGACTCGCGCGCCACACACTCTCGCCGCTGACATAGAAGACAAATGAACAACACTAAATAATATATCGCCCATTATGACAATATATATATATATATATATATATATATATATATATATATATATATATATATATATACAGGAAATCTTCGATTTACGATAGCAATGCGTTCCTTGAAACCAAGGATCTTATACAGAAGGATATGCGAATCCAATGTAGATTGCCGAGGAAAAAGTGTGTCGCAGCTGTATCACCGCGACCATCAAAGCATCAGCCACGCGGTGAGTGTGTTTGTCGTGTTTCTTGTGGTTAAATAGGTGTTTTTATCTAACAGGTGGTTGACTAGAGGTCGGTATTTTACTCGTGAGTATATGTAGTAAGTGTGTATTGTGGTAGAAAGGCGTAGTGTCCGAGGAGCAAGGGAAAAAAGTAAGATAAGTGAATCTAGTGTTACAGTGTAAACAAAGGCCCCCCCCCCAACACGGCCTACAAAGTTTTGTTGTTGATTAGAGTAATCCTGTGTTGTAGTGAGTGTGTTCTTTTTAGTGTTTTAAGAATGGCCGGAGCTATGGACGGGACGAGTCAAGGTAAGAGTGACAGTATTTTGACTGTGAGTGTGGGGAGTGAAGTGTACCTAGAATGTCCTAACTGCCTGTATGGCAAGAAGGTTGTGAACACCCCTGGAGTGTGAGGTGTGTGAACTAAAGAGTCGGAGTACAGCTTTAGAGTTAGAAATGAGAGAGGTGAAGAAGGAGATGAAGATTCTGTGTGATGATGTGAGGAAAATGAAGAGGAAGGCTAGTATGGGTAAGCCAGAGGAGGAGAGGGAAGTAGTGGTGCAGCAGGTCTCTGTTGAGGGTGATGTTGGGGATGCAGGGCAGATTAAGGAAGGGCAAGGAGTGAAGACTAAGGAGAGGCCAGTGGTTGCTGGTGAGGATGTAGAGAGGATGGTGCCTAAGGAAGGGCAAGGAGTGAAGGCTAAGGAGAGGCCAGTGGTTGCTGTAGAAGATGTAGAGAGGAGAGTGACTGAGGTGAGGAGAGTGAGGAGAAGGAAAGTACCAGTGGCAGTGGTAGGAGATAGCATGATAAGGCAGGCAGCAGGACTTGTAGTTGCTGGGGAGGAATCCTGTAAGGTTGCCTGCCTCAAGGGGAAGGGCATCCAGGACATTCTAGCTGAGGCAAAGCAGAGTGTAGCAGAGATGGAGTCAGGCACGCTGGTCATCCAAGGAGGAGGGAATAGCTTAGGTGAGTTAGGACCAGAGAAGACGGCGAAACTCCTGATTGAAGGAGTTAAGGAGATAAAAGAGGGCAGGAAGGATCTAAGAGTGGCGGTTGTGGAGATCATGAGGAGGCCGAGAGAGTCGCTGGGGTATGAGAGGTTGAGGAGAGAGGTAAATAGGAAGGTACACAGGGAGCTGGGGAGGATGAAGGTAGACCTAATGAAGGAGGATGACATAGGTGTGAGTTTCCTGGACCTAGACAAGGAGTTGAATGGTAGCATGTTTAGCCAGGACTTGGTCCATCTAAACATGGAAGGAAGCAGGAAGCTAGGTGACAGGCTGGCAGAGTGGGTGAAGGCATCCAAACTGCTCCAGGAAACTAGGCAGGCTACATGGGAGGCAGTGAGTGAGTGACAGAGCAATGAGAATGAGAGTGCAGTATGGTATGGATGCGTGAGTATGAGAGAACGGAAGGCCGGAAAACCAGAGGTTAGGTTAGGTGTGACTGAGACGCGATTGGAACAGGAGATGGACCGGCAGCCTCAACAGTATAGAATGAATGGTAAAGGAAGAAGAGAAGACACCCACCAAGCGATGAACTGTATGAAGGTTGGATGTGTGAATGTGAGAGGATGGGGCATCGGAAAGTTTGAGGATGCATGCAAGGAGCTGAATGAATGGAAATTGGATGTGTTTGGAGTGACTGAAACACGCTTGAGGGATGAAGTAAGAATGGACAGTAGTGAGTATGTAATGATTGGAAAGGGACGTAAAAAACAGGAAACACTGGGAGGAGGCGTAGCCTTCCTTCACAGGAAAGAAAGGGATTTTAAGGTTGATGAGATAGATGTAGGAAACAGTGCCATGAGTGAGGATGTGTTAGCTGTAAGAGTAGAACACATCGGTCAGCAGGGTAGAAGTGAAAGAATGATAATGATTGTGGTGTACATGACAGTTGAGGGTGAAAGAGCAAGAAGGGAGAACAGCATGAAGTATAAGATTATAAAGAAGATTGTAAGAGAACATGTTGGAGAAAGAGTGATGGTGATGGGGGATATGAATGCACATTTAGGTATGCTTGGTGAGCCAGTGAATCGGAATGGTGAGATGCTTGCAGAGTTCATGGATGAGATGAATCTAGAAAATCTAAATGAGACGTTAGCAGAGGGACGTGTGACTTGGAGTGCAAGGAATCAGGAGTCTGCGATCGATTTTGTGTTAGTGAATGGAAAGAGGCGTGAAAGTGTTAATCGGATGTGGATAGATGAAGACGGGATGATTGATATTGTGTCAGATCACAACATGCTTATGGTGGAATGTATGGTGGGAGGTAAGAATGAAAAGAAAAGGAAGGTGCAGAAGAAGAAATGGAGGCTGAGGGACGCTAACTGGGAGAATTTTCAAGTATGCCTGAGTGAAAAAATGTGGGGCACGGGGAGCTCAGAGATTGTAGATGAACTGAATGAGAGATTGACTGAAAATGTGAGAAGTGCTGGGGCTAGTAAGATAGGGTTTGTAAGAATGACTGGAAGAAAGAGAATGAACAAGCCGTGGTGGAATGAAGATATTAGGGATGCGAGAAGGGAACGTAAGAGGTTAAACAAACAGTGTAGGGTGTTAAAGAAAAGGAGACATGATAGTGAAGAGGCTGAGGGTGAATACCAGTATGTATGGATGACGTATATGAAGTAGCAACGATTGACGAAGCGAAAGATAAGAGATGCGAAAGTGCAGTGTGAAAGGAATGCTATTGAAGCCTTGAGGGAGAAGGGAATGGAAGGAGGGCGTGAGTGGTACAGATTCATGAGAGGGGAAAGCATGTCAGACAGTGAAAATGTCGAAAGCTTGAAAATGAATGGCAAATGTATTACAGATAAGAATGAAATCAAGGAGTCAATAAAAGAGTTTTGGGAAAACATAGGTGTAGGTGAGGTATTGGAAGTGAGAGAAGGGTGCTTGACACTGGAAGGAAAGGATTCGAATGAGTTGAATGAAAGGATCAGCAGGGAAGAGGTTGAAAAATGTGTGAAAAGACAGAGGAATGGTAAGGCAGCAGGACCAGATGATATCCCATATGAATTTTATAAGAATGGTGGTGAGGTTATGATTGATAGAATGACTGAGCTATTTAACGAAGTGTGGGAAGAAGAGAAGGTGCCGAGAAAGTGGAATGAATGTAGAGTGACACTAATTCATAAGGGAGGATACAAGAGTAAGAATGAGTTGAAGAATTATAGGCCAATTGCCCTTGTGAACACAGTAGGCAAAGTCTTCTGTGCTGTGTTGAATGACAGATTGTGTAAATGGATTGAGAGAGTAAGAGTACTGGGTGAAGAGCAAAATGGTTTCAGAGTGGACAGAAGAGCAGAAGATAATGTATTTGTCGTCAATGAAATGATTGCAAGAAAAAAGAATGAGGGAGGCAAGCTGTATTTAGGATTTCTAGATGTAGAGAAAGCTTACGACAGGGTAAATAGAGAAATGCTTTGCAGAGTTTTAGAAAAGGTTGGGCTAGGTGAAAAAATAGTCAAAATTGTCAGGAGTATGTATGTTGGGACCAAAGCTAGATACAAACTAGGGAATATAGAGACCGAATGGGTGAAGAGTGAGAAAGGAGTCAGGCAAGGATGTATTCTGTCACCAATCTTGTTTAGTATGTACACAGAAGAACTAGCAGTCAGGTTGAGAAGAATGAATGCAGGAGTGAGTGTCGGGAGGGACAAGGTATGCATGTTGTTATATGCAGATGATGTAGTCTTAATGAGTGAGTCTGCAGAGGAGCTACAAAGCTTATTAGATGTGGTAGATGAGTATGGAAGAGATTTTGGAGTGAATTTTAGTTGTGAAAAAAGTAAGGTAATGATAGTGAATAGATCAGAAGATGAGAGGGATGCTACATGGAGACTTGGAGTGAAAGAGTTGCAGCAAGTATGTGAGTACAAGTATCTAGGGATATGGATGAGCCCAAATGGATGTGAGAAGGCTAAGAATGAAAAGATTAGTATGGTGAATCAGTGGGTTGGCAGACTAGGGAGTGCAGCAAGAATGAGAGCGAGTAAATATGACGTGTTGCGAGAGATATGGAAGAGTGTGGCTGTTCTGAGTGTAATGTATGGTATGGAAGTGATTGTATGGAGTGAAAAGGAGATAGACAAGTATGTATGTAAGGTGGTATGATGGAAGCATGGGTGGTAATCTTCTCTTCCGAGCTAGGGCACAGTGTATGGATGTGAATGCAAGGAACTACAGATGGTCAGAGTCCCGCAGCAAAGTGTGCCAGATGTGTGACATGGGAGAGGATAAGACGGTAGAGCATGTAGTACTAGAATGCGAGAAGTATGACCGTGACAGAATGGAAATGATGCGTGTGATTCTAACAGAAATGGGACGTGAAATGAATGAGGTGACTGAAAGAACTGGAAGGGAATGGATGGCGTTGTTGCTAGGACTGTGTGAGGAGACGAGTGAACGGATGATTGACGCGGTGAAAGAGTTCCTGGAGAAAATGTGGTATGCGAGATTGAGAGATTAGGGCATGTACTTAGAGTATGCATCTTTGATTTATTTAGTTTCTTTTTTTCTGTGTACTTTCCTTTTTTTCCCCCTTATTCCCCTCACAGGAGCTGCCGATAAAAAGGCCTGACTTGGAGGAAATTTCAAGTCACCTGTGACATCAAGATCAAGATCAAGATCATCCTGTCAGATGGCGCCACCGTCATCAAAACAATCCCTGGGTGGGCGGAGCTTCAGCCGCCCAACAGTTGGACTTGGACAAAATTCAAAATGTCGCCAAGAGCTTACAGGAGGTCCTGCTGTGTTTGTGGCAAAAATAACAACACTCACCCTCAAGTGAGGCTTCATGTGTTTCCCAAAGACGCCACAAGGTATGCAAGAAGGGCTAGTGATATGTAAAGTGAGTTAATAATGTATGAATCGTAAAATATGATGAACATTTTAAAGTTGACTCAAGAATTTCAGCCAACATTTTATGACCTGACTGAATGTAATACTACAATTTGTTTGAAGAAAAATGTTATATGTTACCACGAAACTATATACAATTGTTTAGGTGCTACAATGTTGTGGAAAAGTTATTTGTTTAATCAAAAGTTCATGAAAACATTTGCCCTCTCAGTACAATGCATTTATCTTGTTTCTCTTACTCTTAGGCACTCTTAGGATGATTTCGGCCTGACGGCCTCAGCTACACGTTGTGCCACTGCGTCCACCGTTTTCCCGTACGTGTAGAGGTATCCTGTGCTCCAGCTTGTTGTAGTGAGGCCAGGTGAAGTACGTGGGCAGCGGTGGTGTGTCATCAATCTTCTGCAGGTAGATGTCTATTTTTGTCTTGAATGCATCCACACTGCAGGCTGACATATTTCTCAGATATACTGGAAGTGTGTTGAACAGTTTTGGCCCTATTCTTGGGAAGCTATTCATACGCAGGGTTCTCAGTCTGGCTTTGTTGGATCTTGGGCCATCTATATAGCATGACCTTCCCCTGCTACTGTAGCTTGTCTTGATGCCGATGTTGGGCACATGTCCCTCTAGCATCTTCCAAGTGTAAATGATGATATAGCGTTCCCGGCGTCTTTGCAGTGAGTACAACCTGAGGAGTTTCAGGCGTTCCCAGTAGTTGTAACCTTTTACTGAGGTTATTTTGCTGGTGAAGCTCCTTTGAACTGCCTCAAGCTCTTCAATTTCCCCAATGCTCACTGGGCTCCAGAGTTGGCAGCAGTACTCCAATTTGGGGAGGACGAGACTTTTCCACAGAACTAGCATGGAAGTTACATCTCTGGTGGTGAAAGTTCGTAGGATCCAGCCTGTTAGCATCCGTGCTTGTTGAGCGATGTTTTCTATGTGTCTCTTAAAGCTGGCGTCATTACTAATTGTCACCCCCAGATCTCTGGTGTGATTTTTGGGCACTATTCCACTACTGTTTGTATTGTAGTGCGAGCCTGTCATTAGGTGTGTGTTGCTACCATACCTTAGAAGTTCAAACTTGTTTTCATTGAAACTCATGTTATTGTTATTGGCCCAGCCGAGGATGGCATTCAAATCTTCCTGAAGTAAGGCAGCATCCTCAAGGCTGTTTATTGGGGCAGTTACTCTGGTGTCGTCCGCAAAGGTTGTAACTAGGGAGTGTTTTACTTCTTCATCTATATCATTTATCAGGGTAAGGAATAGAAAGGGTCCCAGGACTGACCCTTGGGGGACTCCACTCATTACCAGTGACTCTTCTGATTTGGTACCGTTTACAACAACTTGTTGGGTCCTGCCAGTAAGAAAACTGTGAATCCAAGTGCCAAGGTTCCTTGTTACTCCCAGATCCCTCAGCTTGTGGAGCAGCACCCCGTGATCTACCTTGTCGAATGCCTTGGCAAAGTCGAGATACACCACGTCTATGTTTTTTTCTTCTTCAAGATGTTGAAGTACATATTCCTGTTGGACCAGTAATTGTGAGAGACACGATCGACCCTTGCGGAAACCATGTTGGCCATTGTTCAGTAGATTTTTGGAGTCGAAGTATGCTACTAATTTGTCTCAATATTTTTTCAAATATTTTTACAAAGAAGGATGTTAAAACCACTGGTCTGTATTTAGATGCATCACCCCGGTCTCCTCCTTTGAAAATAGGTGTTATGATGCCCTTCTTCATCATATCAGGTACTTTGCCTTCATTTAATGATTTTTCCCATAATTCCCTTAACACTGGAGCTAGCTCTTCCTTGCATTCTTTAAGCAGAATGGGTGATACTCCATCAGGGCCAGGGGATGAAGACGTGCTCAGAGTGGCGATGGCTTTTTCTATGTCCTTGGTTGTTACGACAATGTCTGTGAGGTCTTCGTTTTCATTGCTTGTGGGAGTGGCAAAGAAAGCACTAGGATCTTTCACCTCCATGTTAGGCAAAGGTGTGCTAAAGCTGTTTTCATACTGTGCACGCAATCGCTCTACAATATCTTGAAGGTTTGATGTTAGTGTCCCGTCTTCATTCTTCAGGGGTCCAATTTGAATTTTGGTTTTTTGCTTTTTCTTCGCATAGCTGAAGAAGTATTTACTATTTGTTTTGATGGCAGAGACTGCTTTTTCCTCTTCGTGCTTTCTTTCGTTCTTATGTGACTGTAACAATTTTTCTTCTAGAATGTCATGGGTGGAATTTGGAGCTGCGTGACAGAGGTGAGCTCCCATGGGTGGGGGCTTGGAATGTTTACTGTGTCTACCACACACGTGGGGACGCCTCTTTAAGCCGAATATTTCTTCGGTGAGTCACAAAAAGTAGACGTGCCTGACCCAATCAGATCGGTGCATTTTAGACAATGGGTGAGTTGAAACCAAAATGCTTTATCTCCATGGGGGGGTATTATCAGGCTGGGAGACATTTTCTGCATGCAAGCAGGTCTACTTAATTGTAGAGATAGTTGCATGATGTGTAACATTTACGCGCATGTTAAATTGGGGTTGTGTTATGCGAATTAACACAACCAGAGTGTCGCCTTCTGGCAGTTTGTGGCATGTCGGTGACCTGGGCAGGGTAGCGGCGAGCCGCTGACCCCGGGTGGACCGCGGTCAGTCTTGGTGGCGCGTCGGCGGTGTGAGGTCAGGTTTGGGGTGAAATTCTTTTTCCACGCTGTTACTCGCGTCGCCATTGCAATCTTGCATAGTCCAAAGGGTGGACTGCAGTTGCATGGTGGCGTGAGGAATTGCGTGGAGTTTCTTTGGGAAGAAACTGGTGGGGATTAGGTGGTGAGTGAGGTGGAGGGAAGGTAAGTGGAGCCACGTGGAGCTAGTTAGTGGAGTTGCTAGCTGTGTGGAGAGGTGGAGCTAGTGAGGTGGAGTTTAGCTAGTGAGGTGGAGTTTAACTAGCTATGTGGAGAGAGAGGAATCGTCTGGGTGAGACTGAGCCTTTACGTGGAGCTAGTGAGTGGAGGAGCCTTTGTGTGGAGAGGCTGAGCTAGCTAGTGGAGTAGCCTTTGTGTGGAGAGGCTGAGCTAGTGAGGTGGAGTTTAACTAGCTGTGTGGAGAGAGAGGATTCGTCTCTGGGTGAGATTGAGCCTTTGTGTGGAGAGAGAGGATTCGTCTCTGGGTGAGATTGAGCCTTTGTGTGGAGAGAGAGGATTCGTCTCTGGGTGAGATTGAGCCTTTGTGTGGAGAGAGAGGATTCGTCTCTGGGTGAGATTGAGCCTTTGTGTGGAGAGAGAGGATTCGTCTCTGGGTGAGATTGAGCCTTTGTGTGGAGAGAGAGGATTCGTCTCTGGGTGAGATTGAGCCTTTGTGTGGAGAGAGAGGATTCGTCTCTGGGTGAGATTGAGCCTTTGTGTGGAGAGAGAGGATTCGTCTCTGGGTGAGATTGAGCCTTTGTGTGGAGAGAGAGGATTCGTCTCTGGGTGAGATTGAGCCTTTGTGTGGAGAGAGAGGATTCGTCTCTGGGTGAGATTGAGCCTTTGTGTGGAGAGAGAGGATTCGTCTCTGGGTGAGATTGAGCCTTTGTGTGGAGAGAGAGGATTCGTCTCTGGGTGAGATTGAGCCTTTGTGTGGAGAGAGGTGGAGTTTCTTGGAGTTTCTTTGCAGAAGAAACCGGCGGTGGAGTGAGGTGGTGAGTGGAGTGTCTTGTGAAGCGGTGGAGCTACCCACGCCGCTACATCCACGCCCACGCTGCACGTACGCGCCTACTCCCGCGTGCACGCGCACACGACTTCCTCGAGAGAGGAAGGTCTTAAGTGGAGTAAGGAAACTCGTAAGGCTTACAATTAAGTTTTATAGCCAGGTAGCGAGTGAATGGTGTGTGAGTCTTAATCATGACTTCTTTTTCAGGGTGAACTTATTTAAATAAACTAAAGAAGTATGTCTACTTGTTTACTTCGCCAAACACTCTGGGTACATTAGATTTAAAACTTAGGCCCTACAGAGCCTCCGAAGGTGAGTGAATAGAGGTTGGTGTCGGAAGGCTGGTACTTATCCTACAGTTTTATCATCACGAGTTCTACACATAATAATTTATTGTTATTACTACTACAATATGTAAGGAGGACAAAAAAAAACCCGTGACATAGAACAATCAACTTGTCATTAAGTTCATTGCGCTTTACCTCTGTTTTCGCCTTGCCTAGCCTCGTAGTTATCCTTTTCCTCATCTTCATCAGAATTCTCCTGTCTCTTGGTATTTTCTTTTCATGGTTGGCGTTTGAACGCCTTTTGGCTGGTATGTGTTGCTTGCACACCGAGTAGCAGTTTTCTGTTAGCCGCATGATCATTTCATTTGGTTCTAGGCTTTTTGCGAGTTCACACAAATTTAGTTTTGCCAGTTCCTCTTTAATACTGCCCCAGTTTACATCTTTGTGGAAGAAGTTGAGTTCGTTCAGGCCCTCTAGTGCTTTTTCTTCTGAAGAGTTGTTTTGTTCTCTGTGGCATTGTGTTGGATATGATTTAACTGTTATAATCTTGTGATCCGACAATTTTGTTTCCTGTGCCTGATAGCTGTGGATTGCTTCTGGGCTATTTGTAATTATTAAATCTAATATATTGTGACCCCTTGTTGGCACTGTTATGATTTGTGTTAGATTAAATTCTTCTATTAGTTTTAGGAGACCGAAAGCTTGGGCTGCTCCCTGTCTTGTGCCACCTTGAGGTTTGTTTGTGGCCCAATTTATCTGAGGAAAATTGAAATCTCCCATTATGAGGATTTTTGTATCAGGCTCTGTGTGTGTCTGGATAGAGCTTCTGATTTCCTTTACCACCTTATTGAAGCTTGGTTCGTTGCTGTTTGGCGGCCTGTACACGGTATAAAGTAACGTATCCTTTGTGCTAGACTTTATCTTTATGCCCAGCATTTCACAGGTCCCATTTGAACAAGCGGCCACCTGGGTGACGTTGGAGGCCAGGTCTTCTCTAATATAAGTTATTACTCCTCCACATGATCTCTGGTATCTATCTGTTCTATATGCTTGATAGTTTTCAATATTGATTTCTGTTGTCATTATATTTTCATGTAGATGAGTTTCAGAAATAGCCATATAATTTAATTTTTCTTGTTTTGCAAGTTCACCCAAGAAGTCTGTTTTGGGGCAGTTTGAGGGTAAGAGACCCTGTATGTTTGTATATAAGAAATTATCTAATGTGCCATGACTGGGTATCCTGCATTGTGATGGGTTTGCATGGGGTTTATCATGTGTGTAGCCATTTGAGGTGGCACATATGGCTGCACACTCACCTGTGGCTGTGCTGGGGGCCTTACGTTTATGTAAAGTGCCTGAAACTGGGACATCATTTCTGACAGCTGGTTCTGAACACTTTGTGTTATGTCTGTTCTTAGTGTCTGGGCCCAGCTTAAAAAATTTTGCTCATTGTTACCATTCAGTTCTCTTTGAGGATGATTTCCCTGGGCCTCTGCTTGAGTTGACAGCCAGGGGTAGGAGTCAGACTCTGGGGGCATGTTATATGATGTATGATGTATGGGAGCCTTCTTTTGTGTCCCTTTTATGTGGGTGAAACTACAATCCTGGTTTTGGCATGACCCATATTTGAGTGAATATCGGCAGAGCCTTGGGTGGTAGAAGGAGCATTTACTTCCTTTATTACACCCTCTAGGCTCACTATAACCATGTTCCATTAGCTTACGGCATGGCTTTGGGTGGGCAAAACTGCAGTTAAAAAACCCATGCCTGCATTGGTTTTTCTTGAAGTACTTACATATTTTTTCCTTTTGGGTTTTGTTGTTTTGATTAGGTGTCCCTACAGGTGGGGGAAGGGATGCTGCAGTGTCAGGTGTTGTGGGAGTTTCTCTAAATGTGTCAACTGATCTGGAGCTTTCTCCCGGTGTTCTGTTCTCCGTCGGTGATGGTGAGGGTTCCTGTGTTTCTTGCAGTTGACTTAAGTCTATATCTTCAGGAGTGTCCCCTAACTGCACCTCAGGTGTGCTTTGTGTTGTGTCTGACATCTGAGGTTGGCTTGCTTGTGTTGGGTGTTCACTGTTTAGACTACTTGGTTGGGGGTTCTGCATTGCATCATTACCCTGGTTACTGACCGGGCCTGTGAGTGAGTTTATTATTACAGTTATAGACACATATCTGCAAGCTATATATGGTATTTTCTCAGCAATTTTATATTCTGCACACATGATTAGTACTGGGTTTGTTCTAAAATGCATATTAATTGCAGACGAGTGGTGTATATAATGGTTGGTGCAAGTGTGGATGGAGTGGCGGCCGTTGTAGCGTGTTTTAATGGCACCAAGGACAGGGGAAAGCTGCTGTGTTGGTAGGCAAATTAGAACTTACCCTCGGACGAGTTCTAATTTTCACAAGGACTCCAGAAGGTACGTAAGGAAGGTTAGTGATATCTAAAGTTAGTAAATGTAATAGGATTTAAAAAATAACTTAAATATACAGAATTTGGTCAGTAACGTGGTGCATGTATGTATTTCCTTTTCCATCCTTTAAGTCTGTGGTCATGGCTAGCACAAGTTGTAACTATTATGTCTAGTGGTCTGAGTTTGGCGTATGTATTGAATAGGCCGTATTCAACCATAATCCAAGGTGTTTGTACCTAACTTGTCTAGCTCTTAATTATTTAGGTAGACTTCTGCTTCAATTGGACTCATCTCTTTGGCATACTGGTTATATACAGGATTTTAAACTATTCGAGTAGGACAAGGGCTGTGGCTGGATTATAGAAGACAAATTATGCAACTGTATTATGTTAAAGGAAGGTTCTTGTTTGACCAAAAGTTTCATCAAAAATTGTTCCTTTGAGTATATTGTACTAACTTTTAAGAAAAGTATTTGATTAAAGTTACACTTAATTGACAATATGACATTAACATATTTAGTATTTTGTAACATATTTAGTATTTTGCCAGCAATTTTAGTAGCGATTAAAACAACGATTTAAGGGAGCTATAAAAGGCCAGCAGGTCCACACGATGCAGTCCCTGTATACTATATATAAATTTAATTGTGTCCACCTATCATCCTTATCCATTATCTTGTGTAATCATCCCTTAAAGCTCTCTATTAAATCTTCCCTAACTACCTGCTCACAAAGTTTATTCCATTCCTCCACTCTATTCGAAAACCAGTTTCTTCCTATCTCCTTTTGGAATTAGTTTTATGCAGCTTAAGACTATTATCTTCCTTTGTTTGATTAGCCATGGTTCTAAAATAGTCCTTACATTACAGATGAAAGCAGTGCAGTGGCTACACACACCGTACATCCGAGACAGAAATACAAGTCCTCTTCAGGGACCACTTGGAGTCTAGATGGCACGGCACCAAAGGGCATGGCACCTATTTTCCACGTCCTGTTGGTATGTGTGTTGAGTGAGTCCTTTAACAATGTACTTTATATATACTGCCTAGTCTAGTCTAGTATATGCTGATCCCTGATTCTTGAAGGTTGTTCAATTATAGCAACACATTAGATCAGGTGGAGAATATGCTGTAGGTAAATTGTAAGCATTAATCAATAGAACATGAATGGATATATACTTTGAGCTTCATCTAATGTTACATTAACAATTACAGATTGTGATTGGTTCCCAGCCTAGCACACACAGGAACTATTGAGACACGTGCTATATAGTTGATGTGTGAAGGCAGACTGTATGGTTGATCAGCCAGGCTGACTACACCATCAAGTGCCTTACAACACACACTACTGCCAGGTTGGTTGCCTAAGTTCATTTGTCTATTCTGTATTGACAACATTCATTACAATCATGCTTTCTCAAAAACCACCATGTTACTCTTTCTTACATTTATTTTCCATTTATACCTCAGACAAACAGTGCCAAATATACAACCACAATTTCTCCAAATGTTTTTGATTTTCTGTTTCTTTATTTTTTATTTTATTATTATTCCACTCCTACATCTCTGTTATAAGTGTCAGTGTTAGCAGGTGTATGTCTTCATGCAATTATTTATTAATTTGTTTTATTTATTATTTGCCTTGTCTTTGGCTACCCACTTTTAATGACAATATAAAACAGGTATATATATATATATATATATATATATATATATATATATATATATATATATATATATATATATATATATATATATATATATATACACACATACACATACACATACACACATATATATATAAACACACAAACATACCTAGCTACTACCTACCCACCTATATATAACAGTCATTTTCTTCCTTAAGGGGGGTAGCCGAGACACACACCCGTTCATACATGTCCATACACCCCTCTCACTTAGCTCCTAGGCTATATGATTATAGTTACATAGTATAGTTATAAAAAGAAAATAAATTAAAAAGGTTAACCATGCTGCTGTGCATCACATGAAATATATTGTTCCCAGCTAATGTGGTACAAATATTTACAGACTGCAATGCAATCAGATTTGACATCCTTTTGGTGATCAAGCATGATGGATCTTGTATCCAGACTTCAAGTGTTGAGGAGGACACCTTGCACATAGACTTTGGTGGAGGTAAGGATTCACTCAGCACTCCTTTCACTTGGATACATACACTGCCTCCTAGTCTACTCTGATATTTGCCTTCTCTAAATCCATGAATGCAGCATGTACTGTCTGGTTTTCCTAACATCAATACTACCACCTTATTGCCTATGGACTGTAAAAGGCGATGGAAAGGGTGGTCTAGGAAGCTCCTATGAAAAGACAGACTGCATAAGAGGAGGGAGAGTAAAGTCTCCCTGAACCCTAAATGGCTTGTCTTACCTTTTAAAGTGGTAGATTTTGAAGTAGTTTGATTCTGTATCTGATATAAATGATTGACTACATGCAAAGCTATAAGTGACACTCAATGTTAATAGTTAAATGTATAGAAATTGAAATTAATGGTTTTGCATTTTCTATTGCCACTTGCTTTATTTACTTGTCTATTTATTATATAATTATTGTTATTTTTTTGTTGGGTTGAAAAATAATTCACCATGGACTGACATCCAATGAAAAAACATTATGTCTGGGAAACACTAAGACAACACAGCTTACTTCAGTTGAAGAAATATTCACCCAGAAAACAGTTGACACAATAAGTAATGTATGTTATTGTTACAGAAAGTGAGCACCAGGTCACCCTGACACCCAAGTCCTGCAGGGAACATTCATCACCTCAACATTCTTCCACACCCACAGACACAACCAGTCTGTCAGTGGTGTATCCAAACCCCTTCATGTCCTACATTTCCGTGGCACATTTCTCCTTGTATAACACATCGCTCCAACTCACTCTGTAACATACTACATGCCTTTCTCCATCCTAGATGCTTAGGCCTCTGTCACTCAATGATTCCTCAATGATCCATTTCATGGTCTTTCTCTCTCCATCTATTTTAACACTACACAGCCTGTCCTCTGGGTCTATAAATGTCACACACAGATTTTTTACATTCCTTAGTTATTGTTCACACATCTTGACCCCCAAACACTTATCTATATTGCCTCTTCTCCTAAATCATCCCTTTTCACCCTTCTATATTCCAAACATTGGACTCGGTAATCCGTTGAACTTGATACATGTCTGCATCATTGTAAAAAGCTTCCACCCATCCCATACACTTTCATTGCATCTCACATTGTATAAAATCAATTATGTCATACACTTTCTTAAGGTACGTGAACGACGCATACACTTTTTTCCCTTATGTTGACATTTTCCAACCACCATCTTGAGTGAAAAGATCCTACTATACATCGGTTATATTTTTTTAAATCCTTCCTCTTCTTTGCCAACTATACTCTGTCATCTCCTGTTCCTGTTCAATCTTTAAATAGACTTTACCAGCTATACGTTTATAGTTCTCACATTCATTTTTACAACCATTCCCATTGTAAGTAGATAATTATAGCCTTTAATGCAGTCTTCAGTTACCCTCCCTTCTTCCCATGCTAACTCGTTGATCTTCAGCATACATTTGCTCACTCTTCCTTATACATTAATATCTCATTTGTAATTCCATCCACTCCTGCTGCCTTACCATTCTTAAAATTGGCAATTGCTTTCATCATTTCCTCCCTTTTAATTTCCTTTTGTTCATACAGTTTCCTACCACCGTGTATCATTCCCATACACATCACAATTGCTTACTGTTCACTCTTAACATTCACTCTATCAATCTATAGTTTTTTTGTGAAAGCTCGTTCTCTCATGGAACATCCCATAAGGAGATGGCCACAGAAGAAGAGCCTCCACCACTCCCTATACATTCACTCCCTCCTTGCATGTACTCCTTAACCTTATCCTTCCACCATACAAGCGACCTTCTTCTAGTGTTAGGACCTTCACATGTACTCCTTAACCTTATCCTTCCACCGTACAAGCGACCTTCTTCTAGTGTTAGGACCTTCACACCTGCAACCTCAATATTTGAAACACTTCCATTTGTATCTCCAGACAACACTATCCTGCTCCCTCTCCCAGTCTCCGTAAAACTCATTCACACCATTCCAGAACATCTTCATCTCCTCTCACCCTTTTCCGTTTCTCACATTTACAGGTGCATACACACACACACACACGCATAGTTCACTATTATTACCTTTCCAACTACCCACACTATCCTGGACTCCTTCATCCATATGTCTCTATGCCTTCCCATACCCTTGGAAACATTAGGAGTGCACACCCTTCCATTCTCCTTCCTTGCATTTCTCAACCACTCCACACCACTCTTTCCCTCCTCTCCCACACTTTACTGTCACTTCCAGTCTTGCATTCCATCACCCCACAACCTGTTATATGGGCTTCCATGTATATATATCTATTGTATCCTAGGAACATCCAAGGGATTGGTCACGGCAGAAGGGCCTCCACACACTGCCTGCTTGCTTGTTCAATCCCTCAATCATGTTACTATAATCTGCCTTTTGATATATCACATCTTGTAAGGAACTTGTGCATTCAGGGATGTGATCAAACTGCAGAAAGCTGTGTCTCTCCTTTTTGCCATATTTAGTATTTCTTTTGGAATCATTATGTTTGAAATATTTGTTAGCTTCCTTTGTACTTGCTTTCCATAACAAAATGCAACGCCAATTGTGACAGTAACACTGCACTTATGAAATCCTCTTAGGTGCAATGCTTTTACATTTTGCTTTGTTGTGGTTAACCATCCTTCCATCTGCCTGGTTATTTGGTATTAACATGTAATGTAAAGCAGCTTTTTGGTATTTGTTCCATTATTTATTTGTATTACTGTACGGAAAACCTATCATAAGAGTGTAAATTATTGCCTCAATGCTAGGGTGTTTATTATATGCCAATTGGTATACTAAACGTCATTATTAGGTTACTAATGCAATATATGTATATTATGTCTTTGCTTTGTGGGAATGATTCGAACAATTATCACTGCCACATTATCATTCTTATTTGTAAAATTTTCAAAATTATGTTTTTAGTGCTTCTATTACTTCAGTAGTTTGCATGCATGGTATACAAATTATATGGTTGTAATCTATAATGAAAATAAAAAAGAAAATATATATATTGTTATTCTAACCTTGTAAAATCCAGATTAGTAAGGAGGGAAGAAAAAAACAGAATAATTAAAAATATTTAAGACACCCCTAAAAAGAAATTAGTTACTACTGCATCCTGTCAGATGGCGCCACCGTTGACCGTCATCCAAACTTTAACGTTGGGCTGTATATCTTTCTGTATAAGATCCTTGCTTGAAACCCTATCGTAAACCGAAATAGCGTATACCGAACCCATTTTTACATGTATTAGATAGGGATGCGTTCCAGCACATTGTCAAAGTCACTCCTTCAGGTTCAGATACATACATAGACATAACTTAGTGTAAAAATAAACAAATTGAATGTAAATAATAAAGAAAAGAATATAATTATGCAATCATCTGATCAGCTGATGCGGGCGACGTAGGCGGTGAGGCGGAGGTCGAGGGTGAAGCGGGCGATTCAAAACCTGAAGTTGATTGCTCTGTTGAAGTGGATGGTCCAGCTGATGTTGATGAGCTGGCATGTTTGAAGAACGTCGAGATCGTTGACTGTTTGGCACAAGGTTTCACTGTGTTTGGCGCTGCATGCGCCACCACGCCGATTTGGCCACGCCCAACTCGCCACGCCGATTTTGGCGCCTTTTTTTAATATCGTAACTGTGAATCAAGTATCGTAAATCGAAAAAAGGGTACTAATTGGTTAGTATCGTATCTGCGAATTTAACGTAAACCGAACTATCGTATAGCAAAGACTTCCTGTATATATATATATATATATATATATATATATATATATATATATATATATACATATATATATATATATATATATATATATATATTATTTATATATATATATATATATATATATATATATATATATATATATTATATATATATATATATATATATATATATATATATATATATATTTATGCCGCTGAAATTATGAAAATTGACCAAGGAGAACTAAACTCCATGCAAAGAATAGAAAATCAAGTATATCGAACTATAGCACAAGTAAAAAGAAAACAAGGCAGAACATAATATGTTCTTCCTTCGAAGAATATATTATGTTCTGCCTTGTTTTCCTTGGTATCGCTGTGATGATATCAGTATGATTTCAGAGTGATGTCAACATTGTTAGCTCACAATTGTGACATCACGATAAGATCACAGTCACCTAATATATGTGACCTCACCAGTATGTCAGCCATGTGAGTTCACTATGACATCTGCATGATCTCACGTCATCACTGGGATATATCATCATTACCTAGATATCAGCATTATCTATCATCGTTACCTAGATATCAGCATTACCTAGATATCAGCATCACCTATCAGCATTATCTATCAGTATCACCTATCAACATTATCTATCAGTATCACCATATCAGCATTAATATCTATCATCATTACCTAGATATCAGCATTATTTATCAGCATTATCTAGATATCAGCATCACCTATATATCTGCATTATCAATCAGCATCACCTATCAACACTATATATATCAGCATTATCTACAAGTAAAAAAAAAGAGAGAGAGAGAGAGAGAGAGAGAGAGAGAGAGAGAGAGAGAGAGAGAGAGAGAGAGAGAGAGAGAGAGAGAGAGAGAGAGAGAGAGAGAGAGAGAGAGAGAGAGAGAGAGAGAGAGAGAGAGAGAGGAGAGAGAGAGAGAGAGAGAGAGAGAGAGAGAGAGAGAGAGAGAGAGAGAGAGAGAGAGAGAGAGAGAGAGAGAGAGAGAGAGAGAGAGAGAGAGAGAGAGAGGAGAGAGAGAGAGAGAGAGAGAGAGAGAGAGAGAGAGAGAGAGGAGAGAGAGAGAGAGAGAGAGAGAGAGAGAGAGAGAGAGAGAGAGAGAGAGAGAGAGAGAGAGAGAGAGAGAGAGAGAGAGAGAGAGAGAGAGAGAGAGAGAGAGAGAGAGAGAGAGAGAGAGAGAGAGAGAGAGAGAGAGAGAGAGAGAGAGAGAGAGAGAGAGAGAGAGAGAGAGAGAGAGAGAGAGAGAGAGAGAGAGAGAGAGAGAGAGAGAGAGAGAGAGAGAGAGAGAGAGAGAGAGAGAGAGAGAGAGAGAGAGAGAGAGGAGAGAGAGAGAGAGAGAGAGAGAGAGAGAGAGAGAGAGAGAGAGAGAGAGAGAGAGAGAGAGAGAGAGAGAGAGAGAGAGAGAGAGAGAGAGAGAGAGAGAGAGAGAGAGAGAGAGAGAGAGAGAGAGAGAGGAGAGAGAGAGAGAGAGAGAGAGAGAGAGAGAGAGAGAGAGAGAGAGAGAGAGGAGAGAGAGAGAGAGAGAGAGAGAGAGAGAGAGAGAGAGAGGAGAGAGAGAGAGAGAGAGAGAGAGAGGGAGGGGACCACAACGACAGCCATACTTCATGATATCAGAACTTAGTATGTTATCATATATTTTTTCTTGATGTCCTATTTCTGTTCTCCAATTTCTATATATACTTAAACTTTCTTTCTCACTTAATGTTGTTTTCCATTCCTTCGTGTTCCAGTCTTTAATTTTCCTACTAATTTCATCATTTGTAATGTTCACCATTTCACTCTCTGTCATCCCTGTCTTCTTCAATGTTTGCACTAGTTCCTTCATCCATCTATTGGTGTTTTGTTCTTTTGTCACTTCCATTATCCTTCTTAATAAATCATTGCTTTCTTCTTTTACACTATAGTTTAAATATTTCCATTGTCCTTTTAATATTCTTGCCTTCATTGATGTTGCTTCAATTTCCCCTCCTAATGTTGCTGCTTGTGTGTAGTTTGGTGCTCTCAGGAGCATTCTGTATACACTATTTTCAATCCTCTGTAATGTTTCTATTTCCTGTTTTTTTCAAATTTATAATATTTATTCCATATAGTATTGTTGGTAGGGCTATACTTTTCCAGAAGGTTTTTCCTATTAAAATTATTGAACAGCTTTTATTTATTACTGGGCATGTCATATTAGCTAATTTTCTTGCTTTTTCAATTATATTTTTCTTGTGTTCTTTGAAGCATTTTTTGCTGTCATTTATTATAATTCCCAAGTATCTAATTTTGTCAGTGACGTATATCTTTTATCTTTTCTGGTTTATCTTTAAGATTGTAGATTATTATTTGGCTTTTTTCTTTGTTAATTTCTAGTCCATATTTTGTGCTTATGTTGATAATTTCCTTTATTATTTCTTTTGCTTCTTCTTCATTGTTGGTTAGTAACATGCCGTCATCTGCAAAGAATAGGCACGGTATCTTGAAGGCATCATCCTTATAACCCTTGTCCAGTTCCTGCAACCTCTTTATGATTTCAAATGTTATTAACTTGAAGAGTACTGTTGATACTGTGCAGCCTTGGCGTATCCCGTTTGTCACTTCCATCTTTATTTCTTCTTCTCCTAATTTAATTGTGGTATTGTCTTTTTTTTTTATAAAGGGTGGTAAACAATTCTAAAATTTTTGGACTTACTGAGTTCTTCATCAATATGTTTATAATTTCTTCTCTTATAATGCTGTCATATGCTTTTTAAAAAATTTATTACAATTACAAATAGTGGTTTCTTATTTTTGTAAGATGTTTCTATGCAGTAATATAAGTAAGTTATTTTTTATTCTGGTACCTTCTGTAAATCCTCCTTTTCTCACCACTAGTACTCCCATCATTAATTTATATCCCTGATTTGTTAATGCCATTGGTCTGAGTTCTTTTGCTTTTGGTTTTGTTTCTTTGAGGATCATCCTTGTCATAGAGCTTTTCCATCCTTCTGGTAATTGTCCTGTGTCTAGTACGTGTTCCTCTTAAACTTATTATCATTTATTCCACCATCTGTTTGCTTTCTCCAAGGTTTATAAATATTTCAGCTTTCAATCCATCTGGTCCTGTTGCTTTGCCAAATTTCATTCTTTTCAAACATTTCCTTACTCTTTCTTCACTTATAATTTCATTGTTTATATTAATTATTCCTCTTTCCATGGTAAATGCCATTTCAAAATGTTCTCTCCGTGCCACACTACATCGATTGACATGATATACATCTAGGTCTACCTCTTCTTCCTCTCGTTCACTTTCGAAATGTATTTCTTTACCTAGTTCTATATTCTTCTTTACTTCCTCATATTCCTTTTCATATTCTGTTTTCCTTTCTTCATTCCACTTATTCATTATATTGTTGTCATGTTTTGTGTATACTGTACTCCAGAAGTTGTATATTTCTTGTTTAATACACATTTCTTCCATTTCTTTCCCGTCTTCTCCAAACAGTTTTACTTCATCTTCCTTTTCTTCTTTTCCTTTTAACTTGTTTATATATTTCCACATTTTTCTTCCATTGTCTTTACTCTCTTTAATCTCTGTAGTTATTTTTTCTTCATGTTTATATATTTCTTCTCTGATGATTTCTTGCATTTTGTGTTTTTGTTCTTCATACATTCTTTTCCATTTTTCTTGTTCTTCTCTGCTCACTGCACTCCTTTTTTTATTTCGTCTTTTTCTTTCTTTTATTTATGTCCGTATCTGTTCAGTCATCCATACTGGTTCTCTTTCTTCTGTGTTCTTTCTTTGTTTCCTTTTGTATTTGCTTTTCAACGTTTTGTTTGCTGTTATTTTTATCCTTTCTTCTAATTCCTTCATGTTTTGGGTTTTCTTTTCTTTGCCTTGTTTTTTCATCTCTTCTCTAAACATTTTCAATGATTCTTTATCTGTTCTGTAGTATTCCTTTACTGTCCATTCCTTACTGTATTTCTTCTTTTCACTGTCTACTCGGAAACATATTTTTAGTAAGTTGTGGTCTGATAGATCTATTTCTTCCTTTTCTTCATCGATATTCATTTCTTGAAATTTCTCATACATTTTTTCGTTTATGAGTGCAAAGTCTATCATACTCTTTTGTTCTCTATTCCAGGTGTACACTCCTTTACATCTCTCATCATCATTTAACATTATTAATCTATACTTTTCCATCCATTCAAGTATCATTTTCCCATTAGTATCCAATTTATGGTCTCCTTTAAAACCCACATGACAATTGAAATCTCCTGTAATCAATAAAGGTTCTTCTTTTCCTTCTATTATTCTTTCAATTTCTTTTCTCATTTCACTGTTTCTTTCCTTATTATTTACACTATAATATATCACTATTATATTTATTTCCCATCTTCCAATTTTCCCTGTGGTAAAAATCATATCTCTGCTTTTTGTTTGCATTTTTGTAAGTTTGATTCCTTGGTCTTTTCTGTATAACATCATCAGTCCACCTCCTTTCTTATCTTGTTTTTCTCTCATATTTTCTATTATCATTACATCATCTTTAAATGTTATATCACTTATTTTTTTGTGTTTCCGTTAAGCACACAATAATGTTTTTTTCTCTAAAATTCCTTCTATTTCTATGCTTTTCACTTTCGATAATTCCTTGTTTTCAAGTCAAGCCTTTATATCGGCAGCTATTGTTTGGGAAAAAAAAAAGGGAAAACACACACAAAAAGTGTATATTCTAAATATACGCCTTAGTTTCTACACCTAGCATACCACATTTCCTCCAGAAACTCTTTCACCACGTCAATCATACTTGTACTCATCTACACACACAGTCCGAGCAACAACACCATCCATTCCCTTCCAGTTCTTTCAATCACTTCATTCATTTCACGTTAATCATCCCTGTACTCGTCTCCCCACACAGTCCCACCAACAACACAATCCATTCCTTTCCAGTTTTTTTCAATCACTTCACGTCAATCATCCTTGTACTTGTCTCCCCACACAGTCCCACCAACAACACCATCCATTCCCTTCCAGTTCTTTCAATCACTTCATTCATTTCATGTTAATCATCCTTGTACTCGTCTCCCCACACAGTCCCACCAACACCATCCATTCCCTTCTAGTTCTCTCAATCACTTCATTCATTTAGCGCTAGACCACTGTACCACTACTACTACTACTAAATGCTAGTAAATCATTTGTGAACTGGAATCGACTGAAATCTAGTGATTTCTTTGAGATAAATCACTTTGT
>JAPQNM010000045.1:25254312-25256812 GCA_029783475.1 Metacarcinus magister
CTCTCTCTCTCAACATGAATATGCAGACCCTTGTTCCTGGATGCATGTTTAAACGTCATAAATGTACAATGGTCCAGTAAAAGCATAATTGTATATACACAAGTCACCCATTTATACCCTCAATGTTAATATACTCCCCGCCCACTTTACTGCCTCGACCCTTACAATGCCAGTTATTATAGCATGTCCTTATCTCTTTTTTTCTCTCTCTCTCTCTCTCTCTCTCTCTCTCTCTCTCTCTCTCTCTCTCTCTCTCTCTCTCTCTCTCTCTCTCTCTCTACATACTTACTTAGCCTCCTCCTCCTCCCTATCTCACTCTATGTAGTCGCTAGCTGTTGATGTCTGTTCTTCCCTTGTACTCCTTTGTACTCTACACATACATACATACATACATACACATACATACACACACCTGTCCTCAACACGCAATCAAAAAGTCCTTCCTATCTGATAACGAGACGCAGTTGCCGGAAACGTGACTCAAAAATCCGAACGAATGTCAAATATTAGATGATCAGGGAAACGAATTTTTACCACATCACTTCCTCCTCTGCTTCTATCTACTGCCTCCCCTCCCTCCCTTCCTCTCCTCTACACCTGCTTCTCCTATATACCCGTCGCCGCCACACCGTCATTTTACCTTTTCAGAACTAATGGTCGTGCTCCGGATTTCACCCAAACGCTTGAATATTTGACGCGTTTCAAATATTCACTGATAATTAACCTCAAACAACCCACATCCCTCCTCCCTCCCTCCCTCCCTCCCTCCTCTGTGGTGTGGTGTGTGTGTGTGTGTGTGTGTGTGTGTGTGTGTGTGTGTGTGTGTGTGTGTGTGTGTGTGTGTGTGTGTGTGTGTGTGTGTGTGTGTGTTGGGTGGTATTGACAGCTGACTATCTTAGTTTTCGTCACCACCACCTTGTCTGCTGTCATTAGTGTTATTAATATTATTATTATTATTACTATCATTATTATTATTATTATTATTATTATTATTATTATTAAAATCATTGTCATTTATCGCAACAGTATCAGTAGTAGTCATAGTAGTAGTACAAGTAGTAGTAGCAAAAGTAGTAACAGTAGTAGTACTAGTAGTAGTAGTAGTAGTAGTAGTAGTAGTAGTAGTAGTAGTAGTAGTAATAGTAGTAGTATTAGTAGTAGAAGTAGTAGTAGTAGCAGTAATATAGCTGTAGTAGTGATAGTAGTAGTAGTAATAGTAGTAATAGTAGTAGCAGCAGTAGTAGTAATAGTAGTTGTAGTATTTGTTAGTGTCTATGAAATCATATATTTATTTATATCCTCTTCTTCCTCTTGTTTAACTTTCTTGTTTTATCTCTCTCTCTCTCTCTCTCTCTCTCTCTCTCTCTCTCTCTCTCTCTCTCTCTCTCTCTCTCTCTCTCTCTCTCTCTCTCTCTCTCTCTCTCTCTTCTTTACAGTAAAAGTTGGTCTCACAATAACTATGATCTTCCTAAACTTCAAGACGTCACATCCACTCCTCTCTTACCTTACTTTCCTCCTCCTCCTCCTCCTCCACGTGCGTTCCCCGGGGAAGGCGGAAGCACACTGACACACGTTGACTTATTGGCGGTAGTGGAGGATGTTGGGGTCTGTGAGGCAGGGGAGAGAAAAAAATAAATGGAGAGAGTTAAGTAAAATAAGAGAGTTCTAGGAGGGAAGACACACGAAAAAAGTTAATATAAAAAGTGCAAGAAATATAAAAGATAAAAGAAAGGAAGAAAGAATATTTGTTAAAGATAAAAGAAAAAGAAAATAATAAATATGTAATTGAGACAACGATGAAGTGATAGAAGAGAAAGATGAAGAAATATAGCAAGATAAAATGTAAGATAATGTTAAGATATGAACTCCAAAGCGAAAAGCAAATGAAGAACATAATTATTAAAAAAAACATAAAAAAGTAACATACGGAAGGATACGGAGAAGAGAATGAATTGAAAGATAAGAGAAAAAGGACGAAACATAGAGAAAGAAAGAGATAGGATAGGGAAGGGAAAGGGGAAGGACGTGTATAGGATGTTATGGGAAGGCAAAGGGAGGCTGACTCTAAGTTCACATCACCATCCTTCGTAAGTTTCTTTGTAGACCTACGAGATGTGGAAAAAAAAACAGGGAAGTGGCAGGGATTGTGGAGACTCAGGAGGAGGAGGAGGAGGAGGAGGAGGGAGGAGGAGGAGGAGGAGGAGGAGGAGGAGGAGGAGGAGGAGGAGGAGGAATTGAGGAAGGAAAGGACGAAGAGGAGAAAGAGGATATATAATTTTAGACGCGGTACGGATAATTTGTTCATCATTAGAGAACACTTGCTATGCACTTATGATTTGACCCGTGTGGTGAGAGAGAGGATGAATGTGAGGGGAGTAAAGTAAGGGGAAGGCAAGACAGGTGGAGAGTAAGTAGGTGAATGAGTAGTAGGAAAGAGGACAGTGAATAGGTAGATAAGAAGATAAGTAGGTGAGTGAGGTAAGTAGGTGAGTGAGGTAAG
>JAPQNM010000045.1:25269312-25271812 GCA_029783475.1 Metacarcinus magister
ACCCGACACAAGCCTAAATCTGCTATCTTGAGCTGTCCCTTCTCGCTGATCAGCAAGTTGGCGGGCTTCAGGTCCTGTAATGAAGGGAACAAAAAGAAGGAAGAAAAGGATGGTAACAAAGAGTGAAATGGGGAAATTGTGATCAACTTCAGCATGTTGAGAAAGTAAACTTTCAGGATTTTTTTTTTTTTTTTTGCCATAATCTTGCCACTACTATTTATGTGCATTCTAAAGTTCCTCTACTATTGGTGTTTTTGTACCTAGCCAGAAAAGCAAACATATTTGTTTTTTGACGCACATCTCCGCCCGATCCTTAAAGTAAAAAAGCAAACGTCTTAGGGGTATATTTGATCTAGGTGTAAGGAAAAGAAAGCATCCAATCATCGAGCTGAACAACTGGAATGGGACGGAATCAGGAGTGCAAAGGAGTACAAAGGAGTACAAGAGAAGAACAGATATTAACTGTGCTACTGGACATAACGAAGCTGTCCGTGTGGCTACAGTCTACTACAATAATAGCTACATGATAAACAGAAGGACAGCAAAGTGGAAGGCTCCTCCCCACCAATCCTTCCCTCCAGCCGAAGCTAGCCGGAAGAAAAAGCAATATAATGTAGTATGGACAAATTAGCATGGAATCTGTAGGTAACTGAGAAAATAGGGGTAATCTACGGCTATTACTACCATTTTTTTTTAAATCTAGTATTTTTTTTTTCTTTTTTCTTACGCAGGAATGAAATACTCGATTTGTTGATGTCATGCAGAGTGCTTATCAAGTTCTTTCTTAAACGATTCAATTGAGTTACTGTTAACTATTTGTTTTGGTAAAAAAATTTCAAATACTCACGATTCTATTAACCCGTAAGAGGTCAACCACATATAAGTACATGAAATCAGAGGTTACTCCCTGTGGTCAATCACATACAAGTACGTTTATCACGTTTTCGCTCCCTGTTGCTTTGAAATTTACCCTAGTTACCTGAATTATGTTTTTGCAAATGTCTAGCATATATCAGAACAGTTTCCCACTACTTGTACGAATAAGACCCCTACCCCCTTCATGGGCAACGCGCCGCTGCTTCCCCTATCACTCGGTATTACTGTCATGAGTGTGATGTGGCCAGTAATGGGATTCAGCCGGTTCGCACCGGTTCGTAAGAACCTGTTCTTGGAATTACATTAACCCCGAGAACCGGTTGTTAGCTTAAATCAGGGGTTCTCAATCTTTTATCCTCATGAACACCTTTTACTTATAACTTATTTTGGTAGACCCCTCATAGATCTGTTACTGGCTTTTGATAGTCAATAACACGACTAAAACCAGATTTGATGTCGAGTGGAGCCGAACACGGGTTCAAGACGAACATTAGCTATATTTCCCAAGTTATTTGGAGTTGGTAACACTGAGTCTCAGTGAGGAAGGGGAAGGAAATGTGGCATCACTGATTCAAACATTTTGTTTACATCTCCATTTCTGTAGACACCAATGTAGCTGATAGGATTTTAGTTTTTTTTTTTAGGCTGTAGTTATTCTTTTCTGTAATCACGCCTCACGACATAAGGAATGGTGTTCTTAAATATGTTAAGATCACTTTGATAACCGTTTGAATCTATAAATTGCAACTACTCAAACATTCTAATAGTCATTAACCATATACAGTCTGCTCAGTATTAATTATGCTTTAACCATTATTTAGACTTTTTTTTCAAAGTCAGGCAAATAACTAAAATTAATAATTTCACTTGCTAGACTGTAGCATGTGGTAACCCAAAGATCAACCTTTGCGCATATATCGGGCCAGCCAGCATGGTTTGCTGCTGGAAACTGTGGTAGTGAGAGAACCTGTTGTTAGTGAGACCTGTAGTGAGAAAACCTGTTCTTAAAGTTTTTGAATCACACCACTGGATGTGGCTCTATGCATTAATCGAAGACGAAGATTTGGATGCAAAAAGTGAGTTCATTGATCTTCGAAATCATTCAGCTTTGAAAAAACAATGGGGAGAAATAACAGCAAGCAATTTCTGGATTGCTCAGTTTGAAGTTTATCCAGTTCTTTCCAAAAGAGCATTGAGTATGATAGTACTATATAGTATAATTTGCAACGACATACCAATGTGAGTCCGATTTTTCTACCCTAGTTTCCATTAAGACTAAGAGCAAAAATCGTCTTGATGTCACACATGAAATGCGTTGTGCTATGTTAATTACCTCACCAATAATTGATTTGTTGGTAACCCAAGAACATTGTCAGCTGTCTCACTGAACAAGAACAGAGGTAAATATAAATGCACCGTATCTCCCTCTTTAAACTTCCTCAACTTAGATTTAACATCAAAGTGGATTTTCATTTGATGCTGTGCCTTCAAAAGGTTAGTCATAGCAAAGGCGTATAGTAGTTTTAGTCTCTCTCTTACTTTATTGACGTAGTCACACAGTTCTTCTGTTTCTTCATCTACCCAACTACTTTGTAATAGTTTTAGAGGTCCACGTACATCTCAA
>JAPQNM010000045.1:25276812-25304312 GCA_029783475.1 Metacarcinus magister
ATATATATATATATATATATATATAAATATATATATATATATATATATATATATATATATATATGTGTGTGTGTGTGTGTGTGTGTGTGTGTGTGTGTGTGTGTGTGTGTATGTTCATCATGGTCTGGATGATCACCGAGCTCATAAAGACATATTTATGGGTAAAGCTGAGACCTCTTACACATCACACGCACCCCTTGTCCAAGAGAGACAGTAACTGCTCCTTGTCAGTGACAAATCCTTAGCGACCTGAACTAGGTTTGAACCCGCCTTGTTGTGTGTGTGTGTGTGTGTGTGTGTGTGTGTGTGTGTGTGTGTGTGTGTGTGTGTGTGTACATACATGCTGAGAATTGATCTGCTGCAGCGCCTTGATTTCCCTGAGTGCTGTAGTGGGCATGCCGTGGTCCAATCTCCGCAGTGGCACCTTCTTAAGGGCTACCAGACGCCCTGTCAGGTTGTGTCTGGCCCTCACCACCACCCCGTGTGCCCCCTCCCCAATCCGTCCAACAACCGTGTACGCTTCCATTCACAAACTCCTCTTATGTGGTGCGCGTAAGTTTTGCTTCCGATCTCCTTGGCATTCCACGAGAACACAGTTACGCATACACACTGAGAGGTCACATTAACTTTTGCACTTAGTTTCAGCAAATGTCTTTCTTTTTACAGCGAGAATTCATTCAGCGTTTTCTGACTGATGCTCCCCTGCTTTAAATAACTTCTCACGGACATATCGAACTTGATTAAGCTCTTACAATAGTCGTAGATATACAAAAACTGTTTTCATAATAGGTTTACGTGTTGCTGTCGGAAAATATTTGTTTATGCCACCCTTGGCCGTCTGTTTGTCGTCGTTGCTATGACAGCGAGATCCTCAGAGACTACGAGCGTCTTGCCGATAGCAAATAAAAGTGCAGTGGCGGCTCCTGGAAAAATAGAATGGGGAGACTGAGTTACTGCTAGCTTCACACAATAGTATAGTAATAATAATCAGTAGGAGAATGCAATTTTTTTTTTTTGGTCTCCTTAAATATCTAGCCTCTCCTTTTCTTATCAATATTAGATCTTTTTTATATGTTTCCTTCAGGTTGTTCATCAATTTATATTGTAATTAGGTCTTCTCGTTCTCTTCTTTCTTTTAGTGTTGTTAGATGCATTTCTTTTAATCTTTCCTCACTATCTTAGATGCTATTCTCCGTATTCTTTCCAATTTCAATGTATGCATTTTCTTGTGCGCGGACCATATATATATATATATATATATATATATATATATATATATATATATATATATATATATATATATATATATTGCTTCTACATGGTCCCGTTTTGGTCTAATCATTGTAATTACGATTTTTTCTCATCATATCTTTAATTAGGAAGTGAAAAACCGTCCGTATATTTCTTATGTATCCTGAATTTGTGCCACCAAATATTCTATTTACATGTTTCTCTTCTTTTACTAGTAATTGATATAACATTTTGTCCTAACATATACGTCCATAAGGGTCTCACTGTACTCTCCCATTTCCAATACTTCGCATTTTTTCACATTGAATTTAATTTCCCATGTCTTGCTTCATTTATATACAGATCTTGTTTATGTCATTCTGTAACTCCTCGCAATCCTTGTGGTTTTTTATCTTCCTTAGTAATTTCGCATTATCTACAAACGGCCTGTGTGTGGGTGTGTGTGTGCAAGGAAGCGAAGGGGGAGGTTTCAAGAGGAGAGGATCAGTGATAGCCGATAGGGGAGGAGGGAGGTGAAGGATGAGACAGGGAGGGGACATGCGAGTAAGGAGGGTAGTAAACAGTGAGCAAACGTCAGCTGACTGGCCGGAGAGGTGGGAATATAAAGGCTTCTGCTTCACCCAATATGTAAAGAAGACCACAATCATGACTGTGTACAATAGTATAATATAATTTATAGATAAATCAATACTGGCATTATTCAGGAAGAGAATGGTAGGGCAAGAGTGTGCTGCTGGCTTTGAGAGGATATATTAATGCGGATTATAAGGAGGACAAGTGTGAGGTGAACATTGTGGGGGAAGGTTTTAAGGTGTAACTCTGTTAAGTCTTGGTGGTGGGCTGTGTATAGAGAAGCATTGCATCGAGAGAGAGAGAGAGAGAGAGAGAGAGAGAGAGAGAGAGAGAGAGAGAGAGAGAGAGAGAGAGAGAGAGAGAGAGAGAGAGAGAGAGAGAGAGAGAGAGAGAGAGAAAGAGAGAGAGAGAGAGAGAGAGAGAGAGAGGAAAATTAATCTTCAACTTCTATTTAATATATATCGCTTTCATTAAAAAAAAAAAGTGTATAAATATCTACTAGATGTTTACATTGTATCAGTGACACATTGAAACGAAATTCTTATCTATATATTTTTTAATGTTTATGTATATGCGAATCACTGTTGTAACGTCATGGATTGAGCAATATAAGTCACCAAGAATGTTTCAATCAGCAACTAAATGATGGATGGGTGTTGATTGTAATGTAACTGTACACACGGATAGCGTTCGTTTGCTGTTTTTACGTGACGTCACCCAAAGACCCATGTTTACGTCAATGACAGCCAGTCAGTGTCAGTGTAACTCCCGTTCGTGTAGGGTGTGTTGCAACTTCTCTATTAATAGTGTTGTGTTAACATTGCTTATCTACAGATTATTAATTTCTTCTTCTGGATAATATTTTCATCGCAATGTAAGTAATACGAGGATGTACTTGTATGGGTTATAATAGTTTATGGTGACGTGACTGCTGCCTGTACTTTATACCAGCTTGTCCACATTGTTGCTCGTGTTTTCTGTTGATCCTTCATTACCCTACATGTATTCCATTACTTTTTTTTTAATGTGTTGATAAGTATATTCATTTGAGTAGGAAGGAGTGAATTGTGAGGGCTGGGGCGCGGCGGACTGGCAGACTGACCTGCGTTATTTGAGTGGCTTTCAGCGGGATCTTGAGTAGGACATTTCGTTCACCCAAAACATGCTTACAGATAACTTCTGGAAGAGGCTTTCCTTAGGCCTGTGACTCCAGCTCATTGTTAACATTATTATCTCCTTGTGATTGCGTGTCTGGGTCGGGTCGGGTCGTCACTATACGGGCGGTGTGATCATACTTGTACTCATGATTTTTCCAATGGTTATCCAGCCTTTTTTCAAATGTAATAATTATTGCTGCATTCACCACATCATTAGGCAAATTGTTCCACGTGTTTACCATCCGGTCACAAAAGCACATTTCCTTCTATTAATTCTTGACGTTCTCGTAAATTTTCTTACTGTGACCTCTTGTACTTGTGTCCTCTTGAATTACAAACAGATCTTCACATATTTTTCTATCATAGATCCCACTCAAAATTTTGTATGTTTCTATCATGTCTCCTCTGGCTCTTATATAAACTAATGTATGAAGGTAATTTTTTCTTAATCTTTTCTGATATGTCTATGTTTTTAGTGTGGGGATTAATTGTCTGGCTCGCCTGTGTAAATTTTCAATATTTTTGATGTCTCTTGACTTATAAGAGCTCCAAACCTGGTTAGGATATTCTAATTGTGGTCTTACAAGGGCAGTAAACAAGTTTTTAAACATAATTTCATCTAGAGCAACAAATGTTCTGATAATACCAATAAGTTTGCTTGCCTTATTCACTTTTTCTGCCAAATGGTCCTCAAAGTTTAATTTTCTGTATTATCACTACTGAACACACTCAAGCTTCGTCTTGGAAATCCTTTCATCAATATTAAAACCCTTGAATGAGTATGTTAGGTACGGGCAAAGCTTCTTCCATGCCCCATTCAAACATGACTGTGTAACTTCAGCCCAAGAATCCTTCACAAACCAGATGGCGAGCTTGATATTAAACTCTTTCCAGTAATCCTTAACAACATTTTTCTTCACATCCACACCTGAAAAATCAGGAGCATCAGCAGCTCGGCCATGCTGATGTCAGTCTTCCTGCTGAGGTTTTTCAAGGTTTTCCTAAGGTAATGAGACAAACATTTGCATCACTCCCTGGTTCATTGGTTGGAATAACGAAGTTGTATTTGGCGGCAGAAACACAACTTTTATATTCGGGTTCAAATCAGTAATTGATGTAGGATGGGCTGGTGCATTATCCAAAATTAAAAACATTCTTGCAATAAACTTTTAATTCAATTGGGAGATGAGTCAAGAAATAATCTTTAAAAATACTCCCAGTCATCCATCCCTTCTTATTTGCATATCAGTGCACTGGAAACAACTGCTTATAATAGCCGTTCAATGCACGAGGATTTACTGAGTGATTAGTCATTAGAGGCTTCAGCTTCTGGTCACCCTCAGTGTTTGGACTAAACAGCAGCATAAAGTGATCTTTTGCTGCCTTGTTGCCTGAAGCACTTTTTTCTTCAATGAAAGTGTAAGTCCTGTCTGGTATTCTTTTCCAGTACGCCAGGCGTACTTAAAGATAACCACGCGCACCTACGTTTTTTTTCTTGCGCTATTCTTGTAATTTTATTTTTTTAATTATTATTGATGACACACGTTATTCCAATTTCACATATTCTAAACAAGTATAAAAAAAAGTGTACTGGTATTAGAATAATGGTGTATAGGATTGTTTTACACTTAATTGGAATGTGTTTGTCTTTAAATAATGGATACAATGAATTTAGATTAACGTTGAATTTCCTGCTTCTTTCTGTGATCTCGTGTTCCTAGATGTTATCCTGTGTAAATAACACCCCCATATAATAAAATTCACTAACTTGCTTCAACTGTTGTTCATTTATGTGTATGATACATTCTTCTTTATTCCTCTGTACATTCATTATCTGTTTTCTTGGCATTTATTTGTAACCCTTTCCTTCTTGTTCCTTCTTGCCATCTATCAATTGCTTCCTGTAGACCAGTCTGGGTTTCTGTTATTACGGCCACATCATCTGCGTACGCCATTATTATTTCCTTATCCTTATTAGTACAGATCTCTCATACATTTACCCATAAAAATGATAAACAGTAGTGGTGATAAAACACCACCTTACTAAGTATCTACTATATTCACATCAAGCCATCTACTTTCAATTTCTCTGTTTATAATTTTGCTTTTGCTGTTGTCATATAAACTTTTTTTCATTACTCTTATCAACTTGGATGGTACACTATAATACTGGTCTCCAACTACTTTCCATAGTTTAGCTATATCTATTTTCCAGGTCAATGAAGCTAATGTGTGCGCTTTTTTTCATTCCCATCCTTTTTCTAAAATAATTTTCAAGGTAAACACTATATCTATGGTTCCTCTTCCTGGTCTAAACCTGTGCTACCAATTTCCCAACTTTTCCTCCATGATGTTCCTTAACCTTCTTTCTATAATTCTCTCGTACAGTTTTCCTACATGTGACAACAGTGAAATCCCTCTATAGTTTTCACAGTTAAGTTTATTACCTTTTTGAAAGATGGGACATACTATTAGCTACTGTTTGCCAATCTTCTGGTACTTTATCAAATCTTGACGCTTTATTGAATATTTTTCTTAACCATTCTAATACGACTGGACCTCCCGACATAGGAATTTCTATGGGCAATTCATCGTCACCTGGTGCCTTTCCGTTCTTCATATCTTTCAAAACACTTGTGATTTCCTCCATACTTAAATTTTGTATTGCTGTTTCCTGCTGTTGTTATTGCCCTGCTTCATGTTCATTGTGTTTGACCTCTACTTCTATCCATCTGTGCTATTTTCTCTGGTTCAAGTATGATGTTTCCGTCCTTATCAATCACAGTGTATGTAACGTCTTAATTTCCTTTCTTGTCATTTTTTGCTATGCTGTACAATAATTTCTTTGTACCCTTACAGTTCTCCATTAAATTTTTTCCAATAATTATTCACATATCTACTTTCGCTTTTCTTTTCATTCTCTCACATGCTTTCCTTTCCTCTTCATATGATTCTCTATCCCCTTGCTGCCTGGTTTTCATTAACTTTCTGTATGCTTTTATTTTCTTATTTACTGCCTCTTTAACCTGTGGGTTCTACCATACTGTGCACTTTTTCTGTGTTCCATACTTTACTTTGACTCCAGCCACTTCTTCTACTACTTAAGTACAGTTTCTTTGAAATATCTCCAATCTCCTTCCACGTCGTCTTAATTTTCATTTGTTGGCACTTTCTTCATTATTTTCTCTCTCAGCCTTTCATTACCTTGGTCTGCTTTTAGATTTTCAACTGTTAGTCTTTTCATCTTCTTGGCTCTTCTCTTTGATTTTGTATCTTAATTTTAGCCGAAACCATTCTGTGGTCTGAGTCCAATGAAACTGATGGTATTATACGCCTTCATGTTAGAAAACAAACTTTTGTTGTTGGTTACAAACAAGACAATCATTGAACAGTCTGTGTATCTCTGTTCCATCACACTTCACCTATACCAGGTCCACTTATGACTTAATCTATGTAGATAGAAAGTATTTATGATTGTCAGCATGTTTCTCACACAAAAATCAATTATTCTCATTCCTTCTGCATTTTTGTTTCCAACACTGAATGGTCCAACCACAGTCTCTATTCCTTTTCTTTCTACTCCTAGCTACATGTCCGTTTCAGTATCCTAAAGGATAACATTATTACTGTATTTTACTCTCATAAGTTTCTTGCAGCGCAACATAAAACTCTTCCTTCTCTTCCTCCCTCCATCCTTGCTGTGATGCATATACCATGATGCAACTAATTCCCATTGATTTTAAATCTAACGACAAACTAATTTTTCTTTCATTCTTGTAAATAATTTTGTTCACTCTTTTTGCCATTGATGGAATTAATACAAAGCCTATGCCATGTTTTCCTTCATTACTCCCTTTAAATATGTATTTAAAATGTTCATGAATTTGCTTCTCACGTTCATTCTTTGCTCTTGTTTCGCACACTCTTAGTATTTCTAGATTTCTCTCATTCATCAAGTGCACAATCTCTTCTTCCTTGCTAATTATTGTTGCTATTCTGATGCATTTGGTCTGTGGAACAGGTCCATGTAAATGCCGAGTTGTGTTTGAGTTATCCGTCCAATTCCGAGGCTTGATCTGCGTTGCTTGAACAGAATTTTATTAGACTTGCTAATCCTATCTGGGCTTCCTTGAGACTGCTAATTAGTACCACGTGGTGCTCACTCCCCTAAGGTAACAGGATTGTAGCCACCAATATGATGAAATATAATATGGATGTTGCTATGTGGTACTGATTTTGCATCTTTGTGGTATGAAAATGTTAACAGATTATAGATAGATATAATCAAATTTAGCTGCCCTCCAGAATGCATATTTATTTTCTTCCTTAGAGTAATTATTCACATTATGCATTTCCACACTGTTTCAACTTTGTGGAATATATTCCTCACATATAACAAGTCTTTAGTGTAATGTTGACCTTTACCCAACACGTCAGTTATGTTCCTTTAAACTAATCTTTCCATCTTACAACTGTCTTTCCTTTCCTCCTAGGACCCTCAGTTTCAATCACATATACTTTCTTCACATACTCTTTTTTCTCTCCATGTGACCAAAGCACCTCAAATTATTTCTTTTCACCTATTCCACTACACCACACTTCACTCCATTTGCACGAGTTCCCATGCCCCATCTTTCATACATGCTTTCATTGCTCTCGCCCTCCCATCTTATTATGTCGCAAACTCTTCTCAAATGATTGATTTCCACATCACGCACTCTTGACTGCTATGTCTTATTCCATGTCCAAGTGTCTGATTCATATATCAGTCTTGGCAGGAGAATACTGTTCCTCATATCACTCTTTACCTCCATGGACACATGCCTTCCTCTCATAACCTTTGCAAGTAATCCTATGACACTAGGATTGTAATGGGTGGGAAAGTTTCTGGGAATTTGGTTTATGGGAAATTTTCCGTAATTTATAAGGCCTGGGAATTTTGGGGAATTTTTTATATTTTTTTATTATTATTTTAAAGAAACTATAGTTATTCTCTATAAAATGTATTTTTTGTTAATATTTTTGGGTGTCTGGAACGGATTAATTGGATTTACATTATTTCTTATGGGAAATATTGCTTCAGTTTTTGTACAATTCGGTTTTCGTTGGACTTTTTCCAACGGATTAATCACGAAAACCGAGGTTCCACTGTATATATATATATATATATATATATATATATATATATATATATATATATATATATATATATATATATATAAGTCAGTCTCGTCAACTTCTTGTTGCTCATCTTCAGGGAACCTAAGGTTTCTGTCCTTGCATATGTTGTGCAGCATGGCACATACCTCAATTATTCTGTACACATGCAAGGAACTTTACTCTAATTTCAGTGTGAAGGATGTGGAATCGCCGCTTCCACTGGCAGATCCTTCTCTGCACGACGGAGTCCAGACGAAACCCCTTAGACAAAACCTCCTGGGACTAAACCCATTAGGGAAAAAAAAAACTATTAAATTTTTAAATAGGACAAAACCCCGTTATATTTTTTTTTAGTTTTTGGATTTTAAACCATTTAATACCATTAAAATTAAAAGAAAAAATATAATTTAAGTAATATATTACTGAAATAATGAAAAATATAATAATCTTTCTTTGTGTTGGTTCATTCCACCAGATCATTATTTTGTCTCCCTGAATACCGTAATTCCCCATGTATTTCTAAAAAAAAAAAACTGTCAGTGCAATAGAAGGCCAATAATGCAACCAACCACTGAGGAAAGTGCAGACAGGTAAGGTAGGTAGGTAGTGGTTTTCCATGGCTTCTAGCACCTGTAGGCAATCTTCTGCAGGCCTCTGATGCCCTGTAGGAGTTATTGAGAGCCGTGATGTCGATGGTTGGCTCTCGCCCATTAGTGGTGCAGGCAAGTGACGCCTGTGGAGGTTCATGCCACCCCCTGAAGTAAGTCTGATGCACTCGCAGTCGAAGACAGGGTTGAGTAGCAGCAAGTGGGTTTCTATGGCCACTCGACGATAGCTTGAAAAAATGGCCAGGTTTCAGCGAGATTCGAAGTCGGGTTATCGAGTTCTTCAACTCCGTGTTCCCAGTGAAGTATTCATACACTACAAATAATAACAAGAATTATGATTTAGATTTTCTTGTCATTTTTGTTTTGCCCACATTTTTTTCCCCTATGTCTTTTTTTCTTAGGGGATTTTGTCCTACACACTCCTCCACGTCACTTCTTGTCCTCTTGTGTGTTGTGTAAAGCATAATGTGAATAATTTTAGTATTTTTGTCCTGTCTTGCACCTGTGGCACCAGTAGGCTTAATGGAGATGTTAGATGGTCGGCATCCGCGCATTAGTAGCTCAGGTTAGATTTTAATAGTGACACCTCGTTTCTTGTTGAGAGGTTCATGCTGCCCATGGAAGTTTCTCAAAGCATATAACTTAGCAGTCCCGTCGAGGATAGTGTTATGGCAGCATGTGGGTGATCTTTGGCCACAGCGGTTATTCCATAGAAAAGTGGCCAGCCCGTCGGGGACAAACTCTGGACTCTTGAGTTGGTATGCCCCCCACGCTAGCCTCATGATTAACTTGCATTTAATACCCAGTTGCACAAAAGGATCGTACTGTATGTAATAATATATGACTAGACAATGTAAGGGTGCTGCATATTACCACCTCCATCACCACAAGTCGTTCCTTCTGCACTACAAACATAGTACCAACAGTGAGCTTATCAATATAGCATGGCTACTATACCTACTTTGCATAATTATAGTGTATGAAGAACCTGTTTTACTACACAGGCAAACAATTTTTTTTCCCCACGTGGTCTTGTCAACCTTGAATCTCAATCCTTTGTTTTCTTCCATGGCATTAATCAAAAAGCTAAGAAAATAAATTGAATGAATAGCAGAATACAAAAATTAAATCTACTGCTTGGCGGAAATTTACACACTTGGGAGCTTACATATAAAGTTCACCAAATGTTGTGGGCCACTAGAGACCTAACAGACTATGTTATAGGGTGTCTAGGGGCCACAGTTGACCCTCAGAAAACCTCCCTTTGTGTGAAACTGAAATTTGCTTATTTTTTTCTCTTGTATTTGAAACATGGTTCATTATTTTTCTTAACACATTACTAGTTCCGATGATTATGGAGAGAGAGAGAGATCCTTTATTTAGGTACCCATCTCTCCACTATTTCAAATAAAAATGACCTTGACAGTAGGAAATCTCTCTTACCTACCCTTAACCGGTCCTGCTTGTGTTTCCCCGAGAGCGTGAGGCAAGCAAGGTCATGGTGAAGGGGACGATGGAGGGGGGATGAGGAGTGACGTCTTGGGATGTGCGTCGTGATTCGGTATACTGAAATACCGGTATTTGAACTCCGGTATTATCGGTTTTACCGATGTTAGCAACTTTGAGGTATATCGGTAACGGTATCATTTGATTTCGGTATTATTTTGCTTTGGCACTGAATAATGTTAAGTATTATGGTTTTTCAGTACTGAATAATGTTAAGTATTATGGTTTTTCAGTACTGAATAATGTTAAGTATTATGGTTTTTCAGTACTGAATAATGTTAAGTATTATGGTTTTTCAGTACTGAATAATGTTAAGTATTATGGTTTTTCAGCACTGAATAATGTTAAGTATTATGGTTTTTCAGCACTGAATAATGTTAAGTATTATGGTTTTTCAGTACTGAATAATGTTAAGTATTATGGTTTTTCAGTACTGAATAATGTTAAGTATTATGGTTTTTCAGCACTGAATAATGTTTAGTATTATGGTTTTTCAGTACTGAATAATGTTTAGTATTATGGTTTTTCAGTACTGAATAATGTTAAGTATTATGGTTTTTCAGTACTGAATATATTTCTTATCAAATTTATACGATAATTTATGAGAACATGATGAAGCCTGCTCCGAGGAGGAGGACGCGGAGCTGGAGGGTGACGAGGAGGAGGAGGTGGAGAAAGCCTGCTCCAAGGAGGTGGAGCTGGGGGATGACGAGGAGGAAGCCTGCTCCGAGGAGGAGGAGGAGGTAGAGCTGGCGGATGACGAGGAGGAAGCCTGCTCCGAGGAGGAGGAAGAGGTGGAGCTGGCGGATGACGAGGAGGAAGTGGAGCTGGGGGATGACGAGGAGGAGGAGGTGGAGCTGGAGGATAACGAGGAGGAAGCCTGGTCCGAGGAGGAGGAGGAGGAGGTGAAGCTGGGGGATGACGAGGAGGAGATGGAGGTGGAGCCTGACATATTAATATGCTTCTCTTTATGAGTTCACTCGAACATAATGCATGGTTTGGGGAGTGAAGACTGTGACACACACACACACACACACACACACACACACACACAGTAAATACCGGTATTATAGTAAAAAATGAGTGGTACCAGTATTTTTTACTGGTACCGGTTTGGAAACGTACCGGTATTAGTTCTCAATACCAATATTGGTAATACCGGTATAATTTCGATACCGCACCTCACTAGTGATGTCGGAAGGAAGACAGGTGAGAAGGATGGGACCGAAACTAATACTTACACATAAACGTTATTCCCCATTTCGTAATTCTCCTTCACATTTTTTCTCCTTTGTTCATTGTATTAATTCACAATCAGTTGGTGCTTTCCCACTTAGCTATCTAAGTGTTCCATTTTCCTCGCATTGTTACCGTTTATGTATGTTTTACTCCGTAGCCTCACCGAGTTTCATGTTTGTATTGTTGTCTGCATGTAAGCGGGTTTTTCCTAATTTTTTAACGTACTATATATCCTCGTCCGTCTAGTCAGTATGTGGCAGCATTTTTGTCAGTCATTCCTCAATTCCTGTTTCCCTAATGCGTATGCGGTTTTTTTTTTCTCTTTTTTTTTCTCCTACGTATTTTGTTTCATCCCTCATGCATCCACTGTGTAGGTTGTATACTACAACTAGATAAACACACACACACACACACACACACACACATACACACACACACACACACACACACACACACATACATATATATATATATATATATATATATATATATATATATATATATACATATACATATATATATATATATATATATATATATATATATATATATATACATATATATATATATATATATATATATATATATATATATATATATATATATATATATACACACACACATATATACACACACACACACACACACACACACACCTCTTGAATAATGTGTACTGGTCCAAGAATAAAGTATGTTTTTTTGCAAGTATAAGACTTGTAGTTACATGTATTCTCGATCTCGCAACGATATCTTGAAGATCAAGTAGATATTCGCATGCTGTTATGGTTAAACCAGTGTGAGGGTTTTACGAATACTATACACTTGTACAGGTTAACTAATTAATAGACTTATACTATGGTGTGTGGAATGTGTTCTTTTTATCCTCTACTTATTATGTCTGCATTGTGGTATGTAATCTTATTCTTTTTTTTTTTGTATGGAGCTTCCGTAGTCTCTATGCCCATCTCTTTTCATCCCTCAAGTTGTAAAATATTGATTGATTTGAAAGTCATCCCGTGCTGTCTTCATCCATTCTAGCTGGATTTAGGTTGGATCTTGACGAACATGTAATTCTCCCATGATACAAAGGAGTACAAAGGAAGAACAGACATCAGCAGTCCTACTGGATTTAACGTGGTTGTCCGTGTAGCTGCCCTCTACAATTGTAGTATCTACATATTAGAGACAATAGGACAGAAAAGTGGCAGGCTCCTTCCCACTCACCCCTCTCTCGATCAGAAGCTGGCCGGAAGAGGAAGCGATACCATGTAGTATGGAAAAACTAGCAGGGAATTCGTAGAGGAAAGTTAAAAAAAACAGGCATAATCTAGTGTTATCACTACCACAAAAAAATTGTATAATGTTTTTTTTATGCAGGAATGTAATATTCAATTTGGTTAACAGATGCTAAGTGCTTATGTAGTTTTTCCTTAAATGACTCAATCGTATTACTGTTAACGGGCAAAAATTCCAAATAATCACAATTCTATTAAAGGAAAATGGTTTCGCTTCGTTCGTTTATCCTGGTAAAGAATTCCAAATATTCACCATTTTATTAGAATTTTTTTTTTTTTTTTTTTTTTTCGTTTGATCATCTTGAAGGCATTGTTACAAGTGGTGCTTGTGAAGTAAGATTATGCTAATATTGTGAAAACTACCTCCTCTCGTAGCCTACGTTTGAATTTAGTTCTTCGTAAGGCTTGTTTTGCAATCTAGGGATCATTATAGTAACTTTTCGTATCGTCAGTAAATGTTGATAACTTACTGGTGAGGCCTGCATAGGTATCATTGACATAAATAAGTAAAAGAATGGGTTCAAGTACTGAGTCCTGTGGCACACAGCTTATAACGTCTCGCCAGTGAGATGATTTACCATTAATGGCAACACGCAGTTTTCTTGTGGAAAGACAGTCTGCGAGCCACTAGAGAATTTTTCAGCTATGCCAGGTGACAATTAGTGGTTGTTTATAGAAACTGTCGAACACTTTTTGAAAGTCAATAAATGTTGAATACATCATTATAAAAGTCAAGCAGATATGTTAAACAAGAGTGTTTGTTTGGAAAGGCATGTTGAGTATGTTTAGTCAAAATATTTTCTTCTAGGAATCTTACTAGTTTATCACATTATAGTTTCAATTAATTTGTCAACTACGAATGTGAGGCAATTGCTATTTGGTAGCGTCTTATCTCCCTTTTCTTGTATGGGAGTAACATTTGCAAATGTATGAAGCCTCTTTTAAAACTCTGTGAAATAGAATCAAGACCTGGAGTTTGGTTTACTGTAATTTAATTAAGTGTTTTTGTTACTGCATCCCCAGTAAAGTCACAATAGCTTAGTGGAATTAAGTTAGGTTGGGCTGGAGTTATTTCTGAGATTCTATAGGTGTCTCAACTTTAAAAACTGATGCAAAGTAATCATTTAATGCTTCGGCCATTTCTGATTCTGTATTTGTTGCTTTACCATATTCTAGGCGAAGTGGGCCAATATTTGTCGTGATAACTTTTGTATTACGTACCTAATTGTAAAATTCTTTGCTGTTGAATTTTGTTTTATTTACAAAATGTATCTATTTTTCGAATATGATTCCGATTCTTTCGTGTAATCTTCGCTTAATCATCTATTTTTGATTAGCGTCTAAATCTTTCGTATTCTATCGTCATTTTCATTTTGTGATAATAGATATTTACTTTGTGGGAGTTTTTTATGGAAAATCCTAACTCAATTTGGCTAGTCCATTACTTGGGTTTGTTGTTATAACGCGTTGTGCGTCAAGTAAACGAAAATATTTACCATTTGAAACTGTAAACGTAGTAAACATATATATGAATGCAAAAGGTGGAATTTGCGCCTATTGGACATGTTGCTGTTAATATTGCCTATACTACTACTACTACTATTACTACTACTACTGCTACTACTGTTACTGCTACTACTACAGTAAAGTAGTATACTGTTGCTGCTAATGTTGTACTGAGTTGCGCAGTATATGGTCGACGTTTTGTAAATGCTTATATACGTGTACACATGTGTTGAGTATACTCGTCCAATTCTAAGCTACTGTGTATGTGTGTGTGTGTCAGAACATATTTTTTTCTTTGTGCCGAAGTAGAAGGCGTGTTTTTGTAAGAACAGCCACGCTGTCTCAAGTCAAGGGTGGAGCGGGGCGGGATTACAAAGCGCTGGGTTGCCTCATCGGTGGGCGGCGATGACGACACCTACTCACTAGGCACTGGACACCACACTCAAGTAATGCTGATGATGGGGGTGGGGGGAGGTTTACCGCGCGCCCGAGCCCCACACACGCTCGGACACGCGCTCACACACACACACACGAGCGCGTTTGAATGCTTCGTATTTCGTAGAATATGAATGCAAAAAAGTACTGTGAATTCAAATGCGAATACGAACACTATAAAAGTATTTATGAATGCATTCATCTATACTCTTCGTAAAAAAAATGACTATAGGTTAGTATAGAAGTTATGTAATATGACTTCACGACTGGTGTTATTCTTATTATCATTATTCGACGTATACGAATAGCCTTAGCATTCTTACCCGAGTACTTGGGAATAGTTTTTTTATTATATATATATATATATATATATATATATATATATATATATATATATATATATATATATATATTAAATCCAATAGCATAGAAAAAAAAACTATGCCCAAGTACTCGGGTAAGAATGCTAATGCTTTGATTTATGATGACAAAAAATTGGATGTGAATACGATTTAGCACCACTACTGTACTTGAATGTGTTAATACTTGTTTGGTGACTTGGCGGAGGAACTTTGCTCATTCTCACCCACACCCGTAAATTTAACTGAAAAGTGTCTTATATGGGTTCATTCTAGAAAATCCAATATGGCCTCATCATCAACCTCCAGGAGTGACGTCACAGCACCATCCCGCTGGGTGCAGATAACGTCTTGGCTATCCCACTTTAGGGGGATAACCACCTGGTATATAGATAGATGGATTGTAATGTTAGGGTCTAGTGCCTGTGAGCAGAATGCCAGCACGTACTATACACTGTGCATGCCTCCTGGGTCACTGATGGACATCGATGGATTCTATGAAACGTCATATTTTAGTGTTTCTGATAGTGGCGCGAAGTGATCGATTAATTGTCAACGTGAATTACATGTTTGGCAGACCTAGGCGTGTTTTGCTGCTAGTGTGCAGATTACATGGAAGATAGGAGCTCTGGAACTCTTCCTTTGTCTGTTTTTCCACCTGCCTTTGACTGAAACTTTTTTTCAAAAGAGGAGTGTCAAGACACCTCACGCTAAATTGGACCTCCACCCCTTGCCTCTATTACTCTGTCTGTCATCTTTGTAGGGTCTGGCGACAAGCGGATTTTTTTTTATCCTTATTTTGTTTGCCTTTGGCCGGTACCCTTTTAATGTTTTTTTTTTTTTCTTCTAAGTAAGCACTGTATATTTACGCATATGTATATATATATATATATATATATATATATATATATATATATATATATATATATATATATATATTATTTTCCCTGGTTATTGGTTTATTGTGGTTTCATTGAATGGGATTCCTTTGTTCTGTTTGTTTTCTCAGATGCCACACCAACGCCAACCCTTATGACATGTGCGGGAAATTTCTAGTTATATGATCAATGAATATCGATATTATTATAATCATCATATCAATAATCATCATCCCATCGCAGCTCATTATGGATATTCGCCGAAATATTCACTTATCAAATCCTCTCATCAGAATTGCGTCTCAGGCGTTGACCAACGTAAACGTAACCGATTCCCACGCTGAAAACCACCACACCTGAATGACAAGAAGGAAGAGAAAAGTAAATTAATGGATAAATAATATCACCCAGTGGCAGACTAGGACGCATGATTTACTTAGGGGAAGAGACAGCTTATGTTGGGAACCTGAAGAAAAAAAATTGCATTCATTTCCCTTTCTTTTTCGTGTCCTGTATGTTTGCTTGGGCAAGGAGAGTGGGGACGTGAAGTGCGGGGACGGCGACTAGGAATGTTAGAGGCGGTGTGGTGTTTGGTAGGAGGGGGAGGGAGGCTAGGTGTGTACGGGGTGAAAACATTTTTTTACACGTAATTATGACGTTTTTCAGTGTTGGATGCTGCCGCTCTCTTCTTCTTAACTTTAAAACGAGAGAGTTAGTGTGGTAGGTGCAGAAGGGTGACGGGAAAGAGGGAGAAATAGCTGGGAATTGTCTGTAGAAAAGGGAATTCATTTAATATTTAGATGCGGTGAGAAAGTTGCTGCTCGTCCCATTCCTGCGGTCTTAAACCCCCTTTCATTCTCTCTCTCTCTCTCTCTCTCTCTCTCTCTCTCTCTCTCTCTCTCTCTCTCTCTCTCTCTCTCTCTCTCTTGTTATGTTTTCGTGCCATTTTAAACAACAGCAGCAGCAACAAAATTAGGTAGAAGGATGACCTCACTATATAGGAGTGGGTCACAAGTGTGATGGGCTAGGGTGTAATAATATCTCTCCTTTCTCACTCCTGTCTCTCTCTCTTTCTCTCTTTTTTTTCTCATTATTTTCTCTCTCTCTCTCTCTCTCTCTCTCTCTCTCTCTCTCTCTCTCTCTCTCTCTCTCTCTCTCTCTCTCTCTCTCTCTCTCTCTCTCTCGTTATGTGTTCGTGCTATATTAAACAACAACAGCAGCAGCAGCAGCAACAACAACAATGAAAGTAAGTAGGAGAGTGACCTCACTAGGAGTGGGTCACAAGTGTTATGGGCTTTGGGTGTACTAATTCTCTCTCTCTCTCTCTCTCTCTCTCTCTCTCTCTCTCTCTCTCTCTCTCTCTCTCTCTCTCTCTCTCTCTCTCTCTCTCTCTCTCTCGTTCGCGCAGAAGAAAGAGCACACACACACACACACACACACACACACACACACACACACACACACACACACACACACACACACACACACACACATACACACACACACACACACACACACACACACACACACACACACACACACACACACACAGCAAGTAAGTAAGTTTTATTGACCACAAGTTAATATACGTAATACATGGTTATTGGACAATTATAAATATTCAAATGCGTGTAACGAAATTCTATAACACATCGATTCATTTTTCCAGTTAATAGCTTTAACTTTAAACGATAAAACACACCATTAATGATAAAAGTTTATATCTGAACAAAGTAAACAAAACCATTTAAAACACAAACTGCCACCTAAACATAAAAGAAACCTAAGTGCAATAATGACTTAGGGACTTTATACAATAAAAGTTTTTAAAACCCTCGGTATAAAACAATAAATCAAACAAACCATTTAAAACACGAACTACCACTAAAATACATAAGTCCAATAAAGACTCAAGAACGTAACACGATAAACCTTCTTAAAACCATAGATATAAAACCATAAATCAAACAATGCCTTTAAAATGCAAACACGAATACATACTGGGTAACATTGGACAAAAGTGCTATTTATGTATAGTTATGAAACTTGAAACACAAGAAGCACATTAAATGCATCACAAATGTTGAAGCATATGTAAGAAATAAAAAGAAACACAAAAAATTACTAATTTTCGGAATATAGATTTAAGATTGAGCTGATCACAGTACATAAAGTTACGTTATCAAACGTGTCATTGAATAACTCATCGAGAGGAGAGTCGTGAATCTATTTGTATCACGAATATGTTGTGAGAAGGGACACTGTTGTATGACATACGTGAGCTTCTGTGTGCACCTGTCCACAGGGACACAACAGCTCTTCCAGGGGCAGGCGTCTACGCCCCCTCCTGTTCCACCTGGCCTACCTCCACTGCTACCCAGTGTGCTGACAGACGGCTGAAAGATATTCTGCGGTCTTCCCTAACTCCACGCATGATTGATATTAATGTATAATACAACTCCCTATTTGCCGCACATGTCGGGGGCAGGGGTTGCTGTGGCATCTGACAAAACAAACAAAACAAAGGAATCCCAATTAATAAGATCACAATATACAAATAACTAGAGAAAATTTTACATTATGCATAATTTTACAGTGCTTGTGACAAAATAATATCCTTACATCATACACCTTTCGCTCATACACAAACGTGTATTTTAATGTGTGTGAACTCAATAATTAGGATTGTAGGTAAAATGGTTAAGCATTCCGTAGGTTCACACACACACACACACACACACACACACACACACACACACACACACACACACACACACACACACACACAAAGAGAGAGAGATAACGCATATCTCATCGTGTGTGAATTGTGTGTGTATGTGAGAAAGAGAGAGAGATAACGCTTATCTCATCTCGTGTGTGAATTGTGTGTGTGTGAGAAGAGAGTGAGTGAGTGAGTGTGCGTGCTTGCGTGTGTGTGTGTGTGTGTGTGCTTGGAGCATCTACGGAATGCTTAACCATTTTACCTACATTCCTAATTATTGAGTTCACACACACACACACACACACCGCCCAAGCCCCTCCCTCCCATAGGACGTAGCACCCACCTCAGCATTCTATGGAGACCAGCACCTACCACCTCGGTGCCAAAAGCAGCCGTCACCAGATTCTACACGCCTTTACCCGACTCAGCCTTGAGAGAGTTTGGGCAATGGATCACCCACCACCACTGGGCCGAGGTGACAGAGGTTGATGACGTGCACACCAAGTGGGAAAACTACGTCCACACCACAATGCAAGCGTTCCACTAGTACTTCCCCGTCAAGAGCATCCCAGTGCACCCAACCGATGGCCCCTGGATGTCCCCCCGCATCAAAAGACTCCTCCGTCAACGCAACAGGCTCTTCTACACCGATCCAGCCAAGTACAGACGAATCAGGAACATAGTTATCAGAGAGATCAAGACAGCCTAAAAACGGTTCTATCCAGACAAACGTCATCACCTAAAGCATACCAACAGCAGTCAGTGGTTCTCTAAGGTCAAGTCGCTTTGTGGTTTAAAAGGCAAAACCACCTCTCTCCCCTGTACCTCACACCTTCTCCCCAACGAAGCAGCAGAGGAGATTAACGGTCATTTCGCTGCTATATGTCAAACTTTCCCTCCTCTCAACACTAATCTGCTACCTGCCTACCTCCCTTCCCCTGCCGCGCCCACGGTTGTCCAGGAGGTTGAGATTGTTGCCAGAATTTTAAAAATTAAAGCAAATAGATCCACCACACCAACTGACCTCCCAATACAAATTTATAAGGAATTCGCTCTGGAGCTCGCCACACCCTTTTGCGCTATCATTAACGCCTCCCTTTCCCAAAGGTCATGCCCTGCCGACTGGAAAATTTCATATGTCACCCCCCTTCCCAAAACAACGAGTCGCTATCACTCCCATTTCTAGCCTGATTTGTGAGGACTGTGTTTAATTTGGCCTATCCCAAAATTATTAAAAACACGGATACTCAGCAGTTTTGCAACATTAAATCTACCTCTACTTCCCATTGCCTAGTCAGTCTTCTTGATTTTATCCTGTCACCTGGACAAACGCAACACCTCCCTTGTCCTTGCCTTTATAGACCTCAAAAAAGCGTTTGATCTTGTAGATCACACTGTTCTGCTCAATAAAGTCATAAAAACAGGACTCAACCCTAACCTGACGGCGTGGCTAGCGGACTTCCTCACATATTGTCGACAAGCCATTCGTTATCAAGGCGCTGTGTCCTCCCTCAAACACCTGACCTGCGGGGTGCCTCAGGGGATCAAGATGGGTCCACTGTGCTTCCTGGTGTTAATTAATGACACCCAGCATCGGTGGAAATATGTTGATGACTGCACTGTCGGAATCCCCGTAAACAACAGGACGCCAGATTATTCAACACTGCAAGCCACCCTAGACAGGCTGCAGGCATGGTCACAACTCAACAACGTGTCCATCAACCAATCTAAGACCGTGGTGATGCACGTCTGTAGAGGAAGTGGCACACCCCCAGCTCACAATCGGCCTCCACCCGCTTCAAGTAGTCCCTACATTCAAACTGTTTGGCGTCACTCTGGACAACCATCTCTCCTGGAAACAGCACGTGGCCTCCATGGTTAAAACCGCTTCATACAAGTTGTACATGCTTCGCCGTCTCAGATCACTGGGGACACCGTCAGACGAGTTGAAAGCAGTGTACACCTCGTTCATCCTCCCTAAACTCGTCTATGCCAGCCCGACATGGTCCTCATCACTTAACATGACTCAGTCAAAACTACAGAAGAGAGCATGCAAAATCATCCTTGGCCCTGCTTACGTCGACTATGACAATGCAGTGGTCACAATCAACTTGCCCAGACTCACCACTACTTACAAACATGCACTCACAAAATTCGGCGCTGGGCTACTACAAATTCCTCGTCATCGGCACCTCTTTTCACCTGAAGCACCACATCAAAGGACTACCCGACACCAAAACTTACTTGTGTCTGTGAAAGCCCGCATTGAACGATATCGGTTGAGCACGATTCTCACCATAGTGCGAGCGATCAATTCCTAAACCCATATCTGTCCTAGAGTTAATTTTTACTTTTTTTTCTTTTTTTCTTCGTGTGTGTGTGTGTGTGTGTGTGTGCGCGCGTGCGCGTGTTTGGCAAGTTTTTGTTCTCATGTCACCCTCTCCCCAATATATATTTTCAGTCGCAAGACTGCCTATTCAATAAACCGTTTATTATTATTATTATTATTATTATTATTATTATTATTATTATTATTACACACACACACACACACACACACACACACACACACACACACACACACACACACACACACACACACACACACACACACAGTAAAATACATGTTTGTGTATGAGCGAAAGGTTTATGGTGTGAAGATAATATTTTGTCGCAAGCACTGTAAAGTTATGCATAATGTATTATTTTCTCTCGCCAACTCAAGTCTGCCGAGTGACAGGGCGAGATGTTACCTCTAAGCTACTAAACAGTGTGTGTGTGTGTGTGTGTGTGTGTGTGTATGTGTATGCGCGTGGGTGTGGATCGGGTGCTTCTTTTTAGAGGTCAGAAATAATCCACGCCACTCCCTGAGGTATAAACAGGCAAAGGAATATATAATGAGTAAAAAAATAATAGATAAAAACATTGAAAAAAAAAATCATTATTATTATTATTATTATTATTATTATTATTATATGAACATTGTGACAAGTGTGGGTAGGTGGTGTAAGGAAACACGGGCTTGGGCGAGAACGATATGCGAGCCATATTCCTAAAGTTCTCGCTCAAGTCAGTGTTTCCTTACACCACCTACCCATTATTATTATTAGTATTGTTATTGTTATTACTATTTATCATTATCAATATTATTATTAGTAGTATTATTATTGTGACTAAAGATACTTACATTGTTGATTTAGTATTATGTATCATCATTAACATATACTTTGTGTGTGCAGGCAGAGGCAGAGCCGGAGTGTGTGCAGATGAGCAAGGTGCATGGCGGGGGCGGGATGCGATCCCACGCCCGCAGCGCCTCGCATGGCGGGATTATGCTCACCCGCGATGCAGGTATGGGCCTTATTCACTCACTCGTGGCATCAATGTAGGTTTATATTTGCTTACCTTTCTATTGCTGCTGCTCCTCCCCTTCACTTCCTTATCCGATGTTTGTGATACAGGTGGTGGGTATGGAGGGGCGGTACCGGCGGCGGCGACAGCAGCGATGACGGACGGTGGTGGAGATCCAGGGAGGGGTGGCCACCAGCGCACCTTCTCCCACGGATACTTGGTGGAGGGAGGGCACGGGCACCGGAGAATGGCCTCCAAGACTGAGTTTATCCTACCGGCCGGGCACGAGCAGCGAGAACGGGAGCGAGCAGAGTCCGGAGCGGGGTCAGGCTTGAAGAAGGGACATGCCCGCCAGGCCTCCCACACCGATAGCGTATACACCATCAGGCAGAACAAGCCCTCGCTACTCAGGCGACTCATGTTCTGGAAGAAGGTTAGTAGAGGGAAGGGATTATGTAGTGTTGGAGTCATAGCCAGATTTTTATCTTGTCTGTTTCTCCAAAGGGCAGATGAACTCACCGTTTTGAGTTAAGGGCCATCCAGCCCTAGCTATGGGTGAAATAGTGGGTCAGCCGGGAACTACTCCCTCAGGGTTTCTGCGTTCCTGCAATTGGCCAACAGTCAACCCAGCTTTGTGCATCGCGAGGCACTCTGTGATCATCTGCGCCTCCGCGGGATTCCTGCAGGGATTATTGGTCTACTAACTGGTCTGTACTACTGGACTGAGAGTGCTGTGGAGTTTTTTTTTGGGGGGGCGTGTCCAGCTTCTTTCCTGTGAATACGGGAGTGAGGCAGGGATGCGTCCTGGCTCCATCACTTTTCAACACCTGTATGGACTGGGTACTGGGCAGAGTTGTGGACCAAAGTCACTGTGGAATGTCTGTGGATGTCTTTAGTAATAAGTGTCTGCACATAATAATGGGGTATCGCTGGAATGACTGTTTCAAAGCAGCGATTGCTCCGTAAGACTGATTCAAGGCCTATTACCAGCATAGTCCACGTAGGTACATCAACTCCGGTTATATGGGCATGTGGCACGTTACCCAGAAGGTGATCCTACTTGTCGAGTTGTTTCTGAAAGGGATAACCCGGCGTGGAGGTGACCACAAAGTTCGTGGCTGGGGCAAGTCGATGCTTCCGGTAAGTAGTTACTTGGTATGGGAAGGGGGCCTGCATGGAGACTCACGCGGGGTGATCGCCGGGATTGGCGTCGAAGGGTGGGCAAGGCGACACGCCCCTCGACGTATGCCCTTAATGATTGATTGATTGTTTCTCTCTTATCTCCCTCTCTTCCTCTCTCTCTATCTCTTTCTCATTTTTTTTATCTTTCTACCACTTGGATAAGGGACCTTTTTTCCCGGTTTGTCTGTCAGGGTCCAAGAGGAGAGCGCCAGTATGTTTACAACTTTAACAAACTCTCTCTCTCTCTCTCTCTCTCTCTCTCTCTCTCTCTCTCTCTCTCTCTCTCTCTCTCTCTCTCTCTCTCTCTCTCTCTCTCTCTCTCTCTCCCGCCCCCCCTTTGACTGATTGTCTTTCATTACCAACACAAGGTCACGCAAGTGCATTACAAAAGTTTGAATTGTAGGTAAAGGTGCCCATCTGTCCCTTCATCTGTCCTCATTTAAGAAATGATACAATTTGTTTATAAAAGAATCCCGTAGATTTAAGCACATAGTAGGAAAACAACACAAACATACAATAACTTGAAACGTTGCGTCACTTGTTTCTTCATGTCCTTAAAGGATACAAGGCGTGGATCCTTTGTCGAAAATCTAATTTATACCAGGAGGAAATTACATCCACAGGGCGTTCATTGTATGTACTTAATGGACACAATTCAAACATAGTAGAAATGAGTTAATGCAAATCTATTTTGGTCCACCACAGGGCTCGGAGGAAGGGCGGACACGGCTGGTGGTGCCGAACCATAAGGTCGCTCCTGGAGACACCCATCCCTCCGAAGCCTTCCCCGACAACTCCATTTGCACCACCAAGTACACGTTCCTCTCCTTCTTGCCCAAGAACCTGTTTGAACAGTTCCACAGGTGAGCTTCCGTCAGGGAAATGGATTTTGCCGGGGCTGTGTCTGGATGGGGCTTCTTACGTGCTGGTGGAGGAAGTTGGGTGAATTTTAGGAAAAAGGGTTGGGTTAGGGTGGATGAAACATCTTTGAGAAGTTAAATAGCGGAGGATGGATTGGCATAGGCAAGGTCAGTAGAATACAAGATTTACTCACTCGGCGGTAGCGGGCTGGGCTGTGACGTCACAGGTCCCTCGACTCACGAAATAATGTTTAGAAAAACTGACCCAACCTTCATGACACATTTTCACACATCATGAGTTTGTGTAATTAATGAAAAATATAGCAAAACTAAAGTGTATAAACATTTTTGTCTCATTTTTTTGCCTGCAACGACTAATGATTCCTCGAGTATTGTCCTCATAAAGTTTTTGATCACCGATTCAAAATGAGCAAACTTTCCTGGTTCTGATGATATAAAATACTTAGCAATACAAAAATATATAGATGGCGAAAAATTTCGATAACCTGTGTCTAGGTAGCCCGGTAGCATGCAGAGCGAATATTGCACTGTTGACTAGGCAAGCCCTCTGCATGCCATCAGGCTACCTTGACACAGGTTTCATGTTATCGGCAATTTTCACCTTCTAAATATTTTTGTATTGCTAAGTATCTTATACCATCGAATCTGTGTTCCAAAATTCAATGGGGACGATACTCGAGAAATTACAACGAGTTGGAGACAAAAAAAAAAAGTAAGAAAAATGTTCCTACGTTATTTGTTTTTGCTATATTTTCAAGGTTACACAAATATTTTTTTCTCCTTTCTCAAGATACGAGGAATTGTCTTGAAGTTGATGGTTGGGTCAGTATTTCTAAATATCCTGTTGTTGTTTCATAATCTCGAGTGAGAGTACACGATATATAGAAGACATGATTTGAGTCGGCAAGGGACGACGTCGCAGCGTAGCTCGCCACTAACGAGTGAGTAGACCTTGTATTCTACTAACCTAGTGCATAGGGTGGTAAATGAAGGTTAATACAGATCATACAGGAATGAGTAGAGTTGAATTAAGGTGGGTTAACCTGCTTTAGATAGGTTGAGAAGGAACAAGTCAGAGTAGATTAAAGGTTTGGTTGGGTTATTGGTGTGTTGCATCACACAGAGACCTCAAATACTCTTCCCATCACCTCTTTTCTCTCCCCAACCGTTTTACGTCATTTTCTGTCTCCACTCCGCAGGTTTGCTAACTTGTATTTCCTGTTCATTGTGCTGTTGAATTTCGTGCCTGCGGTCAATGCTTTCGGCAAAGAGGTGGCCATGCTGCCCCTCTTGTTCGTGCTGGGCATCACGGCCATCAAGGACGCATTCGAGGACTACCGTCGCCACAAATCAGACCTGAGAGTTAATAACGCCACCTGTCGAGTCTACACTAGGTGAGTACATGACTTTCTCTCTACTCTGAACTTCTTGAACTTGCTGAAGAAAATCAGTAAGTCTATTCGTCCATCAGCCATGGCATACGAGCATCAGCCAGTCATGTAGTGGAACAGAATGGCATGTATATTTAGCCTTACATGAAGTTTATCATCTACTAAGGGATGCATTATGAAGAAACCCGACTCTACGGGACGTGTGCTTTTGTGTGTGTGTGTGTGTGTGTGTGTATTTACCTAGTTGTAGTATACAGGGCTACACTCGTGTGGTCCTGTGTCCGTATCTATATTTGTCCAGTTTTTCCTTCAGTTGATGTGTGTGTGAGCGCGCGTGTGTACGTGTATGCGCGCGCGTGTGTGTGTATTTAACTAGTTGTAACATACAAGAAAAGAGCTTTACTCGTACTGTTCCGTCTCCAAATCTACTATTATCTATTTTGATTTTGAAATCATGAATATTTCTTGCATTAATCACTTATGCATCAAGTTTATTCCAGGCTTCTATACTTATATATGGGAAGCTGTTTATTTTTGTCTCTCTCTTGCATGTAGTTTTTGTCAGTTTCTTCTCGTGTTCTCTTGTAGCTCTGTCGTCCCACACAAACAGGTCATCTGTCAATTTTTCCAGACCCTTTGAGGCTCTATACACTGCTATAAAGTCTCCCCCTTTCTCTTCTTTTCTCAAGAGTTGTAAGTTCCAGCCGTGTGTGTGTGTGTGTGTGTGTGTGTGTGTGTGTGTGTGTGTGTGTGTGTGTGTGTGTGTGTGTTATTCACCATGGTTTGGAAGATCACGTGTCGGGATCGTCAGCCTCCCCTCCCCGTAGAAGTTCGGAGCTCATAGAGACAGATCAATGGGTAAGGCTGAGCCTCTCACGCATCACACACCCCTATCACCTTGCTCAAGGGGGACAGTAACCACTCCCTGTCAGTGATCTGAGCGAGATTTGAACCCACGCCTTGCCGGATGAAGATGGGGACGATAACCGCTGATCCACGGGAGCGGTGTGTGTGTGTGTGTGTGTGTGTGTGTGTGTCTGTCTGTATGGTCCAAACTAGGTGGTGTAGCCTTGACTTAGAGTAAATGCAATCCTCTACCTCACCATTCTGGCACACGTGGCACTTTATGACAAAGTTTCCAATGTCAGCTGCCATGCCCGGCCAGAAGTACTCACAACCTCATCACCATCTGGCGATACTGAGCTGGACAACGAACTACCTGCTCGTCTGTCCATTAAGGCCCGTACACACTATGGCTTGTGCGACCTCTGACTCGACTCACTATACCACCATGACCATATATGGAGCGATTAGCGGGTCATCCCGCGCTTGACCTGAGAGTCTGGCAGTGGGCATTTCATACGAGTGAGTCCCGCGCAAAGCCCGCCAGTTGCTTGCTATTCAAAAATAGGAGCTGGGCTTTACTCTCTAATACACTAACAAAACAACTCATGAGTACAGTAAATTGTGTAATAACACCAGAAATTATTATGAAGAAACTCCTTACATTGAGAAGTCAATATCGCCGAGAGATGAAGGAGATGAAGACATCGCAGAAGTCAGGAGCAGGTACAGACGATCTGTATCTACCCAGACTGTGGTGCTATTTTTTTTTATACCACTCCTTGGCTTTCCTTGGTGATGGAGATACACCTCGAGATTTCACTTCAAATCTAGATGAACTATTAGTAGCGGCCGCAGCGCGCGAGGCTCTATTGTCTAATGTGCCCACAAACCCTCCCAACCCCTTCACTGAGGCTATAACTGTTTCAAATTTGTACTCAAAAAAGTTCTTCCGATAAGCCTACTAGTTTATTTGCTGTCTTAACAATGTCTGAACAATGTTTACTTGGTTTAAGGTCATTACTAACAGAGGAGAAGCACAAAGCCTCAAAGCCGCTCAAAGCACAGACCCTTCACTGGCCCACCTTCGTAAGTATGCTAATACTGATGTGTCCAGGACCCGTAACTGGGGCAGAACTCTGTTTTACAGAACGAAAAGCGGA
>JAPQNM010000045.1:25309312-25324312 GCA_029783475.1 Metacarcinus magister
AGGTGGATGGATGGATGATGGGGGGGTGGATGGATGGATGTTGGGTGGGTGGATGGTGGGTGGGTGGGTGTATGGATGGTGGGTGGATAGATGGATGGTGGGTGGGTGGATGGATGGATGGATGGTTGGTGGGTGGGTGGATGGATGGATGGTGGGGGGTGGATGGATGGATGGATAGATGGATGGTGGGTGGATGGATGGATGGTAGGTGGATAGATGGATGGTGGGTGGTTGGGTGGATGGATGGATAGATGGATGGTGGGTGGATGGATGGATGTTGGGTGGATAGATGGATGGTGGGTGGATGGATGGATGGTGGGTGAAGAGATGGATGGTGAGTGGATGTATGGATGGTTGGGGGGTGGATAGATGGATGATGGGTGGATGGATGGATAGTGGGTGGATGGATGGATTGTAGGTGAATAGATGGACGGTGGGTGGTTGGGTGTATGGATGGATAGTGTGTGGATGAATGGATGGTGGATGGTGAGTGGATGGATGAATGGTGGGAAGAGGGATGGATGGATGGATGGTGGGTGGATGGATGGATGAATGGTGGGTGGATGGATGGATGGATGGATGGTGGGTGGGTGGATGGATGGTGGGGGGGTGGATGGATGGATGGTGGGGGGATGGTGGGTAGATAGATGGATGGTGGGTAGGTGGTTGGGTGGATGGTGGGATGATGGATGGATGGATGGGTGGGTTGACGGACGGATGAATTAATGGATGGATGGATGGTGGATGCATGAATGCATGGTGGTAGGATGGATGCATAGAAGGATGGATCAATGGTGGATGGATGAAATTATGAAAATTGTATGATTGGTGGATGGATGGATGGAAGGATTTAAATTGGATGAATGATGGATGGGTAGAAAGATGGAAACTGGATGAATGGTGGATTGACGGAAGAATGGTGAAAGGATAGAAACTGGATGAATGATGGATTGCAGGCTTTACATTCAAAATGTTGTGGGCAGTATGGATAACGACGCAAACCTATTCAATGGGCTGCGTCCAGTCGGCTATGGCAGTATAACGCATTTTTACGAAATATTTGATTCCAAAATATAGTATGTATAGAAATTAAAGTATTTTTCTCTATTTTTCAGATCGCTGTGAGTTGATAAAAAAATAGAAATGAATCATCATTATTTTTCAAATCTATACATCGAACACTTAGAATGTCGCGTGTGAAAAGATTTCGGCAATGTAAGGGTTAATGACTGTAGATCACGAGTCTAGCGCGTGATTCTCAAGACCGTAGTGACCATGGTGAAGGACACACACCTACACACACACACACACATGATGTGATAATTTAACTTTTCACGGCACGTAGGTTAACGTGTAAGAATACGGTAGAGGTGACGTGTCAAGCGGTGAGTGGTTGAATGATTGTACCATGTTCTGAGCTGGAGTGTGACACTTGAGTTCTCCTTTTATCTGTTTCTTATATCCTTATATCTATGGGTCGTGTGTATGTGTGTGTATTCACATTACACACACCCCTTACACCTTCACACACACACAAACACAAACACTCACTCACACACACACACACATACATACAGTTCAAGGAGTGTGCTTAAAATGCACAACTTTGTAGGTTTCCTTCTCAAGGGTGAACCACAGAATCACAAGGTGGTCAAGCAATTACAAAGAAGGGGCGCTGGTAAAGTGTGGGTTGAGGTGACGTGAATGATGAACTGTATACTGTATATAGGTGAATGTGAGGTATGGGAGGTGTGACGTGGGCGGATGTTGTGTGGCTGACAGGTGTTGGTGGTGAGCAGCAGAAACAAGTGGATAGTAGGTGTCTAGGTGTCATGTGGGTTACGGGTCTGCTTGATCTGTTCTATAGAGGGGCCGCGCCTGATCCTTTGCTTGGCTTGAGTTCTATAATTGGTTCCGAGGTAGGTCAGGGGTGAGAAATTGGTTGGGGCAGAGGGAAAATTTTCTCTCTCTCTCTCTCTCTCTCTCTCTCTCTCTCTCTCTCTCTCTCTCTCTCTCTCTCTCTCTCTCTCTCTCTCTCTCTCTCTCTCTCTCTCTCTCTCTCTCTCTCTCTCTCTCTCTCTCTTTGTGTATGTGTGCTTCCGGAATAGATTCTATCACCACACAATTTGATATGACTTTTTTTTTAACGTTCCGGACCCAACCTTCCTAAGACTCTGATATTGACAACAAACTCCACTCTATCAAACAATCAGTATTAATATGGCGCAATTCAACCCACTGCAATCGCAGATAGTAAACAGCTTTAGCTAGTATTCATCTAAGACACACTTGCGTAACATACTGTTATTCATTGAACCATTAGGCAAATAAGAAGTGGATATGGAAAAACCTGAAAGCTGAAACAAAGAATAAATTCTACCTAATTTTTACTGACAGACGGAACACGGTAAAGAATGAAGCATTATCCATTAAATTCAAGTTTAGTGACCACAGAAGAGTAACACTAGACCAAAACAAAGAAAAAGAAAAGTTACTAATAATGAAGAGACTAAATATCGTAACTATCAAAGAATAGTCAGATTAATCTAGGATTATAATCTAGTATAAGTATTCCAAACTGGTGGACTAAATCAATGTAAATGTAGATAATTTAAATGACCATAAAAAGGAAAAGTTTTGACGTCCGAAAATGCAACATAAAAAGATTAAAGAAACTAAAACATAAATACAATTATGAAGATAAAGAGAACATTCGCCACTTCTAGAGAGCAGTTTTATGCTTTCTAAGATGAACAAGGTGAAGTAACAAATAATAGAGATAAAGTAATCAAGGTAGCAGAAGAATTCTGTATAAGATAATACAGTAGTAACGATAGGCAAAACAAGAACTCAAAAGAAGATAAAATTAACTTAAACAAAGTACTTAGGGATACGGCAGTCATACCGCGTTGTCATCCGCTATTCATCTGCTATTCCTACAGCCTGTGCCTTATTATTTACCTGGTAAAGCATCTTTCAAGTTATGTTAGGTATGGTTTGGTTCGGTTAGGTTTGGTTATATAAGCTTTTTACCCAAAAGTTAGGCAACTGCCGTATCTATAAGGGAGCACTATGAGGATACGGCACTCATTAGGTTATGGTTAGATTAGGCTATGTTAGCTTAGGTTATGTTATGTTAGGCTATGTTAAGTTTGGTTAGGTACGGTTTTTATATTTTATTACCCAAAAGTTAGGCACGTCGGCTGCTGTACCTGTAAGCACTGCCTAACTTAAAGTATCCTACATAAACGCAAGTAAAATAAAGAAAACACTAAAGGGAATGGATAGGGACAAAGCGAGAGGCAAAGATGACTTATCCACTGACTTAATCATAGGTGCAGGTGATTTTTTGCTAGACAAATTTGTAGTACTTTTCACAAAATGCTTGCAAACTTCCTCAGTACCAAGCATTTGGAATATTGCCACTATATACATTAAAGACCTAGAAAACTACTGATCAATAAGTTTACTGTAGTATAGAAGTTTTTTTAATAAAAAGGGGTTACAAACAATATTACTGCAACGCTTGACTCATCAATTGAAAGAGCAAGCAGGATTCCGTATTGGTTATTCAACAATTTACCACATTTGTGTCATTAATCAAGTAGTGGAAAAATATGTAAAATACAATAAACCACTATACATGGCTTTCATAGACTTTGAAGAGCCTTCAAATCAGTGGAAACCTCATCATTTATGAAAGCACACAGAAAACATGGGGTAGAAGAAATATATTTGAGGGTTTAGCAAAATGATAATAAAAAACAATCCGAGACAAAATAGAAGTGATTGAATTGTCTAAAACCATAAACAATAGAAAACACTAATGACATTCAAAAGTACAACATGGAAATAATTAATGAAATTCTAAACAAGGGTACAAGTATGAAGATAGCAAGTAGAACACTTGGCATTGGCTTTAAAAGATCAACAAGCTCAGAATTCTGTAGAAAATATTTTATTAGTAATGATAGGCAAACCGAAGACCATAGCATGAAAACTATGAACATTGAAGTACCCTGCATAACCACAAGTGAAATAAAGAAAACACTAAAAGGAGTGAGCAGAGGCAAAGCAGGAAGTGCAGATGGTTTATCGTATCAAATTGATTGGCTGTGGTATGGTGCTTGGGGCACCATTGACATCTCCTGTTCTCTTGTCAGAGTAGGTAGCCAACCCCTATTGCACATCTTATTGCTCTGGTTGTCTGCCTGTGCTCTTACTGCGGTGCAGAGAAGCTGGTGGATGCTGATCAGCCAGTTCCTCTGGCTGGTCATTTGTGGGTGCAAAACTACCTGTGCCATCTGGTGTAGACTGAGTGGGCAGTGTGTAAATGAATGTACCCTCATTCCGATAAGGACAAATGAATCTATGATTCCTCCACAGAATACGTCCACTCCCAGTTTTCACCAAATATTCACGGCAGTAACCAACACCAGTGATGGCACCCAGTAAACCTCATCTGCTAGCTGCATGGTCCCATACACTCACAAGTACGCCAAACTGTAACTGTGAGAGTGGTTTAGAGGTTATGTCGTGTCGTTCTTTGGTATGACAACACAGATGCTCTGCCTTGGCATTGCACTCTGTGGTGGCCCGTTGCCACTCAGGAAAGCAATGGCACACTGGAAGGGCTAACCTGATAAGATGACCAAACAAAACCTGCACTGGTGATTGTCCGTCCTCCTTCAGTGCAGTGGCGGATTTAGGGGGTGGCTACTGGGGCTTAAGCCCTGAATGTTTTCCCCAAAACCCCAGATCTGAGAGGCGAAGAAGAAAACGAAGGTCTGTGAGCTTAACATGCAGTACCAGAGTCCACCAGAGCGGCAGCAGTTGCAAGAAAGCAGTCTGCGTTGCCTGCATTTCCTACTCTGAAGAAGTTCCGGTAGCCCCCCCCACTTCACTGAGGAGGATAAGGAGCCTGGATGAGACAGTGACAACCAGTCACCTGATGGTACCCCAAACCCCCCACCCTGGCTGGACTAAGCCCCGGATCTCATCCAATTCTAGATCCACCTCTGCTTCAGTGTATTCCTGAGCTCCAGGAGTCCACAAACAACAGCATCATCTAGAGCTGTTCCAAGAGTTGTTGCCTGGATAAGCTTTTTGACAACCTTGACTGCTACTTCTGCATGTCCATTGGTGCACACGTTATAAGGCAAAATGATCCTATGCTCCAAACCCCACCGAGCCAAAAAGCGTCAGAAGGTGGAAAATACAATGCGGTCCATCATCACCGTGCAGTAGACACAGAACACCAGCGTCTGCAAACAAATTTCATAACTCACATGTTAGATGATGAGTATTAGCAGAACGTGGACAGAATGATACACAGGGCCAACCTGATTTTCTATCTACGTACACTAGGAAAGTGTGGCCAGCCACTTGAAAATAGTCCACAGAGACTGACTCAAACACGCAGGTAGGTGAATCATGGTTTTGCCAGAGTGGCATGTAGGCATGATGGGGCAGCAGCGGGTGACATTTTGGGCAGGACGAGACGATGTTTTCTATGTCATGGTCAACTCCTGGCCATTTTACGGTTTGCCGGACCCATCTCTTTGTGTGGTTGATACCTTGGTGACTATCATGTAGGCTCTCCAAGGTTTCTTGTAAATCTCGGGGAATAATGAGGCGAGGTCCATATACAATGATGTTGTCATCCAATGCAAGTTATACACGAATTCCCCAATATAGCTGTAGCTCATTAGAAATTCATTGTAAATATAATGCAACAGAGGGATACATATTCAGGGTCTCAGGAAGCAGCAGTATGCACCTTCTCCAGCATGTAACAGGTCCTCCTCCTCAGCTGTAGTGTCATCCTCATCATCGGGTGCCTGTATAGAGCATTTGGGATACTATATAACTTACCCTTTGTACTTACCTAGTTGTTGTATAAAGGGCCTGGACTACACTTGTGTATTTCTGTCTCCGTATCTATATTTGTCCAGTTTTTCTTTCATTTGATGTACATTCTTGCCTCTCCTTTTCTTCTCAGTATTAGATCTTTTCTACCTGTTTCCTCAAGGTTGTTCATCAATTTATATATTGTAATTAAACTTCCTCTTTCTCTTCTTTCTTTTAGTGTTATTGGATGCATTTCTTTTAATCTTTCCTCATGTTAGGTCTTCCAATTCTGGCACCATCTTAGTTGCAATTCTCTGTATTCTTCCTAATTTCAATATATGTTTTTTCTTATGCGGGGACCATATTACTTCTGCATATTTCAGTTTTGGTCTGATCATTGTAGTTTTCATTGTGTGTGTTTGTGTGTGTGTATGTGTGTGTGTGTGTGTGTGTGTATTTACCTAGTTGTAATATACAGGAAAAGAGCCACACTTAGGCTCTTGCTGTCCCGTCTCTATATATCCTTTCATCCAATTTTGTCTTAAATTCATGTATTGTTTTTGCACACACAATCTCATCATCGAGTTTGTTCCAAACTGTTATACTTCTATGTGGAAAGCTATATTTCTTGAAGTCTCTTCTGCATGCTCTCTTCTTTAATTTATTGCTATGTCCTCTTCTATCACTTACATCCCTAATCATTAAATTTTCTCTGTCAATCATCTCCATTCCCTTTTGGATTCTAAATAACGCTATTAGGTCTCCTCTCTGTCTCCTTTCTTCCAATGTTACCAGTCCCAGTTCTCTCAATCTTTCCTCATATGGGAGAACACTTAACCTTGCTGGTATTTTTGTTGCTGCTCTCTGTATCCAATCCAATTTTCTAGTATCTTTCTTCAATCTTGGTGACCACACTACCGCTGCATATTCCAATCTTGGCCGTATCATTGATGTTATTAATTTCTTGATCATATCTCCATCCAGGTGTGTGAAGGCTGTTCTTATATTTCTGAGCAGGTTATACATTTCTCCAGTTATCTTGTTGATGTGTTTCCCTGGTGATAAACTATCTGTCATAATTACTCCAAAATCTTTCTCTTCTGTTGTTTTTTTGATACTTTCATTAGCTAGCGAATAATTTCCTTTGACTCTTTTATTGCTCTTTCCGAATTCCATCAGACTGCACTTCTTAGTATTGAATTCCATTTGCCATTTAGTAGCCCAATCATTTATTTTGTCAAGATCTAGTTGTAGGACAACACAGTCTTCCTGATTTGTCATTCTCCTCATTATCTTGGCGTCATCTGCAAACATGCTTATGTATCCTTCTATATCTTCAATCATATCATTTACATATACCGCAAACATAATTGGTGCCAAGACACATCCTTGCAGGACTCCGCTTATCACTCCCTTCCAGCTTGATTTGATGTTCCGAATTACTGTCTTTATTTCTCTATTACTTTAAAAGTCCTCCATCCATTTTAATATTGATCCTCCAATTCCTCCTTCATGTTCTAATTTCCACATTAGTCTTTTGTGCGGCACCTTATCGAAGGCTTTCTTCAAATCCAGGTAAATGCAGTCTACCCATCCATCTCTCTCATCCACTATATCAATTACCCTGGAGTAAAAGCTTATTAAATTTGTAGTACATGATCATCCTTCTCTAAATCCAAATTGTCTTTCTGTTAAGATGTTATTCTTCTCTATATGTTCTGTCCATTTCTTTTTGAATACTCTTTCACATAACTTTGCTATTACACTTGTTAATGAAATGGGTCTGTAATTTAGAGGATCTTCTCTATTTCCATTTTTATATATTGGGACTATGTCTGCCCGATTCCAGTCCTTTGGTACTTTTCCTTGTTCCAATGAAGTGTTTATCATGTTGCATATCTTCTCTGCCAATTTGGAACTACACTCCCTGAGCACCCAATTTGATATGTTATCAGGTCCAGTCGTTTTCCTTCTGTCAAGTCCGTCCAACATAAACTTTACTTCTTGTGTTGTTGTTCTAATCATGATTAGTCTATCCTGTCCTTCTTCAGGTCTAGTTGGTTCATTGAAGTTTATTTCTCTTGTAAAAACTGATTGGAAGTTATTATTCATCACCTCTACTAATTCTTTCGTGTCTTCTATCATTTTTCCATTATCTACAAGTTTTATAATTTCATCCTTATTTTTCAATTTGCCGTTGATATTTCTGTAGAACAGTTTTGGTTCCTCCTTACATTTATCTACAATATTTTTCTCATAATTCTTCTGTTCACCTCGTCTTATCTTTACATATTGGTTCCTTTTCCTTTTATAGTTAGTCCAGTTATCTTGCCTCATGCTCCTCTTCCATTTTATCCATGCTTCTTCTTTATGCTGTCTGGCTAGTGAACATTTCCCGTTAAACCACTCTTCCCTTTTTCTTTCACTACTTTTCATTTTTGGTATCCACTTGTCCACTCCTTTTTTATATATTTCCAGGAAAACGGCCCATTTTTTTAATCTATATCCTTTGTGTTGGAAAACCAGTCCCATCTTGCAGCCTCAAAATATTTTCTTAATTGCAGGGAGTTTGCCTTGTTATAGTTATACCAATCTTTCTTGTAGCTTTCATCTTTCACTTCCTCCAGCCGGAATTCTAGTAATATATGATCACTCTTTCCAATTGGACTCCCGTATTTCATATTCTTTATTATGTCTACTTTCTTTGTGAAGATCAAATCAAGTCTTGATGGTTCCTCACTCCCACAGAATCTCATGCTTTCTTTAACCCATTGTGTGAGGAGGTTATCCATAACTAACTCCAAAAGTTTGTTTCCACATGATTCCTCTCCACCCGTCGTCAACCAATCATCCCATGATACTTCCTTGCAATTATAATCTCCCATCATGAGTATATCATTGTTTTCTTTAAGTAACACCTCTAATTCTTTTGTTGTGTCATGTAAGTTTTTCTTGTAAGCTTGCTCTGTCCAAGCATTTATTTTAGGTGGCACATAAACTATTATCACACACATATAACCACCCGTTTTCTGCCTCACGCCCAGTTTCAACACTTCAACTTCTCCCTCTCCCACTGTCATATTAACCACTGTCAGTTCTTTCTTCAACAATAACATTACTCCCCCTCCTGGTTTATGTTCACGATTTCTCATCCATATGTTATATCTACCTTCCCCTATGTTCCATAATGCTGAGTTACCGGTCAATTTTGTTTCTGTAATCCCCATGATATCTGGTTGTTGTTCTCTTAGGTAGTGTAGTCTTCAATTTCAATTGCTGATGATCTTAACCCATTTACATTTGTATATGCCACTTTTAATCCATCATTTATTCTTGGTCTTTTCTTATGTACCATTTCCTTAATCTCATGTCCATTACTCTCCAATAAAAACTCTTTTTCTCCTCCTCTGTCCTCATCTCGTTTTTTTCCTTGGCTTCTTCCCTTAGTTCCTTAATTTTATTCCTCTCTTCTATATTTCTATCTTTGCTTATATACACTTGTTTATATGTTTCCACTTTTGCTAGTTTCCATGCCTTCGCCATTGCCTCCTCTGCCGCACTTTGAGATTTGAATCTTATCTTCAGTGTGTGTGTGTGTGTGTGTATGTGTGTGTGTGTGTGTGTGTGTGGTTATTTACCTAGTTGTAATATACAGGAAAAGAATTATGCTTGTACCGTCCTGTCTCCAAATCTACTATTATATAGTTTGCTTTTGAAATCATGAATATTTCATGCATTAATTATTTCTGCATCAAGTTTATTCCAGGTTTCAATGCTTCTATATGGGAAGCTGTATTTTTTTATGTCTCTCTTGCATGTAATCCTTTTTAATTTCTTTTCGTGTCCTCTTGTAGTTCTGTCGTCCCACACAAACAGATAATTTCTATCAATTTTTTCCAGACATTTTGATGCTCTATACATTGCTATAAAGTGTCCCCTTTCTCTTCTTTTCTCAAGAGTTTGTAGTTCAAGCCTAGAAAGTCTTTCTTCATAAGGTAAATTTCTCAGGCTTGAAGCCGTTTTTGTAGCTGCTTTTCGTAAACTCTCAAGCCTCTTTATATCCTCCTTTGTATGTGGTGACCAAATCATTGCCACATATTCTAACTTTGGTCAAATCAATGATGTTATCAATTTGTTCATCATCTCTTCATCCAGATATATGAAAGCCAGTCGTATATTTCTCAGCAGCTGATACATATCTCCTGTGATTTTATTAATATGTTTCTCTGATGACAAATTATCTGTAATCCATACTCCCAAATCTTTTTCAACCTTTGTTTTGTTTATCCATTAATTTCCCATTGAATACTTTCCTCTTTGTGTCATTCTACTACAGCCTATTTCCAGCACTTTACACTTTTTGGCATTAAACTCCATTTCCCAAAGGTTACTCCATCTGTGAATCTTATCTAAATCCTTTTGTAAATGCTCACAGTCCTCTTTACTTTCTATTTTTCTTAGTAATTTGGCATCATCTGCAAATAGACTCGTATAACTCTTCACTCCCTCTGTCATATAATTTACATAGTATGTATTTACCTAGTTGTAGTATACCGGACCTGAGCTAGACTCGTGTGGTCCTGTCTCCGTATCTACATTGATCCAATTTTTCTTTCAGTTTGTGCACACTATTCACTTCAATAACTTCTTCTTTCAAACTGTTCCATGCGTCTATACTTCTATGTGGAAAGCTATATTTCTTTGTGTTATTCAAGCATCTTCCCTTTTTTAATTTCCTCTTGTGGCATCTTGTGTAAGCAGCTTCTTCCCTTGATAGTATATTCTTATCTGTTTTATCCATTCCATTTAACAGTTTGTATACTGCTATCAGGTCACCTCTTTCCCTTCTTTCTTCAAGTGTTGGCAAATTCATTTCTTCCAGCCCCTCCTCGTACGTCTTCCCTTCTAACTCTGGAACCATTTTCGTTGCAATTCGTTGTATTCTTTCTTATATGTTTTTTCTTATGTGGAGACCATACAATCGCAGCATATTCCATTTTTGGTCTAATCATTGTAGTGATAATCTTCTTCATCTCTTTATCCATATAGTGAAAGGCCACTCTTATACTTCTTAACATATTGTATGTTTCTCCAAATATCTTATTTATGTGCTTCTTGGGAGATAGATTATCCTGCATTACTATTCCCAAGTCTTTCTCTTTATCTACTCTTGTTATAATGCTGTTTCCCATTTTATATGTCCATGTAGGCCTCTTTGAGCTTTTTCTTATTTCCATCACATGACATTTGCCCTCATTGAAATCCATCTCCCATCTTTCACTCCACTCTTGGATCTTGTTTAGATCTTCTTGTGTGTGTGTGTGTGTGTGTGTGTGTGTTTTGTATTTTACAGGGTTCGAGCAGGGCTCATTATGTCCTGTCTCCATATCTATATTTATCCAACTTGTTCTTAAAATCATGTATGCTGGCTGCCTCAACAATCTCCTCTCTCAGTCCATTCCATACATCCACAGTTCTATGTGGAAAACTATACTTCTTCACATCTCTTGAACATGGACTCTTTCCAACCTTCTTTGAATGCCCTCTCTTACGTCTTGATGCATCTTCCGTCAGTATCACCAGGTCTTGTCTGTCTATCTTTTCCTTCCCACTAACGATTTTGTTATAGTTATTAAATCTCCTCTCTCTCTTCTATCTTGCAGCATTAGCAGTCCCATTTCCTTCAATCTATCCTCATATTCTAGATCCTTCAGTTCCAGTACCATTCTAGTGGCTGTCCTCTGGATCCTTTCCAACTTCTTGACATCCTTCTTCTTATGTGGAGACCACACCAATGCTGCATATTCCAACCTAGGACGCACCATGGTAGTCAGAATCTTCCTCATCATGTCCTTGTCCATATAGTGAAATGCCACCCTAATGTTCGATAACATCCTGTATGTTGAGCCAAATATCCCACTTATATGTCTTTCTGGCGACAATGTGTCCTGAATAATCAGCCCTAGGTCCTTCTCCTCCCTTCTCTTCGTAATCACTTCCTCCCCCATTTTATACTCCCATACAGGTCTTCTTAGGCTCTTTCCCATCTCTAACACATGGCATTTCTTGGCATTAAAATCCAATTTCCACTTCTGGCTCCATTCATAAATCTTATCTATATCTCTCTGCATCTCCATGCAATCATCATGGCACCTTATCACTCTGAAGACATGTTTGTGTGTGCGTGTATATTTACCTAGTTGTGGTATACAGTGCCTGAGCTACACTCATGTCGTTCTGTCTCTATATCTATGTGTCCAGTTTTTCCTTCAGTTGATGTACACCTTTTGCCATTATCACCTCTTCCTTCAGTCCATTCCAAGTACATATATATATATATATATATATATATATATATATATATATATATATATATATATATATATGTTAAACTTTCCTCTCCGTTGGGCTCCTCCGATCACAATCTTATTTCCGTTACCTGTCCTATCACTCCAGTGCAGCCTCAGGACCCGCCTAAGCAGAGGTGCTTCTGGCATTTCAACTCTGCTAAGTGGGAGGACCTGAGGCAGTACTATTCTGATTTTCCTTGGGATGATTATTGCTACCATGTCAGAGATCCTTCTCTGTGTGCCGAGCGCATAACAGAGGTGATTATCTCTGGCATGGAGCTATACATTCCTCATACTTTCTCTGATACTAAAGCTAAAAAGCCCTGGTTTAACTCTGCTTGTTCTCGTGCTGTCAATGATAGAGAGGCGGCTCACAAACGGTACCGTAGCCATCCATCTGCTGAAACTCATGCCCTATATATTTCTGCCCGTAATCATGCCAAATCTATTCTCCGACTTACTAAAAACTCTTTCATCAATAGAAAATGTCAAAGTCTTTCCAACTCTAACTCTTCTCGTAATTTCTGGCATCTAGCCAATAATATCTCTAACAATTTTACTTCTTCATCTTTCCCTCCTTTACTTCAACCAGATGGCCCCACAGCTGTCTCTTTTTTCTCTAAAGATGAACTCTTCGCTCAAACCTTTGCTACCAACTCTACTTTGGATGATAATGGGCATATTCCTCCTACTCCTCCACCCTTTGACTACTTCATCCCTAAAATTAAAATTCTTTATTATGACGTTTTCCAGGCCCTCTCTGGCCTTGATTATCGGAAGGCTTACGGTCCGGATGGAGTCCCTTCTGTTGTTCTCAAAAACTGTGCTTCCGAACTCGCTCACTGCCTGGTCAAACTCTTTCGTCTGTGTCTCTCTACTTCTACCTATCCTTCTTGCTGGAAGTTTGCTCACATTCAACCTGTCCCTAAAAAGGGTGACCGCTCCAATCCTTCTAACTACCGCCCTATAGCTTTGATTTCCTGCCTTTCTAAAGCCTTTGAATCTGTCCTTAACAAGAAGATAATGAGGCATCTATCAGCTCACAACCTTCTCTCTGATTGCCAGTATGGTTTCCGTAAAGGCCAATCTACTGGTGATCTTCTTGCTTTCCTAACTGAATCTTGGTCATCCTCTTTTAGGGACTTCGGTGAAACCTTTGCTGTCGGCCTTGACATATCGAAAGCCTTCGATAGAGTCTGGCATAAATATTTAATTTCTAAACTACCCTCCTACGGATTCTATCCTTCTCTCTGTACCTTCATCTCTAGTTTCCTTTCCGACCGGTCTATTGCTGCTGTAGTGGACGGTCATTGTTCTTTTCCTAAAACTATCAACAGTGGTGTTCCTTAGGGTTCTGTCCTATCACCCACTCTCTTTCTATTATGCATCAATGATCTCCTAAATCTGACTCAATGCCCTATCCACTCCTATGCTGATGACACCACCTTGCATTTTTCAACGTCGTACAACAGACGCCCAACCCAACAAGAATTAAATGACTCAAGGTGAGATGCTATAGGACGCTTAACTTCTGATCTTTCACTAGTTTCCGATTGGGGCACAGCAAACATTGTTTTCTTCAATGACTCAAAAACTCAATTTCTACAACTATCTACTTGACATAACATTCCAGATAACTATCCCCTCTTCTTCAATGACACTCAACTTCCCCTCTCCTCCACATTAAACACACTCTGTCTATCCTTTACTAAAAATCTAAACTGGCAATTTCATATCTCTACTCTTGCTAAATCAGCTTCCAAGAAGTTAGGTGTCCTATGGTGTCTGCATCCATTTTTCTCTCCCTTTCAGCTGCTTGCTCTGTACAGGGGCCTTATCCGCCCATGTATGGAGTATGGCTCTCATGTCTGGGGGGGTTCAACTCATACAGCTCTTTTAAACAGGGTGGAGTCTAAAGCTTTTCGCCTTATCAACTCTCCTCCTCTAACTGACTGTCTTCACTCTTTAAGTCACCGCCACAATGTTGCATCTTTATCTATCTTCTACCGCTATTTTCAAGCTAACTGCGCTTCTGAACTTGCTAACTGCATGCCTCCCCCCTCCCGTGGCCTCGCTGCACAAGACTTTCTACTTCTTCTCATCCTTATTCTGTCCATCTACCTAATGCAAGAGTTAACCAGTATCTTCACTCTTTCATCCCTTACACTGGTAAACTCTGGAACTCTCTTCCTTTGTCTGTTTTTCCTGCTGCCTATGATTTAAACTCTTTCAAAAGAAGAGTGTCAAGACACTTCTCATACTAATTTGGACTTCCCTCATGTCTATATTTCTCCTACTGTCCTCTTTACAGGGTCTGGCGACAAGCGGGATTTTTTTTTTCTATACTTAATATACTTAATTTGTTTTTCCCTTAGCCAGTACACTTTTAATGTAAAAAAAATTAATTTATATATATATATATATATATATATATATATATATTTATATTTATATATATATATATATATATATATATATATATATATATATATACATACATATATATACATATATGTACTATATATATATATATATATATATATATATATATATATATATGTACTATATATATATATATATATATATATATATATATATATATATATATATATATATATGTACTATATATATATATATATATATATATATATATATATATACATATATATATATATATATATATATATATATATATATATATATATATACACACAGAGGAAGTCCTTGCTATATGATAGTTCGGTTAACTTTAAATTCGTAGACACGATATTAGCCAATTAGTACCCTTTTTTCGATTTAC
>JAPQNM010000045.1:25329312-25354312 GCA_029783475.1 Metacarcinus magister
ACAATAGTACAACAATACGAACAATAATAATAGTGCCAGCATCTACAATGCTCCCACAATGGCATACAAAAGTCCTCTCCCCTAAGTCACAACGGGGGGGAGGCAGAACCCTGAGTTCTCTTACCACAAAAACGAGACAATACTTCCTCGGAGACACTAAACGAGGAGTCTACTAAGTCCCTAGCTCATAGAATATCCGTATGGGAATATTAGGAGGGCGAGAGGAATGTAGCTAGAACTCAAAACAAAACAAGGCAGATGTAATCTTACGTTAATTGAGCTCCCTAACCATTCCTCTCATGTCAGCACCTCCTCCTACAATACCTAACCATCTTACAACTCGAGAGAAAGGCGAGCCACTGGAGAGAGCAAATAAACCACAGATGAAATAAAGAAATCTCTCCACTCCCCCTTCGCACGTCTACTCAGCTCAAAACTCTAAGCGCGTCTATCTGCCCAAGCAACCGTTACACACCACCCCTGGTCCGACCCGCCTGACAGATGCCAAGTGACATATTATACATACAATAATCTCGTCATGCCACAAGAATTGGAACATCAAGCCCAGCTTCTTATACCCTCTCAAAACAACATCCCCTCCTGTCTAGAAGGCGGAAATAAACAGTAGTGGGCTTCCCAAGATGTAATAAAGAATGTAATAAAGAAGTCATCATGGAAGGGCGGGGGAGACAGGCAGTTGCGGGGGGGAGACACATGGGACCCGCGCGCCACACACACAGATGACTAATGCACCCGCCACCGACACAGCAGACAAAACGAACAACACAAAATAATACATCGCCCATTATGACAATATGTATATGTGTATATATATATATATATATATATATATATATATATATATATATATATATATATATTATATGTATATACAGATTATTACAGGGGCATTGATAGAGAGAAACATTCCAACTATGACGTGATGTTAGAGAGAGAGAGAGAGAGAGCTGGTGGATTAACATCTGTCATGCAGGCATACAACGTTAGAAAAACTTTGTGTCAAAGTTATTGTTATTCCAGATTTTGAGGTGATAGTAGATTGAAGTTAATGTTGCGGCGACGCATTTAGCATGTAGATAGTGTTGTGGCAGTGTAGTTATTGTAAGTGTAGTTGTGTGGAGGCAGGGAGCGGCTGTGTCACCGGGCTTCCCTGGGGATGTAGGGGTCCATGTGAGCATTGACAGGTGTCAAGATACGGTGACCTACGTATCTGTGTTTTCAGCGATACGCAGTCATGGTGGGGTGTGTTTGGGGAGATTTGGTTGGCTGGAGAAGGAGGCCAGGAGTGAGAGAGCCAACAGACAGAGGGACACAGCAGTGAAAGGCCGATCCTGGGCGTGTGAAGGGCAGGACCTTGGAGGGAAGTGGACAGGGTGGCTGGAGAAATGGCACCCTGGCTTCCTTAGGCCCTGCCCTCGCTAAGGGAGTGTCTGACTGGCTGTGTGGAGGCTGTTGTGTGCATCCTGGGTGCGTGAGAGGCAGGACCTTGGAGGGAAGTGGACAGGGTGGCCAGAGAAATAGCACCCTGGCTTCCTTAGGCCCTGCCCTCGCTAAGGGAGTGGCTGACTGGCTGTGTGGAGGCTGTTGTGTGCATCCTGGGCACGTGAGAGTCAGGACCTTGGAGGGAAGTGGACAGGGTGGCCGGAGAAATGGCACCCTGGCTTCCTTAGGCCCTGCCTTCGCTAAGGGAGTGCATGGCTGTGTGGAGGCTGTGTGTTCTGGGTGAACCTCTTGTGGGGAACTCTGTGCCCTGAGGCTGTACTATTGTGCTGTACCCTGTAAGCATGCTGTTTGTAAATATACAAGGAAATGAGAGTTGTTGTCTGTGTGTGATTGATTTTTAAAACCCTTTTCCCGTCCCGCCAACCCCTGCTACATGGATCCCGTAAAGAGGGTGTTACCTCAGGTAAGGAGAGGTAACATGTTTTGCGACACCCTGCCCTGGAGGGAAGTGAAAAAGTGGGGTGCCATACAATGGTGTCAGAAGTGGGATCCTAGCTGTTCTGTGACTTAGAACAGTGTTGTAGCGGTCCGTAGTTGAGCCGGACGGGAGAGGAAGAACACACAGTGAAATGGACGCACAGGGACAAGGCACGAGGGCCTCTGTGATGAGCTGGCCAGTCTCTCATAGAGGTAAGGGTGGAGACCGAGGGGCGTGTGGAAAGAGCTGTGAGTGGGACGGGAGAGTTTTGCAGCAGGCAACACTCCCGTGGCCCCAGGCAGCCTAAGCAGCCGCCAGTCCGCCACACTGGAGCCATGGCAGTCGAGGGACGGCGCCGTAGAGGGGAATCCATGCCGGGAGGTCTTCTTGGGAGGCACTGGGCACAGTGAGAACCTCAAGGGGCCAGTGGATGAGCCGTGTTTGCTGTGCCTGATTCCTGGATGCGTGAAGGGCATGCTACCTTGGAGGGAAGTGGAGAGGGTGGCCGGAGAAATGGCCCCCTTGCTTCCTTAGGTTTCGCCTTCGCAAAGGGGGTGGGTGGCCAGCAGGCACCTTTCCTCCCCTTGAGTGGAAACCGGTTGTTCAGGACAGCTCAAGAGGAAGACGGGCGAAGAGGACGGCGCCACCGCCTGACTGATGGTGTAGCAGTGTGGCGAGGAAGATTGTATTTTTATTTAATTTCATGTGTTATGTTTTTTTTGTTCTGTTATTGTGGTGCATGTTGTGGTTGTGGTGGTGGAGTTATAGGCGGGTCGCCTATGTTGTAAAGGGGGGGACAGGGACAGGACAGGGTGGCCAGAGAAATGGCACCCTGGTTTCCTTAGGCCCTGCCCTCGCTAAGGGAGTGGCTGACTGGCTGTGTGGAGGTTGTTGTGTGCATCCTGGGCGCGTGAGAGTCAGGACCTTGGAGGGAAGTGGACAGGGTGGCCGGAGAAATGGCACCCTGGCTTCCTTAGGCCCTGCCCTCGCTAAGGGAGTGCATGGCTGTGTGGAGGCTGCTGTGTGTGGACTTGTGGAGGCTGTGTGTTCTGGGTGAACCTCTTGTGGGGAACTCTGTGCCCTGAGGCTGTACTATTGTGCTGTACCCTGTAAGCGTACTTTTTGTAAATATATAAGGAAATGAGAGTTGTTGTCTGTGTGTGATTGATTTTTAAAACCCTTTTCCCGTCCCGCCAACCCCCGCTACACGATTCCCAGGAGGGCGTTACCTCAGGTAAGGAGAGGTAACGTGTTTTGCGACACCCTGCCTTGGAGGGAAGTGAAAAAGGGGGGTGCCGTAACATTAATGTTAATGAAGTTTGCTAGATACTTGATAGTTGTTTTCAATGGTTTGTATATTAATATTTAAAATCTTAAGTCAGCATATATGTGAATTTGATTTTTGATAATATTACTCTTATCGTTGAATAAATTGTTGGTTTTGAAGAGCTGCTGAAAGTTTTTAATGAAAGGACTAGTATGTTCTTGTACAATATGCATGTGCATTGCGTATTTGTGCTGCTGCCTTATTTCTTATGCCCTCCAGGACCTTGAGTTTGGTTATCGTGAATCAGTTTCTCAGGGTGACTGCCGACCTTTACGCATCTTTACTATAGCATCAACAAAGGTCACTGGGAACAAAGCAAGATAAGAATTTTGTATGATGTCACATTTGCATCATCATAGGCAGGGGCAGGATTTCATGCAAGTCATCTATGACCTTGAAAGTATACATAATCTGATGATTTACATACAGAATTATTTAAAAAGGTGCCCCTCAAAATTCAACCATTTGCCAACTGAATCAAGTAGGTTGATAAATATTTACGTGCAGTTAGTTTTTCTTTTATAGGTACGCATATATTCTAGAATGTGTTGTACTATGTCATTGGTCTCATATTACAGCAAGAAGCACCAAAATGGTGTACATTAATTGTGAACTATTGAACACACTCAGTAACACCGTGTAAGGACGCAAGGTCACAGGAAACCATAAACGTCCAGAATGACAGAAAGCAAAGTGCACATTGGGATTATTATATTCATTTTTACATATACCTCCAGTGCTGCAAGCTACACAATGCATACTGTACATAATTATTCAGTATATGACGGGGTATCTTCTTTAAGAGCCATGGGGTTCCAATGTTGTACTTTGAACCACATTTTCTTTCCTCATCAGGGATCAGAACCGCTATGTCAAGAGGCTGTGGCGTGATGTGCGTGTGGGAGATGTGATCCACCTTTCCTGCAATGAGGTCATTCCAGCTGACATGGTTGTTCTGAACTCCTCAGATGAATATGGTCTTTGCTTCATTGAGTCATCAAATCTCGATGGAGAGAGCAATCTGAAGCAGCGGCAGAGTGTCAAGGGCCTCAACCTTGGTCTGGTATGTGGGGAGGTGGAGCTGAGGCCATGGAATTGGAAAACAGGCAGTAGGGGGAAACTAAATTGAATTAATAATTGTTACAGGAGTGTTACAAAAGGTCTATGTAGAATGTATAGCTATGCATGAACATGCAACTAGAATTTGTTTGTAAATTTATTTTCTGTGGGAAAAATGGCTTAGTTTCAGATGCCAAAAGATAAATTGAGTACACCTGAGTTTGTAGCGAAGTTATGCGTACTCCAGGAGATGAGAACTTGTTCAGTTTATGAGTATTTGAAAAATGGTGTTAATTCAGTGGACTATATATTCATTTGATAGCTTTCTTCAAATGTGATTAGGGAATTATGAATAGGGTTACATAATTAATCAGTTGCAAGTCATGAAAAAAAGCATGATTGGTATGTGTATTGATTCTTTGGCCAAAATTTATTGTTAATATGTGCCTTAACTTTATTCTAGTGATTAATGTTCTGTCTTTTTGCAGCAAGAAGAGTTCCAAGTATCCCAGTTCAGCTATGTGATGGAAGTTGGTCCCCCTTCCACAAAAATGTATCATTTCACAGGCACCATTCCCCTTAATACAGGGGAACGTGTACCCCTCTCCAAAGACAATCTTCTCCTAAGGGACTGTACTCTCAGAAATACTGATTACATAGAAGGAATAGTTGTTTATGCTGGTAGGTTGTTATTGTTACTATTATTATTATTATTATTAGCCCTGTGGTCGGGGCTACAAGAATTCTACCACCGTAATCACAGCAGTTCATAAAAGGTGACAGAAGGGATGGAGCGAGGGGACTGGGAAGCCCCTCCTCTGTATACTCTCTTACGAAAACACAAGGTGCAGAGGGGGGTAAGAGAGTAATGTCTCTATGGTTCATGGCATGCCATGTCTTGGCTATCATCCTTTATGGGGATAACAGCCTGGTATATAGATAGATTATTATTATTATTATTATTATTTTTATTATTATTGATATTATTATTATTATTATTATTATTATTATTATTATTATGTCTCCACTAAACCTGAAGAGTGAATCTTTGAATGTGCGTGGATGTTGGCCACTTAAGGGTAAAAGGGAGGTGATTGAATGAATGTTTGCAGAGCAAAAGTTTGATGTGTTAGCATTGAAAGGGAAGGGTAAATGTGAGTTTGGGTGTATCAGGTGTGACCAGAGGGAGAGCAAGTGGTCTTAATGGTGAGTCTGACAGTGAGACAGTGTGTGGTGGAATAGAAGGAAGTGTCATCAAGGCTCATCTGGGTGAAAGTAAAGTTTGTTAGAGAGTTGTCAGTGTTTATGTCTGGATATGGTCCTGGTAGTGAGAGGGAGGAAACAGAAAGGAAGGCATTTTGGAATTATATGAATGACTGCAGGAGATGTAAATGCTCGTGTTGGTGATGAGATATTTGAAGACATGGTTGGTAGGCACAGGGTGCCTAGGAGATGTGAAAATGGAGAAAGAATGATAGATCTATGTGTAGAGAGAGTTGGTGTTTGGAAATACCTTGTTCAAGAAGAAGTATACATGGATGAAGCAGGACAATGGAATGATAGTAAATAGAGCAATGATGGACTATGTGGTTGTGTTGAGGAACATAATAGGACAGTTGTTAGATGTGAGAGTTATGAGAGGGGAAAGGGGAGGTGTATCAAACCACTTTCTTGTGGAGGGAAAGCTGAGGGTAGGTATGAGGTGGGTGGAGACTAGATGAGTGGGGAAGGCAAAGAGAGTTCTGAAAGTGAGTGAGTTGAACAGAAAAGAGAAAATGGAGGAATGATTAAGTACGAATGGAATGTGGTGAGAGAGAGTGAGAAAGGTGATGCGGAAGAGTAATGTCAGCTGTTTTAGAGTGTAGTGTAAAGAGAAGGTGTGTGATATGAGAAAAATGGGATGGTGAGGTGAGAAAGGGGAGTGAATAGTGATGTCAAGACACCTCTATTGCTAAACTGGACCTCCACCCCTTGCCTCTACTTCTCCTGCTGTCCTCTTTACAGGGTCTGGTGACTTGCAGGATTTTTTTTTACGTATTTTTGTTGTCCCTTGGCCAGTACCCTTTTTAATGTGGGAAAAAAATATAAAAAATGGCACATCGCATGCTAAAAATTTACGGTCTGGTTCTATCTCGGTGGCATCCAAGTGACACGTGGCACATGCGACATGTTACGCCACTCCGGTGTGAAACGTTACATTTGTTTCTATATTGTTCTGGATAGTAATTGCAAACTCATCTGACTTCTCTTTGACTGTTGAGGTATTTGGTTTCTTCATTCTGAATAGCTTCTCTCTTTCTCTCTTTAAGTCTAGCGTTATTTTACATCTCACCATCCTGTGGTCACTTGACTTTAGTTTATTTAATACTGCAACATTCTTTACTGTGTTCAGTTTGTTAGTAAGAATGAAGTCTAATTCATTCTAAGTTTCACCATTCGGGCTTTTTCATCTCCATTTCTTGTTTGCCTTATGATCAAAGAATGTGTTCATTATCTTTAGATTATTCCTCTGCAAACCTTATGAGCATGTCATGTCTATCATTTTGAATATCTATTTCAAAATTTCCTAGTGCTGTCATTTCTACACTCTTTTTCCTCGACCTTTGCATTAAAATCACCGATTATGAAAGAATACTGAATTTTTTTCAATTCCAAAGCTGCTTCTACATCTTCATAAAATCTCTCCACCTCCTCATCATCGTATGCTGATGTTGGTGCATATACCTATATGATTTTCATTTCATATATGATGTTTTATTTGATTATTAATCCTGCAACTCGCTCAGTTACACTATAGAAACTTTCAATATTTCCGGCTAGTTCTTTGTTCACTAAGAAGCCAACTCCTTGTTCTTTCTTGTTTTTTTGTCTTCAGTAGCAAAAAACGTGACCATTCTTCAGTTCTATGAATTCTTCTCCAGTTCTTCGTACCTCACTTAGGACTCTGATATCTCATTTGATGCCTTCTAGTTCTTTGAATAACGTTTCAAGACTACCTATCTCATTTGATGTCTTCTAGTTCTTTGAATAACATTTCAAGACTACCTTCATTAGCTAGTGTCCAAACATTATAAATGCCAAGATCAAAGTTCCAAAGGTAGCCTGTACGAACCTAGAAATTCTTAGCACCCCCTATTCTGAAGCAGATCTGATTGCCGCAGTGGCCAGTTGCTCCATTACTGATGGAGACTGGGAGCCATGACATGAATGTAGTGGTCATAATTGGGGGGGGGGCGGTTGAGCTGATACCACGCCATGCTGGCGGGGGAACACTTTTAGTTTAGTTTCTTACAGTGAACCTGTCCAGTTTGGTTGCACCTGTCTAGTTTAGCTCTACTGATCCTTGAAATGTTTATCTTTCTCATCACGATAAGGTAGTGTTCTAAATAGAAGACCTGCAAAGATTACAAGGTCACAACTCATAGATTTGTGTCCTGTATCTATTTTCTGCTTGGTGAACAGGGGTTGCAGTGTTTAAAAAGACAAGCCCATTATGTCGCCACCCAACTCAGTAATTGAACCCAGCATATCTCAGTTGTGAGCCGAGTACACTAACCACTACACCACCAGGCTGTTCCTATAGTTATTTTATGTGTACAGGTTTATAACTAATAATGTAAGAATTATTTTCAGGAAACCAAGGAGTACATTTCCTTGTTTTTGTTTTTTCTTGGAAATTGATGGATTATTTAATTGTATTAATGTAATAATAAGTGTGTTACACAAATTTCCAATAATTAATTTTTTTTGTAGGTCGGGAATCCAAAGCCATGCTAAACAATGGAGGGACAAGATACAAAAGATCACGGTTAGAACGGAGGATGAACTTAGAAGTGATATGGTGTGTGGTGATCCTCTTCTTTATGTGCCTCATCTCTGCCACAGGCTCTGGACTCTGGCAGGTACCATACCATTTCTTACCAAGCCATAGCCTTATAAAACCACATGACATTATTCTGTATCAAATTACATCACAATATGATGTGTCACATTACACAAGAATATTGCAGTGCTCCACAGCATTATTTTTAGCACATTATCGTAGTATTATTGTAATACTTTAACAATATATAACAGCATGGAACACTATTGATAGTATCAATTTTTATATCTACATTATCATGTATTTGTAAATTGTACACTTTATGCACAGCATCTTGCCATATATACATCACACTATGACATGTATGTCAGAAATACACATACACATGCTCAAACACATAGAGTAATAATATGTGTATCTTGACAGGTATTGTTCATAATACACTGCTAACTGTAAGACTAGATGATATTGATTGTATTACAGGAAAGTCCTGATGTACAAGCTTTCAGTATGTGAAGAACAGATGATACGAGCAAAGTATTTTTAGGACTTTTGTTAAATGAATTTCCTCTAATGAGCATTGGTCCATAAATTCCAGCATACTTCCTTACAATTGAAATCATCTATCACAATAATGTTGTCACTTTCTTCTAAAATTTTCTTTAGGGACTTAATCGGATCACTCAATATTTCATCTTTTTCTTCTTTCTTCCAAGTATTAGTCTTAGGAGGAACATATACCACAGTAAAATCTCTCTTTCCTTCCTCCATCCTTATTCCTATTTTCAATACTTCTGCTTTATCTTCTTCCATCATCACCTTTTCCACTACCATTTTTTTCTTAACCAAGAACATAATGCCATTTTCTTTTTTCTCACTTCTATCTCTTCTATATACATTGTAACTTAGTTCACTTATTCCTGTCTTCCTAAAGTCACACAATTTTGTTTCAAACATTGCCATAATATCTGGTTGTTTCAATCTCAGATCATCGTTCAATTCTAAAAGCGATGATATCAAACCGTTAATATTTGTTTATGACACTTTCCATTCCTTCCCTCTTTCATGTCTGATGTTTCTCCCTCTTCCTCTGCACCTTATTTCATTTATAGTAGATCCAGTTCCTCGTCTTGTTGCTCTTCCTCTTTCAGATACCACTTCTTCAACTTCATGTCTCTCACTTTCCAAAAAAACTTCCTCTTCTCCACCTGTTCTCATCCTGTTCTTTTTCTTACCTTCCTTACAAATTTCCCCTTGTTTCCTTCTTTTCTCTTCATTTAAATCCTTTTACCCAAATCTTTTTGTATTCCTCTGTCTTCCCAAGTTTCCATGTCCTTAATAATATTTCATTGGCAACATTCTGAGACATAAATTTGATCTTCAATGGTCTTGCCAATCCTTCAAAATGTCCCAACTTATATACCTCTTTTATTTCTTCTTCAGGTCCTTTATCTACTTGTACTATCTGCACAATTTCTTTGGCTATTTTTCGTTCCTCTACCTCCCTTTCTCTTCTATCCTTCATTACCTTTTCTTTCAGCCCGAAAACTAGCACACCTTTCTTCTTGTCCACTGTGTCCCTCACTAGAGTGTCCTATTCTTTGATAACTCACCACATTCTTTGGCAAGTCTTCCTTTTCCATCATCTGCATTTTCACAATTTGCCTGAACGTTACCTTATTTTGTTCTTGCTCTTTTTTCCATTCTTTCTGTTCCATTCCTATTTCATTAACCTTCTCTGCCAGTGCCTTAACTGTATCCTCATTTACTTTAAACGTGGCTGGCACCATCTTTGTTACTATTCTCTGTATTCTTTCCAATTTCAACACATGTTTTTTCGTTTGCATGAACCATATTATTTCTGTGTATTCCAGTTTTGGTATAATTATAACTTTTCTCATCATATCTTGATCTCAAGGTAGCAGAAGAATTCTATCGAAAAATGTATAGGAATATAATGACAGATAATTTGAAGACTGCAGCATGGACTATGAAGATTGAAGTACCCTGCATAAGCACAAGTTAGATAAAGAAAGCACTGAAAGGAATAAGTAAAAACAAAGCAGGAGGTGCAGATGGCTTATCAATTGACTTGATTAAGGATGCAGGCGATTTTCTACTAGACAAACTCGCAATACTTTCTACCAAATGCTTGCAAACTGGTTCCATACTAAGTGCTTGTGAATTATTATTATTCACAAGAAAGGAGATTTGAAGAAGAAAAAAAACTAAAAGAGCAAGCAGGTTTCTGGAGTGGTTATTTAACAACTGACCACATTCATGTCATTAATCAGTAGTAGTAGTAGTAGTAGTAGAAAAGAATCAAGCATACACTAAGCTGCTATGAATGGCTTTCATAAACTATGAAAAGCCTTTGCCTCAGTGGAAACCTCAGCAATTATGAAATCTCTCAGGAGAGAGGGGTTAGAGGAAATATTTGTGAAGATATTAGAAGACATCTGTAAGGAAAGCACTGCCAATATAAAGCTACATAAGGTCGGTGATAAGATACCAATACAGAAAAGGGTCAGACAAGGCGACATTATTTCTCATAAAAAATGTTCATTGTGGGTTTAGAGGAAGTTTTTAAGAACTTGGAATGGAAAAAGTCAAGAATTCAAATGAATGGAGAATATCCAAATAATCTTCAATTTGCTGATGATATTGTTCTAATGAGTGAATTAACAATGAACTACAGCAAAGGATTTTGGAATTCCACAAAGTAAGCCAGATAATGGGTTCAAAGATAAATATGAAGAAAACTAAATTGATGTTCAACAATTACATACTAGACAATGAAGTTTAAATAGATGATGAAGTAATAAAATTTATCCAGAAATACATTTACTTAGGAAAGAAAATTGGTGCATGTTCAGATCATGAAAAATAAATAAAAATGAAATTGGGATGGGATTGAGTGCTTTTGGTAGACAACACAATGTTATGAAAAGTAATCTCCCACCATCACTGAAGAGAAAAGTATATAATTAAAGCATTCTACCTGCTCTAACATATGGATTAGAAACCTAGAGTCAACAGAAGCTCTAGAACCAAGGCTTCAAAGTGCCTAAAGGGGAAAGATTAAAAGAAATGCATCTAACAACACTAGAAGACTATAATAATATCAGAAAGAGCTGCAGATTCCTCTATGGATCACAGTGAGAAACAGAAAGGGAAGTGTCTGTCATTATTGATAGCACATAAAGTAAAGTTATTGCAGAAGCTTGATCTTGGTGTATCTGTGCGGCGTCTTACTGAAAATCATGGTGTGAGAACTACCACCATATATGACCTAAAGAAACAGAAACATAAGTTGTTGAAGTTTTACAGTGACAGTGATGACCAGAAACTAATGAAAAATAGGAAAACGCTGCATAGTGCAAAAAACTAAAATTTTGACTGTGTGCTGTTGGAGTGGGTTTGACAACAAAGAATTGAATGTATGCCACTGACTGGTTTGATGGTAATGAAACAAGCTAGAAAATACCATGAAGAACTGAACATTGAAGGCGAATGTGAATATTCAGAAGATTGGCTGCAGAAATTTAAGAGGCATCTGAAAATCTATGGTGAAAAAGCTTCTGCTGATTATGATGCAACTGAACGTTACATTGATGAATTTGCCAAGATGGTATCTGATGAAAATCTTAGTCCTGAGCATATATACAATGCTGATGAAACAGATCTTTATTGGCCGAGCACTCTACCACTGAGCCACTCAGTCTCTTGTAATGTTTTATCTAAAAAATGTTAAAATCTACGTTAAAAATCTTCCATTCCGAAATTTTCAAAATTCCAAAATCCGAAAAGTGTCTGGTCCCAAGGTTTTCAGATAAGAGATTGTGAACCTGTACTGTGTGAGGAAAGAATTTCTTGGCCAAAACTCCCAACTCTTGAGAAAAGAAAAGAAAGGGGAGACTTTATAGCAGTGTATAGAGCCTCAAAGGTCTGGAAAAAACTGACAGAGATCTGTTTGTGTGGGACGACAGAAATTGGAAAGAATACAGAAAATTGCAAATAAGATGGTGCTATAATTGAAAGATCTAACATACGAGGAAAGATTAAAAGAAATGAAACTAAACACATTTGTAAAGGAAGAAAGAAAGGGGAGACTTAATTATAATACATAAATTGATGAACAACCTGAAGAAACAGATAGAAAAGATCTAATATTGAGAATAAAAGGACTGTCTTATAAATGTATCACAAGATGTCATTGATAGACTTATGATGTCAGATGATGAACATGTCATCATGTTCATCATGGATTTTCAAGTCATAACCATTATAGTTAGAATTATCAAAACTAATTTTTTAAATGTTTTTAAATGTCAATAGAATTTTAAGACCACCATATGTGCAGCTCATATCTAACCTTGTATAAGCTGAGTGGCTGCCTTGGAGGGGATAGTCTTATATGGCGAGTATAGGCCAAAACCTATGTTTCAACTAGAAATTTGGGGGTCGTCTTATACACCGACATATACAGTACAACAACTGAACGAAAAACTGGATAAATATAGATACAGAGACAGAACCACATGAGTGTAGCTCAGGCCCTGTATATTACAACTAGGTAAATACATATACACACACATGCTTGGCATTTATTTTGGCAAATAACTGGAGCTTAAGAATGAATCATAAGTTAATCTTGCTTTTGTCTGGGTATGATTCAACAGAGTCACCATGAAGTCAACTCCTCACAAGGGTTGGTGCCATTCCTGCCTCCGGAAGAGAGAGACACTCCGCTGGCCCGGGCCCGTCAGCTCAATAGTCCAGTCTGGGTTGGCTTCATTAGTTTCTGGACGTTTATTATCATTTATCAGGTGAGACTGTTTCAATTTCAGAAGTATTTTACACAAAAAAATGCTTGAATTGTGTCAAATAAGCTTACTCATCAGTATAGGTAAGGTTAATTGAGAAGCACTATTTTAGAAATATCCCACTAGATCCCCAATGGAGTGAAGCCCTAAATAGATCTGCTAACAAAATGTACTTTTATTATTCAATTTAACATCAAACATTACTAAATGGTGGCTGGGGTCCTTTGAGCAGCTAAGCCACTGCTGGCACAAAAGTCTCTGGCTACACTACTGGGTTTGCTTTAGTAAAGATTATTCTTGTTTCGTATCTTTTCCTTGAATTTATTATTATTATGAGTTCCTACCATATTCCTCTTGTTTTCTGTAGTAAAATCTTATGACTTTCTTTGTACAGCTGGCCACCTCTCATACAAGTGGGGTGGCACCTGAGATATAGCAGAATGTTGGAAATCAGTACAATATAAAAGGAATAAGATGCATGACTTGAAAATTCTGCAAATAGCAATATCTTAGAAATCTGCAAACTTCCATTGAAATATTGCTTTTAAACATAATCTCTCCTATCTCTCACATGCACATCTCAAACTGACACTGGTCTATAATGAAGTGGTTCTTTTTTGTTTCCTTTTTTGTAAATAGACATCAGCTCTTTTCCATTCTTTAGGGACTTTTCAGTTTTAATAGAATATTCAATTATATCATGAATTGGCTCAACCATTTCTTGTCTACACTCCTTCAAGATGTATCCTGATACTCCATCTGGTTCTATTGCTTTTCTTTCATTCAACTACTTCATCATTTCTTCTATCTGTTCTCTACTTATCCTGATTTCCCACATCTCATAGTTACTCACTTGTCCTTGTGGCTTTTTAAAGTCAGATTCAGTTGTAAATACTTTCTGAAAATTCTTATTTAACACTTCACCCATTTCTTTTGGGTCCTCATATACTTCCTTATTTTATTTCAGTCTAGTTCTATTTTCTTTGTTTTATTTTTCCATTAATTAATTAATATATATAATGTTCAGTGCTTACAAGAGTAAGATAATGTTCTGGAAGGATGTACAGGGGAAAAGGAAGGGAACGTGGAAATGAAGAAAAGGTGAAGACAGAGGATGGGACAATTTTTATTGAAAAGAAGCAGTTAAGAAGAGATGGGCTGAGTATTTTGAAGAACTTTTAAATGTAGAGGAAGAAAGAGAGGCTGAGATTGTTGCAGTGGGAAGATAAAATTGAGTAAAATTATTAGGAGGATTGAATAACACACACATCGCAAAATAGGTAGTAAAAGGGATGGTAATGGAGATGAAAGTTGGGAAAGTTGCAGAGTTAGATGGATGTGCTCTGCTGTGTTGTGCTTGAAAAGTTGCAGTACAAGTGTGATTGAGTGGTTAGTAAGATTGTTAAATGTGTGTTTTGTGACTAGTCTAGTAACAGTTGATTGGATGAGTCCATGTATAATTCCCATGTATAAAAGTAAAGGCGATAAGTAAGAAGTTTTTTTTTCTTTTTTCGCATCATATACCTTTGGGGCCGGTAGGGATTGATGGAGGTTTTTTTGATCGTCGGCCTCCGCCCGTTAGTGGCTCAGGTTTAGATTTTTTATAGTGACGCCTCAAATATCTCGTGTTTTCTCTGATGATGAGTGCAAGAGAGGCTAACTGCTGCACTGCCACATATGCATATAACTTTGCAAGTCCCGTTTGAGGTCAGTGTATGGCAGCAATTTTAGGTAATCTTTGGCCACTCGGCGGTAATACCAAAGGAAAGTGGCTCGCGGATATCAGGGAATCAAACCCGGGACCCTAGGCTTGCATGCCCGAATGCTAGCCACTCTACTACTGCCTAACCTGCTAGTTTTATGGGTATAAACCTGTTGAGTGTAGTAGGTAAGGAGTATCATAGAGTGCTGATAAAGAGAATCAGAGAGGGTACAGAAGATGTTATATGTGAGGAGCAATGTGGCTTTAGAAGAGGGTGAAGATGTGTGGATTAATTGTTTGCTGTGAGACTGGTGTGTGAAAAGTTTATGGCAAAAGGAAAAGAGGTATTGTAGATTTTTATGGACCTTAAAGAAGCATATGACGGGATTGATAGGGATGGCTTGTGGAATCTCCTACAATTGTATGGACTAGGTACAGACTGGTAAAAGTTGTGAAAAAGTTTCTGTGAATAGTAGAGCATGTGTAAGAGTGGGAAATAGTGTTAGTGAGTGGTTTCCTGTTTGAGTAGGACTACGTCAGGGATGTGTGATGTCATCATGGTTGTTCAATATTTATATGGATGGTGTAGGAAAGGAAGTTAATGTGAGAATGTTAGTTAGGGGCCTCAGTTTGGAAAAGTCTGATGATAAAGGGTGGAAGATAAATCAGCTACTGTTTGTGGATGATACAGCTTTAGTGGCAGATTCGGAAGAGAAATTGTGTCACTTGGTGGAAGAATTTGGATGAATGTGTAGGAGGAGGAATTTGAGAGTAAATGAGAATAGAAGTAAGGTAATGAAATGCACTAGTGGGTTGGTGGTAGAAGGATGAATTATGCTTTGAATGGTGAATTGCTAGAGGAGGTGGAATGCTTTAAATATTTAAGGTCCAAAACTGTAGATGGAGGAATAGAGATAGAGGTGGAGTCTACAATCAACGATGTAGGAAAGGTGTTGGGAGAAAGGAAGAAGGTATTTAGTTGTAAAGGGATGGGGATGAATGTAAAGAGAAGGTTGTATGAAGGAGTAGCTGTGCCCACTGCAATATATGGGGCCAAAACATGGAGTATGACAGTAGCAGAGAAGAAAAGATTAAATGTAATGGAGATGGTGTGTCTGGGGAGTGTGTGGAGTAATGTATGAACCAAGTGAGAAATGAGATGAGAAGAACTGGTGTAACAAGAGTTGGCTGGTCGAGTAGAGTAGGGTGTGTTGAAGTAGTTTGGACACATACAGAATATAAGAGGACCGGTTGGTAAAGAAAATAGTAGGCTCCGATGTGAGATGTGTGAGGTTGAGAGGAAGGCCACAAACGAGATGGATGGACAATGTGAAAAGAGCATTAAATGAAAGAGGATTGTCTATGGAGCAAGGAAGGATGATTGTGCATGATATAAGTGAATGAAGAGCAGTGGTGAATGCATGATTAGTGATGCGGCTTTGATGACTTCTGGAGGAGGTTCTTGCACATCTGGTGTGACCATATCAGGTGCAGGGAGGAAGAGGCCACAAAATAAATATGAAACGGCAGGGGAAAAGCTCAGGACTGTTAAAGATGTGACCCCTGCCCTCATACCCATTTACATGACTGACCTGACTCGCAGTGTATCGGGGGGGGGGTGTACTTCTCTTCCCATATGTGGGCCTAGGGACTAAGTGATAAGAGTGTATATCTATGTGTGCATGGGTGTGTGTATACGTGTCTTGTCTTGGCTACCCCTCTTTCCGGGATAACAGCCTGGTATATAGATAGATGGATTTACCGAGTTTTAGCTTATAGGGTCTGAGCTACACTTGTGTGGTCCTGTTTCCTTATCTATATATGTCGTGAAAACTAACTATATATTATGATAAGTCCTCTCGTTAGGTTTCACGCAAATATATTTTAAAGAATTATGAACTACACGTGTCGACTACTCACGGTCGGATGCACGTGTGACGGCTATGGAGGAGAACTTCTGTAAATGTGGAAGGGAGGCGTTTTCACTACCTTGTTAAATAACAATTAGTAGTAGATTATGGCATTATAACGAAAACGTTGTCGTAAGAATTATAAGCGCCTCACCTTTTTTTCTTCATTTCTCCCGCATCGTAACGCAAACCTTGTCAGTAACTCATCCTACCTACTGGCCAGAGGAGTAAAGAGATTACCTATAGGTAGCGAACGTAGCAGTGGTGAGCCGGGGTCGTTGACCTTCATTCAGAACCCGTAGTAGTAGTAGTAGTAGTAGTAGTAGTAGTAGTAGTAGTAGTAGTAGTAGCTGCTGTAGTAATTGTAGATATCCACATGGGTAAAAATCCGGTCATCCACACGTAATCCTTGTGGAGTAATAATATGCTCACCACTGTATTCAGTGTGGGACTCTACCCACGACTCCTGTAAACCCGTTTTCCTTGTCCCTCTTGGACGCGGTATGTTTGAAAATAAGCTTCACTGAAGCAACTCGGACTCCTAACACCTCATCGAAACAGCTCCGATATCAACAATTCCCAATACCATACTTCACTGAAGTAATCTCACAACCCATTCCTGTGGGAGATATTTCCCACAATATATGTCCACTCTGTCATTTAGTTGTGTATTCTTTGCCATTATCACTGCTTCTTTCAGTCCATTCCAAGTTTCTATACTTATCTGGGGAAACGTATTTTTCTGTGTTGTTGAAGCAAATTCCTTTTTACAATTTTTTCTTCTGTCCCCTCAAATATCTAGCCTCTTCTTTTCTCTTCATTATCAAATTTTTTCTATCTGTTTCCTCCAGGTTGTTTATCAATTTATATATTGTAATTAAGTCTCCTCTTTCTCTTCTTTCATTTAGTGATATCAGTTGCATTTTTTTTTAGCATCTCTCATATGTTAGGTCATCCAAATTTGGCAGCATCTTTGTTGCTATTCTCTGTACTCTTTCCAATTTCAACGCATGCTTTTTCACGTGAGGGGACCATATTACTTATGTATATTCCAGTTTTGGACTAATCATTATAGTTATATTTTTTTCTTTTCATTGGAAGCCTTGCTTATATTTCTTAGCATCATGAATGTGTCACCAAATATTTATCTATTTTTCTCTGGTGATACCTAAATCTTTGTCTTCTTTTTCTATAGAAATAATTTTTTTGTCCTAACTTATATGTCCATGTGGCACACTTCCCCCATTTCCAATACAGTACATGGCTTTATATTTGCATCTAACTGCATTTCCCATGTCTTACTCCAGTCATGTATCTTGATATCATTCTGCAGCTCTTCGCAATCCTTGTTGCATCTTATTATAAGAAATTTTGCATCATCTGCAAACTGACATAAGTAACTGCTTACTCCTACTATAATGTCATTTATTTATACTAAAAACATTATCGGTGCCAAAACTGATCACTGTGCTACTGCACTTTTCACACCAAATTGTCTATCTCTTTTTAAGCAATCAGTTCATTGTTTTTTATAATCTATTCACACATCTTACAGACTATGCTGGTCAATGTCATTGGTTAAGTGATTCTACTTTGTTTCCATTTTTGTAGATAGGCATTATATCAGCTTATTTCCATTCTTTAGGGATTTTTCCTGTTTAATGTTAATGCTCAATTCTATCATAAATTATATTATAAGTTCATGTCTACACTTCTTCAAGATGTACCCTAATACCCCATCTGGTTCTATTGCTTTCCTCTCTTCCAATTCCTTCATTATTTCCTTTATCTTTTCTCTTCATCCTGCTTTCCTAAATCTCATTTTTTCTCTTCTGTCCCTTAGACTTTTTAAAGTCAGATTCTGTTGTAAACACTTTTACTTAGTACTTCACTCATTTGCTTCAATGGAGCTACACTTTCTTTGTTTTATTTTTCCATTAATAAATTGATGAAGCAGCTTCGGTTCTTCTATACACTGGTCAACTATATCCTTTTCATATTACTTCTCATTCTCTCTTACCATTACATATTTATTTCTTCCCAGTTTATATTCTTCTTTCGTTCTCTGAATCGGTTTTCTTTTCATTCTCATCCGTGCTTCATCCCTTTTCTTTTTGCTCTCACTCTTTCAATGGAACCAATTTTTTTTCCTATACTTTATAAAATTAAACATATTCCTTGACTCTTTGTTCATATATCATCAGGAAGAAGTCATATTTTTCTTGCACGTCCTTTTATTCCTTAATTTTTGTCGAGTCAGTTTCATTGAAAGTCTTCATTGCAGTAGAGTTTGGTTTTGCATAAATCCTCCTTTTCTTTTTATGTGATTTGATTCCTCCTGCTTTACTCACATATCCCCTTTTATCTCAATTTCTAGGATCACATGGTCACTCCTTCCAAATGGGCACTCATAATTTATATCTTTTTCCAGAATTATTCCTTTGGTAAATAATAGATTTAATTTTTATTGTTTATCTTCTCTATATCTTATAGTATCAGTTACCCACCGTCAGTCCACCCAGTCACCTACGGTTTCGAAAGTTTCCTACCTTTCTTCATTGCAATTAAAATCTCCCACTATTGTTACCCTTTTGCTGTTACTAATTATTTTGTTCTAAACTCTCTATGGTATCTTCTATTATTTTTTGGTGCTATTCTTTCGCCCACATTATTTTGTTTTTTTGGGGGATGTATGCAACTACTATTTTTGGGGTTTCTCCATATTTTGTCATAATTTGTGTATTTATAAATTTTACTTTTCCTTTTCCATTCTCTACATTGCATGGTTGTATGTATGTGCGCCTTGTCTCGGCTATCCACTTAAGGTGATGATATTTTGGTATATAAATAGATAGATGGACTATATATATTCAATACATACACACATCAATATTTGTATATAACTTTCTTTTTGTCAAATATCAAAATACAGTATGTCCTCACAATATGCGAGTTTAGGGGCTGCAAAATACTTAACATATTGTGAATTCTCATATTATGAATTCACATATTGTGAAGTTATGCTTAACTTTCCTATAAAATTGAGTAACTAAAATTTCAGCTGTTGATTCCTTTGGCACTGGTTGAAATTTTGGCAATTTTGGGACTTGTTCACATAGGTCCAGGTCATTGAACAGGTCTTTTGTTTCAATTTGTTCCTATTCTTCATTTGTTTAAATTTTTTTATTGTATAGTGGGACCTCCCAATTTAGTGGATTTGCATATTCAGAACTCACATATTGTGAAGTCATACTGTATTTGTCTCAGTTTTGAAACCCATCACCTCAAGACACTAACTACAGTTAGTCCACAACCAGTCTTCCACTGGCTTATCTAAACCACTTTACATTGTTTAAGTTCTTAGATTTCAGCAACGTTTCACCCCCCTATACCGTACTCTCAAAAAGTCCTGGCCTTAAGTCATGGGTCAGCTAGGATATTTCTTCATCTAGAATGAATTAAGGAAAAACACATCTTTGATATTTAATAAACTCTCCACGATACAACTTGACTTTCATCAGATACTTAATTGATAGAGTAAGGTTTGAAAGAGTTTCATTGTGTATATCCCTATGAGTCCCTGGTTACAGCTTTGACCATGGAGATGAAACAACCTTGCTCTGTAAATTCTGTTTTATCACATGCCACAAGCTTTCAACTAGATTTGAATTAAGGTGGTTTCCGGGCCAATCATAAATATATTGTACTTCACAATCTTGAAACCACTTCATCAATGTTTTTGTGGTGTACTGGTGCTTCATCGTGTTGAAACACACTTTATCTCAAATGGTTTTGCCAAATTTTCGTTTGAGAGCTCATGATGAATGTCTTGATTCACTTTTTATTAGATGGCAACACAACAAACTTCCAAACCTTTTACCTGAGAAAGAACCCCATACCACCAATTAATCTGGGTGCTTGACAATTCCACAAGTGTAGTAAGGTTCAAGAGGGTCACTACCCATACACCGATACACATTTCCACCTCTGTTGCAGGTGACAAAAAAGTGGCTTCATCTGTCCACAAGCCATCAAGCCACTACTGCTCTGTACAAGCGAGGTATTTCGCAGCAAAAGCATCCCTGCACTACTACTGCATATGGGTCAAGATTGGTCTCAATGATAGGATGGGGCTCCTGTAACTAAGATCATGCATGCACATGATAAGCATCCTTACAGACACTTCTGCAAAGACGCTAGAGTTACTTTCCTTCAATTTGCGAGTTGTATCATATGTAATTTTTTCAAACTCAATCTTAAGATTGTTTTGGGCTTAAGAAGAGATCTTCCTTATCCTTCCTAACAGAGGTTAGTGGGTTGGTGTGGATTGTCTTCCACCCTCACAGTGCCTAACAACCAGCCTTCAAATGAGTGATGGCTAATGCTGATTAATTTTGCTATTTTCATAGTTTGGTGGCCAACATCCTTCTAAACAGTTTTCTTAGCAATTGTGTCTGCTTATAATTATTTCCTTGATTACATATTATCCTAACCAGCTGCCAATTAATATGCAAATACAATTGGAATAAGGCTACAACAAAGAGAGGACAGCATGTATAACCTTCCTGATAACTAAGTGCACACTGAACTGGCATGTAACTAATATGGTGAGAGCTTCCTGTGTCAAGAGGCCTCCCTGCCATGTTGGCAGCCAGTAATTTGGGAAATATCATTCACCTTAACAGATGTATTTCACCGTAAAATATCTTGGCTGAGTGATTGATGTTGCCATCTCTACCATCTATCCATTTCTTTCTTGGTTTTTCCTTCAATCTCTCACCTCCTCTGGAACAAGATATTTCAATAATCTTCCTCTCCTTTCTTCTTTCTACGTGACTAAACCACTATAGCTTTCCCTGGTTTGCCCTTTCTAGCAGACTATGCTAGTTTCCACACATCTCTAACTTTATTGTTCCTCGTTCTATCTAGCCAGTTCACACCAGTAATTGTTTGCACCTCTTATTGCTTTTCCTTGATTTTGTATTTAGAGCCCATGCTTCAATGGTCATAAAAAATAGTTGGTACAACAATCCTTTCAAACATCTTTATACTTTGTTGTGGATACAATCCCCTTTCATTTGCGTGACTGACCTGATGCACAGTGTTTTGGGCGAGGTGTACTTCTCTTCTTCTATGGAGTCCTAGGGGCTAAGTGAGAGGAGTGCATATGTATGTGTGCATGGGTGTGCATATGCGTGCCTTGTCTTGGCTACCCTTCTTCAGGGTTATAACAGCCTGTTAAATAGATAGATGGATATACCTCAACATACAGGTCCCTCTCTCTTCCAAAATCTTTGTTCCAAAACCCTTGCTTCTCCTTCCACCCTGTGTCATGTGGGCCGTCATGGACCCCTCTGACTCAATATCTACACCCAATCATTGAAATTTTGCCTCCTGTTCCAGTATTTTACTATTCAGAAATATATCAATACTTATACCTCCGTCCTTATTGCATCTCATCACTTTTCTCTTTTCATCTGCTTCCTTCTCACATACAGTTACAAATTCTGTAACTTGATTATGAAGCTTCTCCCAACTATCTGCAGCAATATATGTATCATCTGCAATTATGTGACCCATCTTACTAACAACATTTTTTTCTTTCTTGGGCAGGTGATCATCCCCATCTCCCTGTATGTTACCATAGAAGTCATCAAACTGATGCAGGTGTACCACATCCATCAGGATCAAGACTTTAAGGATGAGAAAAGTGGCAAGACCATAGGTAAGGAAAAATAGATAAAGATATATATATATATATATATATATATATATATATATATATATATATATATATATATATATATATATATATATACAGTAAAACCTCGATATAACGAACCCGCTTATAGTGAATTTCGGATATAATGAACGTCATTTCCTGGCCAAACCAAGTCGGATATAATGAACCAAAGTTCGTTATATCCAAGGCGTGGGGTGAGCTGGCCGAACTCTCTACTTTGTTTGAACATGAACACGCCAACGCTCACGCCACTCAGTCCACAGTTAGCTCTCACTGTGAAGGGTTGGTCGCGCTCGTGCTCTCGCCACTTGCTACCTACTACGTACCTACTACCTACAGTTAATTGTTTCTTAATTTTTGTCTAATGTATCATACACCAATACACTTAAATTCAGTACCCCTGTAACAACTTTGTATGAATGTCATGCCAGGGGGGTGTTTCTACGATTGTTTATTATTATTTGTTATGATTACCATTTTACCTGTTACTTTTTATCACCCACCTCCCTGGTCATGCTCTGGGGTTTATATATGATGTTATTAAGCGGGTCGGTACTATGCTGCCACCACCTATTTTGAGGGAAATAGGAACCGAAAGTTGGCCACTGGTCATTGTTGTTGTAATTTTGGTATACCCTGTACAAAAACGGAAGGTGGCGGGGCCCCTCCTACTGGGGTAAGAGGCTGGCCCCACCTTTCCTGCCCCCCGCACCCTGAGAGTGGCTGCTGAAATGATGGGTGGAGCGTCATTAGTTTGGATTAATTTTGGTGATCAGTATAGGGGGGCTGGGGGGATGAGAGGGCAGACCGCTGTTAATCCTCTCAGGTCCCCTAGGGACCGGACACCACCCACATCCTTCCTTCTCCATCTACCTTTATATATATAGTGTGTGTGTGTGTGTGTGTGTGTGTGTGTGAATACCTAATGAAAACATATAACTATACATATACTTATGGTATTGAAATTTTGATCTCTCTCTCTCTCTCTCTCTCTCTCTCTCTCTCTCTCTCTCTCTCTCTCTCTCTCTCTCTCTCTCTCTCTCTCTCTCTCTCTCTCTCTCTCCTCTCTCTCTCTCTCTCTCTCTCTCTCTCTCTCTCTCTCTCTCTCTCTCTCTCTCTCTCTCTCTCTCTCTCTCTCTCTCTCTCTCTCTCTCTCTCTCTCTCTCTCATCCTTTGTTTGTGTTTGTTTGTGGAGGAGTGACAGGGAGACACACACACACAGAGAGAGAGAGAGAGAGAGAGAGAGAGAGAGAGAATTTGAGTGAGACATGCATATACAATTGCCCGCGCGAGTACACACACACACACACACACACACACACACACACACACACACACACACACACACACACACACGCACACACGCACACACTACAAAAAGTGTCAACAGCGTATTCATTTTCTAAGAGTACTAAAGAATATTCATGTCGATAAATCAATATTATCACTATTTTATAAGACTGTTATCGAATCAATGTTATGCTTCGGAATTCCAGTCTGGCATGGATCCTTGACATGTAAAGACAAAAATAAATTGAAGAAAATTGTAAAGACTGCTGGTAGACTTACAGCAAAAACTGAATCTTTAGATGAGGTATACAATATGATGGTATTAAAGCAATTGGGGAAAATTATGAATGATGTTCAGCATCCACTGCACTGCCAGTACAACTTTCTGAGATCGGGTAAGAGACTAGCACTCCCCAAATTGCAAACAAGTAGATTTAAAAATTCTTTTATCCCGATAAGTATAAAACTTTTTAATTCCTTAGCCTCCCGCTGACCTCTCTATTATATAATATATATTATTTATGTAATATATATTTTTTTTAATATTGTTTATATAGTATATTCTGTAGTATTTTTTGTAATCATACGGATGAGCTCTATGCCAAAAGGATTTTCATGTTGTATGTATTTTCAATGTGACAATAAACTTACTTACTTACACACACACACACACACACACACACACACACACACACACACACACACACACACACACACACACACACACACACACACACACACACACACACACACACACACACACACACATTATATATATATATATATATATATATATATATATATATATATATATATATATATATATATATATATATATATATATAATGTGTGTGGACAGGGAGTGACAGGAGAGAATTTGAGTGAGACATGCATATACAATTGCCCGCGCAAGTACACACACACACACACACACACACACATTGAATTACAGACCGGTATCATTGACGAGTGTAGTGAGTAAGCTGTGTGAGAAGATTGTAAAGGATGCTTGGATGGAGTACTTGGAGGAAAAGAAAGTGTTGACAAATTGTCAGTTTGGATTCAGAAGAGGAAGGTCATGCTCCTCAAATTTGCTATCGTTTTATCCAAAAGTCATAGATATTGTGCAAGAGAGAGATGGTTGGGTGGATAGTGTCTACCTGGACTTGAAGAAAGCGTTTGACAAGGTGCCACACCGGAGGCTACTGTGGAAGATAAAAAACTGTGGAGGAGTTGAAGGACGGTTACTGGAATGGATGAGGGACTACCTTAGTGAGAGGGAAATGAGAACGGTGATTAGGAATAAAGGTTCTTCGTGGCTAAAGGTCACTAGTGGAGTACCTCAGGGGTCAGTGCTGGGACCTGTAATGTTTGGAAT
>JAPQNM010000045.1:25359312-25406812 GCA_029783475.1 Metacarcinus magister
CTTAGCGAAGACTTACAAACTCAGAGATATTGAAGGGTATAAAGATGTGTTTAATAAAAAGAATATGCATGAAGGAGAGAGATAAGAATTTAAAGAATTGAAGGAAGAGGCAAAGCAAAAAAATAAATCAAAATCAAAACAGGAAAAAAAATTTGTGGGGGGGGGGTAAAGCACAACAAAATAATGGAATAGTATATAAACAACAGATGTTAAAAATTAGACAAAAAGAGAAGAATGGAACAATAACAAAAGGGAGTGTTGAAATAAAAGTAATGTATACTAATATAGATGGATAAATACCAAGAAAACTAGAGTTGACAGACTATCAAAAAGAGAAAAAAAACTGAAACTGTAGTCCTAGTAGAAACAAAACTACGTGAGGATATCCAGACTAAGATTGAGAATAATAGTAATTATGATATATGGCGGAAGGATAGAAAAGGCAAAAAAGGGGGTGTGGTAATAATGATCGAATTTAAGATAAAAGTAATAAATGTAGAGTATGGAAAAGGAAAAGCAGAATGAATAAATGTACAGATTGAGACAAAATATGGAGAAAACCAGAAAATAATACAGTTGAGCCCCACTTAGCCTGACCTTATTTTGTGCGAAACGCAATTAGCGCAAGCTATCATCTACCAAGAAAAAATTTAATTAACACGTAAGCCTCAGTCAGCGCAAGCTGCCACCAGCAGCGACTTTTTAAAATTGTGCCAAGCCACCATGATGCACAGTACCTGATGCGCATCTACAGGGTGGCCTGCCTCAGCCCCACCCATGCCACGGCCCACTACCCACTCACCATGCAGCAGCTGAGTAGAATATTGGCATGGGCTGACACCTTTAATGACTGCATCATAGAAAATGAAAACTGTAATGTCCGCATAACTGAAATGCTGCATCAACTGGATAAGGTGATGCATTATTATGCAGGTTTGCATTCAAAGAAAGTGAATGAGAGAAGGCAGACTCTCATAACAAGATTCGTTCACGCTCCTGCTACAGCTGCAGTGGTCAGCGTTCGGGCATGGGAGCCTAGGGTCCCGGGTTCGAATCCCAGATATCTGCTGATCACTTTTCAATATTTGATATCACCACCAAGTGGCCAAAGACTACCCAAATTGCTGCCATACTGTCCTCAGACGGGACTTACAACGTTAATATGCATCTGAGGCTGTCGCAGTAATAAGTCTCACACGTTCTCAACATATTCAAGAGAGAACTTAATCATTCGAGGCGTCACTATAGAAATTCTAAAAAACCTACACCAAATAACAGGTGAGGCAAGTCCATCTGTGCCTCCATATGCCTACTGGTGCCAACGGTTAATGATATAGAAAAAAGAAAAAAAAACACCACCACAGCCAGGACTCGCTCCCAGTGCTGAGGATGATGATGAAGTGGACTTCCTTGGATTTGAGAATGTTTTGTAAGAGGCAGAAAACTTGATTAGAGATCAAGGCGCTGTCAATGAAAGCGACAGTGACAATGGAGACGGCAGCTATAAGGCGGCAACGGGCTCTACTGCTTCTCATTAACCCTGCAGCTGCCTCACAACCCTATTCACTGCATATAAGCACCACCATGGAAGAAAGGTGAGTTGCCTTAATAATGTGTGTGATTATTTTGAATAATTACAACCCCAAAAGTCAAAGCCAAGTGATCAGCAAATAAATCTTTCACATAGATTATGATGTTCAGTTAGCGTGACTGCATTCATCCACCTAATTCTTGCGCTAAATGGGGCTCAACTGTAATTGCATATGTCCTCAAAAAAACAAAAAATTGGTCTAAAAGAACATAAAGAAGTAATTGAAGATACCTAAAGTGTTTAGAAAAGATTATAAAAAGCAGTGAAAGAGTAACACTGGAGGAAGATTTTAATTGCAGTGAAGTAAAGTAAAGTAAATTTTGAAAGCTGAGGTGAAAATAAATGATGAAATAAATTATTGAGACTAATGATGAATAATACAATGATACACTGATTAACTGACTATACAAGATATAGAGGAGAAGATAAACCATCAATATTGGGCCTTTAATTTACCAAAGGAATAAATATTGAGAAGGATATTAATTATGAGTGCCCATACAGAAGGAATGACCATTTAGTCCTAGAAATTGAGATTAAGGGAGATGTGGAAGACAAATAGGTGGAATCATCTAAAAAGAAAAGAAGGAATTATGTAAGAGCAAGCTATACTGACCCAGACCCCTTTGATGCCAAGGCATCAGGAGGGCCTGATGGACCTAATGACGAGTGCAGGGTAAAGCCCACGGGAACCCTGCAACCTGAATGGGGTGGGAGGACCTCTCACCCTACTTTTAATTCTGGGGGTGGCTGAGAGGCTGCAGAAACGGCACCTACTCGCCGAACCAGCTCTGGTGTAAATCTCCAGGGGGTTCTGCGTTGGGGCTCTTGGAACATACTAACCCTCTCAGAGGACCACCGACTACCTCATCTATTGGATGAGCTCAGTAGGCTGAGGATGAATATAGTGGGACTCTCTGAGACGAGGAGGCCTGGCAGTGGCGAGATCAGTAGTAAAGGTTTTACCTACTACTGGTCTGGCATGAGCAATGGTGCCCGTCTTAGGGGAGTAGCTATCGCTGTCTCTAACAGACTGCATCCGTCCGTTGTTGAGGTTATTGCGGTTGATATCTAAATGAATATTAAAAGACAAAATTCAACTTTTTGAGTTATGGCCATTTAAAGATTGAAGTGTGTCTCTCTGCTTTATTTCTGCCATGATTTACATGATATTTACTTAAATTACTTGTGAATACAAATACATAATGCACAGTAAAACTTAAACATGTTTTTTAACATTTACTACTACTTGTCCAAGGTTTCTTACCGGTTACTCAAGGGTCGCGGAAAATCAGTCACAGGGGACGCATCAGCCAGTCCATCTTCTCGTGCCTTTACTGGTATTTAGTCAATACCTCACTGCTGGTAGTGTTCAGAATGTTACTTTGTAGGGTAAGGAGCTTATTTTTACCAGCAGTGGGCGCTTTCCTTCCCTCCATAATACATGCATATAGATGATACATATACTGGAGCTCCGTAACCTTGATGTTAAAATATTCATTACTGTAGTTTCAGCTTCCTTCCAATTGCTGGTGCAGATGTGGAGGTAGTGAGCTTTTTACTGGAAAGTCAAGGCAGTGGTGAAGGAAGTGTAGTGAACGTGGAGGGGTCTGGCTGTTGCTGTGGGGAAGAAAGAAATTCACTAGCTATCTCTTGTTTCTTCATCCTCTCTTTAGTCTTCTTTCTCTTTGTCTCTACCATATATTTCATGTGTAGACGTTTTTTTTTATCTTTATATCCATTCTGGATGGCGTATAAAGAGAATATTGTAGGCAAATAGCAGGGAAGACAACAGTCCAGTCTGACGTACATCTACTCTCCTCAGAGGCTTGAATATTGCCCATTAAGCCGGAGTTATCTCTTCCTCCCATCCTACAGTACTTACCAGATACCACCAAGTGTGAGAGGAGTAAAAAGGAACCCCTTCCTGCTCATATTTAGGTGAAAATATGCGTAAAAGTAGGAGTGTATTGGATCCATGCTATGGCCACGCCCCATACCGGGTTACGCTATTGTCCCTTTAAATGGACTTTAAACATGTGAGGAGAGCTGCATACAGCAAAGACATGACATGATTCTAATACCAAATCTGCACCTTTTGAAAAATGGTATTTTTTGATCCATTAAAGTAGTATATAATTTTTGTTTAAGATCCTTTGAACATAAAATAATTTTACTTATTACATATTATCTTAAAATGTTCCCTCATTTTCAAGATGATTTGAGATGAGTAAAAATGTCAAAGCTTTCAATTTTGATCTAACAGAGGCAGACCTGGCCAATGTATTAACCAATTGTACTTGAATGATACTGTTGTGAAATTATTTTTGCATAATTCTGTTTTATTTTAATACATTTAGGGTTTATATGTGCTTTTCGTTTATTCTTGATCTGGGCACTGATGGTTGCTCCAGCCTGTGCTGATGCAAGTGTGGGTGTTTCTGTAAAGTGGTACCTCCTGAAGGGCCATGTTGTCCACTGGTGATCCACTCAACTAAAGTTGCAATCTAAGGCAGGGTCTCAAGGCAATATGTAGGACCCTGCTGCACCTGCTGAGTAAAGACTTTGTACCATTGCTAGGACTGGAATGCAAGACATTTTGTTCACCACTGTCATACGCCTAACACAGTCACCACCTCCTTTGCTAAATAGCATTAACCTAAACTTTTGCATAAGTCAATCATTGTACCCTTTTCTTTCTTTTCATAGTTCTCTATTTATTGTTTATTGTCATTTACATAGATCAATATAGATAACAGCTTTAAGTTGGATGGATGTGTAAAATCCTTTTGTAATTTCAGAGTGTCGAGCCCTGAACATCCCTGAAGAATTGGGTCAGGTTGAGTATGTGTTCGCAGATAAGACTGGAACTCTCACTGAAAACCAAATGGTGTTCCAATGTTGTTCCATCAATGATGTGGACTACTCACATGCCCCTCTTATTTCCACTAGTATCTCCAGCAACAATCAGGTAGAGTGCAAGAACATTTCATGATTAATTTTCATATGGATCTGAATACCATGAAAATTTGGTGGATATACAAGATCGAGCTTTTCAAACTCGCTCTATTCATAATATAATTATAAACTATGGAAAAAACAAATTTTGTGGATGGCTGAGCCTGAGTTTAGAAGTTAAACTTTTGGAGGATAACAAATACCCACATTAGATAATAATTAGGCATGCACATTCATACTATGACATAGAATATTTTATTTGACAGTTAATAAGACATAACAAATTAGTTTCAATGAGGTTTAGTTAATTTTGCAAAGGTTAGATTTATTTTCTTTTTAGATAGAAAATGGGCAGTTTAGAAAGGAATTGTTGGGTGGTCAGTGAGGAGGCCCTACCGCTGATTAACCAATATAGGTTAGGTTGGCTTAGGTTTCAAAGGCTTGGTTAGGTTAGACTAGGAAAGGTTATATTCAATTTCAAGAAAAAAAAACGGAGGCATGCCAGAGGAGGGCTATTGGCAGGCCAGTAGTAAAGGGGGGGTGGGGAGACACGCCGTAGCTGCATGTAGCTGCAGGTGCTCATCTCCTGTCACATTGGCCTTTGAACCTGTGGGGGAAGTTAATCCGTTACGCCGGGACACAGGGCCACTATTCTTGAATCTTCTACTGGTAGCATTTCCCTCTTCTGAGTCATGATTCAAGATAACCAATGACAATAATAACTATCATTCAACCTTCACTGGAGGTCTTCACTACTGCTCATCACAGCGAAACTTATTGAAAAGAGTAGCCATGAGAGGGCTACGCCCAGGGATTTTATCCCTGAAAATATACTCAACGTTTCAATATTTTACCAATCAAACCATAATGATCACCAAGGTCCAAGTGAAGTTTGATAGATGTTAACTGTCTCATCACTACAGTTTAAGGATTGAAATATACTTGTAGTTAGCATTTGTTTTAGTCTTCAATAAGTGTTTTGGGTTTTATTTAGAAGTTTGGTGATGTTTTTGTGTTTATATCAATTACCTTATGGTAAACTTGGTTTTGTTATACATCGTTTTACTTAAAGTTGCTATTTCCAAAATTCTATTGACAATGTTTAGTGAGGATCTGTAATTTCAAGAAGACAGGTAGCTTCAGCGCTGATAAACATGCCAACTTGAAACAGCTCTTTTCAACAAAGGTGGCTTCATTGCTAAGCTACTAGCTAGGACTGTAAAAACATGTCATACATATAACATTGTATAAAGATAAATTGATTTAAATTGAAATTACTTAAAAAGTTAATTTCAAGTTCATTAGATGACATACATGAAATGGTTCAATTGGCAGATTGTGCTGCTTCCTGCTTTAACTTGGTTTTCAGTTAATTTATTTTATTTTGGTCTGCGGCTCATGCTATTTGAAATCTACTTTCATGACTAGATAATTTTTGGTTGAATATTGTTTACCTTGTGCTATTTACAATTTGCACTGTTTGTTCTAGTGCTATTTAGGACTCTACTGTATGTTAGTTAGTTGAATTGTTTGTCATCCACTGTTAGTGTTTGGTATCTTATATTTGAACATTATGTTATCTTCATGACAGCTTTGAGTATTACATTAATCTATATGTTATTATTATTACATATTATCTGTCTTTATCCACAGGGCTCAAACCAACGAGAAAGCTTCTCCTTGAACACACAACTTCAGGAAGACCTGTCTGCCATAGAACTGCCACTTATTTATGCTCAACCACGCCATCACCAGCCTCCTGCTGTGCCACAAAATTCTCCACAGGAGAGGATGATGGATTTCTTTCTCACACTGGCAATCTGTAACACAGTGGTTGTGGCCAAGCGTCCCCACCATGACCAGGTTAGTACACACATAGCCATGATTTTGTAATTGCTAAATTATTTTTTGTTATATAGTTATTTATAGAACAAGAGAATATTTTAACTATTCCTGTGCTCTTGCCATATGAGTTTTGAGAGTGCATTACTGACTCAGGCACTATCTCCTTTTGATTTTTCAGATGAATGCCAGTGGGATGATAGTGCCAAGTAACAGTGCCAATACAAGTGAAGTCGATAATGCCAGCTTTACTTCTGTGATTTCTAATTCATGGGCACCAGCCAGGGTGTTAAGAGGAATGTGGCCCTTCCCACGACCCCTTTCCCCCATTGCCCCCTCACCCCGTAGTACCCCACCATGTACCCCAGAATCCTCACCCCGTTACCCAGATTCTCCATCCATCAACATCCACATGAATCCTATACCCGTCCAGAATCCTTCTAAACATACTCTTGACCCCATGCCAGATCCCCAAAGCACTTATCCCAGACCCTCTCTTCTGAATATTCAGTCAGAACACAGCTACCAACAGATGCACTCAGTCACACCTCCGCCTCATGATATCAAACCCATTTATGAGGCTGAGAGTCCAGATGAGCTGGCCCTAGTGGATGCTGCCGACAAGTATGGGTTTCGCCTTTTAAGGAGGTCATTGCACAATATTCTGGTATCTGTCCCAGGCAAGTTTTATTTCCCATTGGAATGTTTTAGTGAGAGTGAGTTAACTAGAAAGATATACAACAGTGAAAATGATGCTGGTAGATTGAAAGTTGTAAAATAAGAGTATAAGGTAAAATAAGTATTTATCTTGGCCACACACCCATGTGGTCCTGTCTCTGTATTCATATTTGTCCAGCTTTTCTTTCAGTTGATGTACAATCTTTACCAGTATCATCTCTTCCTTCAATTCATTCTTTGTGGAAAACTGTACTTTTTTGTATTGTTCAAGTAAATTCCTTTTTGCAATTTTTTCTTGTCACCTTAAATATCTAGCCTCTTTTCTATTCATTATTAGGTCTTTTCTATCTGTTTCCTCAAGGTTGTTCATCAATTTTTGAATTGTAATAAAGTCTCCCTTTTCTCTTCTTTCTTTTAGTGTTAAATGCATTTCTTTTAATCTTTCCTCATATGGTAGGTCTTCCAAATCTGTCACCATCTTAATTGCTATTCTCTGTATTCTTTCTAATTTCAACACATGCTTTTTCTTGTACGGGGACCATATTACTTCTGCCTATTCCAGTTTTAGTCTAATCATTGTAGTTACAATTTTTCTCATCATATTTTGATCTAGGAAGTGAAAAGCCATCCGTATAATTCTTAGCATCCTAAATGTGTCACCAAATTTTCTATCTATATGTTTCTCTGGTGATAAATTTTCTTATATTATCACTCCTAAATCTTTCTCTTCTTTTTCTATTGATATAATATTTTGCCCTAATTTATACGTCCATGAGGGTCTCATTGCACTCTTTCTCATTTCCTATACATGGCATTTTTTTGCATTAAATTCCATTTCCCATGTCTTGTTCCATGCATATATCTTGTTTATATCATTCCGTAGCTCCTCGCAGTCCTTGTGGTTTCTAATCTTCTTTAGTAATTTTGCATCATCTGCAAACATGTCATGTGATTTACATATAATAAAGACAAAACTGATCCCTGTGGTACTCCACTTTTCACTTCTCTCCATTCAGATTTTTCATCCTTTATTACTGTTCTCATTTCCCTTCCTTTCAGGTAGTCTTCCATCTAGTTTTTTAATGTTCCTTTTAATCCTCAAATGTGTTCCAACTTCCATAGTAATCTCCTATGAAGAACCAAATCAAATGTCTTTTTTAAGTCTAAATATATGCAATCCGCCCCTCTATCTCTTGCTTGTCTTATATCTATCATTCTTGAATAAAAACTTAATAAGTTGGTGACACACGATCTTCCTGTTCTGAATCCAAATTGTCTATATGATATTATTCCTTTTCTTTCTAAGTATTCAGTCCATTGTTTCTTCATGACCTTCTCACATATTTTACATACCATGCTGGTCAATGACACTGGTCTATCATTAAGTGGTTCTTCTTTGTTTCCATTTTTGTACATACCGTATATTGCGGCTTATAAGTCGATCTGGCACATTAGTCGACTTCTATAATTTGACCCCAAAATGTTGTACTAGAGGTTTACCTTGCAGAAAAGTCGACCCCCTAAACTATTACTTAGCTTGGCCCAATATCGGCCTGAGTCACTAAGTACTGGTTGTAAATTAAGTTTTATCTACAGTAAAGAAAATAAAACAATTCAAACAGATTGAAAATACCACCAACTTCAAGCATTTCAACATAAATAAAGTCAGTTCTTACTTTTTACTGTACTCACCTGTTTCACCACTATATCGGACGAATATTTACTTTTAAAACCCTAATGGTAAGTGTCCAACCACCTACAGTCCGGCTTCAAACGTTGGAACAAAAGAAACGAAACGATCATGGTTGACTGCTTAGTGTTGCCACCTAGTGACGAGCATTTCGTTTGAACAGTTGTTTAGGCTGTTTTCCGGTATCCTGATGTTACTGGTGCAAATATATTTAAAGGTTGCTATTTTATATCTACCCCATAAGTCGACCCCTAGTTTTGACCATAAAAAAATTACCTTAGAAACTAGACTTATAGGCCGCAATATATGGTAGGCATTATATCGGCTCTTTTCCATTCTTTAGGAACTTTTCCTGTTTTAAGGGGACCGGCCAGTCAAGAAATGACGAAAATCTGAAAAAAAATTTTAAATGTGATAAAATTTCTACAGCTGCGTGTGGCATTCAACTTCATATATACAGAGTATTTCATTAAAATTCGCCATAGTCTTATACTTATTGGGGTTTATCCCCCTCCCTCCACTAGACTCAACCCTCTGATTTTTATCAGTCAGCACAATATATTTTTTTTTTTTACAAAAAGTATGATTATTTTTTACGAAAATAGTACTATCAAAAGTGACAACTGGCAACTTTTCCTCTGTGACCGAGCTTATATATACACCCCCACAGGGGGCAGGGGGGGACCAGGAGCCCGAACACAGAACATTATATGCCTGGACATCATGATAAATGCATGGAAATGAAAAAGAATTATTATCTTCTCTATTAGGAGTGTTCATGACTAATAAATGAAGAAATAAAAACCATGATATCACTTACTTATGGTTAACTATAAAGTTTGTGAAAACTTTGCAGGCCCATATCTCAAAACATAAGTTATATACCTTCAAACTACTACTACTCCACCATTTTTTAACCAATTTCAATGAAAAATTATACACAATATGCCTAAACCTGTCTGATTGATAAAATAGAGAGCTTTTTTTATATCTGAAAGGGGCGAATTTTGTCAAATTTTTTTTGTTTTCTTTTGAAGGTGATATCAAGACTCAAAATTTTTAAAATTCACATGACTCAAAAAACTTACTTTTTAAAAATTTTCTCTCTATTTTGTTGAAGGTTGGAACCAAGTCCTTACACCAAAAAAAATTCATGCAAGTAGAGCAATTATTACAGGACTGTATATCTTGTATAATCAGTTACCCATTGTATCATTGTATTATTCATTGTTAGTCTCAATAATTAATTTTCCCACGTATTTTCACCTCCACTTTCAAACGTCTCCCACTTTACTTCACTACAATTTAAATCTCACACCAGTGTTAGTCTTTGACTGCTTTTATTAATCTTTTCTAAGCTCTCTAAGGTATCTTCTATTATTTCTTCATGCTCTTCTTTAGTCCAATTTTTTGTTTTTGGGAGAGACATATGCAGCTATTATTATTTGTTTCTCCTTATTGTGTCTTAATCTGTTCACTTATCAATTCCGCTTTCCCTTGTCCATACTCTACATTTATCACTTTTATCCTAAATTTTATCATTATCATCACATCTCTTTTTTTTTTAAGAGAGAGAGAGAGAGAGAGAGAGAGAGAGAGAGAGAGAGAGAGAGAGAGAGAGAGAGAGAGAGTACATAAGAATACATAAGAAGAACAGACACCAGAAGACCATAACTAGGTCTAACTAGGGTATCTGCTGGATTACATACTATTATTATACACTATGTGTTGGAGAATATGATAGATCAGAACAAGCCTCTCTTTCCACCCCCTCTCCCTCTGGTAATGTTCCAGCAGGAAACAGTTAGAAGGGAACACCATTTACCTCTTAGAAAATGAGGACATGGAATTTTATTGTGAAAAACGAAGTTAGAAGATATTATACTAGATTACCACTAATGTTGGTACATCCTGGGAGGGTAATAACTTCATTAATATTAACCAAGTGTTGCCACCACACTTCTCATCTTAAAGATAAGGAAACAAGGTTAATTTCATAGAATTACATAAAGACGTTTTACAGCTCATACCACACAATCAATTAATTTGTAAATAAAAACCTATTTTTCTGAAATATATATCTAATCGAGACTTTAAACTATCTTCAGTTTTTGAGCTACCGTATATAACAGCTTATAAGACACACCTCAATTTGGGCAGGCATTCAGCATCCTTTGAAAAAGCTTTCACCTCATTTAGCAACCTCCCACCCACATCATACAATTTTATTTCACCTCACATCGACGTTCAATCAATTTTTGTTACATGTTTTATCAAGAACCATGAATGCAGCATAAACTTTCTTCCCTTTTGTTAGCATCCTATCAACTATTATATTGTGTGAAATTTATATGATCCACTCATCTACCTTTCCTAAGCCCTACCTGCTTTTTCGCAAATCCTATTCCCTGATTTCCTTTGCATGTTCAATCACAATCTTTCCATAGACCTTTCCAGCAATGCTCAAGAGACTTAAACTTGTATAATTCTCACATTTACTTCTGCTACCTTTCCCCTTGTAGACTGGGATAATGATGGCATTTGTCCATATTTCTGGTATCTTTCCTTCTTGCCATGACATATTTTCTGCATCCATTCAATCACAGTCTCTTCTTCATACTTTAACATCTATGTTGTAATCCCATCCAGTCATGCTGCTTTTCCATTCTTCAAATTTCCAGATGTTTTCATCACTTCCTTCCTTTTAATTTGCTCATGTTCATACACCCTCCTATCACCACATATCAATACCATACACATCACAATTGATTCACCTTTACTCTTAATATTCATTAAATGTTCAAGTATTCTTCCATCTTCCTTTCACAGTCTCCTTCTCTCACAGCATCCTTCCCTCCACGTTTCAACTCACACTTGCACCCCTTCCTTTCTCATTCCTAACTTTCTTCCAATATGTCTTATCTTCCTTATACTTCTCACTCAGTCATCTTGGAAAGTCTTCATCTGGTCTCCTTTTGCTCTCTATCATTTGTTTTTTCTCTTTTTACATCTCGTATACGTATTCTATTTACCTTGTAATACTTGTTTCCTCTGGTACATTTCTTTATAGTGTTTTCTTGTATACATTTCTTATTTCCTTCATCACTTTCTCAACCTCTTCTGTCCACCATGTTGTTCCTTTTCTTCCTACATTCAACAACACATTTATAAAGGTATAAATAACTGCAGCATTTGCGTTTTTAGTCACATCTCCCATTCATCATTCACTGCTTCAATCACTCTTTGCTTATATCCCCTTCTTATTCCTTCATCCTAGAACCTCTCCATTATTAGCCTCTTTCTCTCACCTTTCATTCTTTTCCTAAACTTCCATCTGTCATTCATTTTGATTTCCACTATTACTGTATAATGACCTGATCCCTCAAACATACTTCTCACAACTATTGCATCCATCACAGCTGCCTAATGGAAATACTAAAACATCTAATTGATGAGGATGAAGATACTAAATTTGAGGAGGAAGTAGAGGAAGTAATGAGATTAGGTCCATACATTGAAGGAGGTGTTAGACCAATCAAACTGAAAAAGTATGAATGAAGAAGAGAGACAAAAATTTTAAGAATTGAAGGAAGAGGCAAAGCAGAAAAATATGAAAGGACAACAGAGGAAAAAACTAAGTTTCATTGAAATTTGACACATTTACTTTAATCCTCTCCAATAAATTCTCAAGTGATTTTTTACATCCAGTTACCTCTTCCCTTACTCCCCTGTTTTCTCTCTTCAATTTTTCAATCTCCTTTACCCTCTCATCATTTACCTTCTTGAGGTTATCTATTTCATTCTTCAAATCCTTTCTTTCTTTCTGTGTGCCATTCAATAAAAGTTGACTCAGTGGCGTTCATCCTCTCCAATAACTTTTCAACTGGTTTTTTACATCCACTCATCTCCAACTGTACTCCCCTCATCTTAATCCTTGTTCTATCTTCTTCTGCCTCAAAGTTGTGTAATCTCGCCATGGGTTTGGCGATATTCACATCATCCTGAGTGAATCCTTCAAATCCCGGGCTCCGTAACAGTCCTTTTGGCAGTTGGATCTTGGTTTCTTCAATTATCACTTCACATAATGGATTTTCCATGGTTATGGCCTTACCCAAATTACCTTTCCTCCACTCTAGAAAGGACCACAATATTCTACACAGTCCAGACCCTATATAACTATAACTAAGCCTGTTTTGAAGAGAGCGTCCCTGGAGGCGTCCTATGTTGTGTGTGTGTGTGTATATTTACCTAGTTGTAACATACAGGAAAAGAGCTATGTTTGTGCTGTCCCGTCTCCATATCTATAAGTATCTAACTTTGCCATGAATTCATGAACGGTTTTTGCATGCACTATTCCTTTTTCCAAACCATTCCACACCTCTACGCATCATTGTGGGAAGATGAACTTCTTGATATCTCTTCTGGAGATGTCCTTTTTCAGTTTCTCTCCATGTCTTCTTGTGTCCCTGGTGTCCCAAATTAGTAAATCTTCTCTATCTAGTTTTTCTAATCCTTTCATCACTCTGTACACTGCTATTAGATCTCCTCTTTCCCTCCTCTACTCCAATGTTGTAAGACCTAGTTTCTGCAGCCTCTCTTTGTATGACAGTTCTCTTAAATTTGGGGGAAGCTTTGTTGCTGCTCTCTGTATTCTCTCCAGTTTTCTTGTTTTATTTTATTTTATTATTTTTTTACTTGGTGACCATACTATTGCTGCATATTCTAATCTTGGGGGTACAAAAGTTGTTATCACTTTCTTAATCATATCTTCATCCACATAAGTAAAAGCCACCCGTATATTCCTCAATAGATTATAGGTTTCACCAGTAATCTTATTTTTGTGTTTTTCAGATTAAATATTATCCATAATGGTTACTCCTGGGTCTTTTTCTCTTTCTTCTTATCAATGTTCTCCTTCACCATTGAATAAACGCCCCTATGCCTTCTCTTGCTCTTCCCAAATTCCATTACACTGCATTTTTTTTTTTATTAAATTCCATTTCCCATGTATAGAACCATTCAAATATTTTGTTCAAGTCCTGTTGCAGTGCTTCACAATCTTCATTTTTCTGTACCCTTCTTAATAGTTTTGTGTCATCTGCAAACAAATTGATGCACTGTAACTGTTTATTTTCTCTGGCATATTGTTTACATACACTGCAAACATGTGTGTGTGTGTGTGTGTGTGTGTGTGTGTGTGTGTGTGTGTGTGTGTGTGTGTGTGTGTGTGTGAAGGATATCTGTGTGGATCTTGCTACAATAGACCAGGAATGGTCTGTACTCTACCATGATATATGTATAGCAGTTTCATACATATTCTCCTGTTGTCGTGTCACGACTTCTTAATACCACTTTTTATTTTACTGTACTATTATAATGATTTGGGATCCCATTTGACATGTATGATTCACAAATGTTCCTAGTTATTTTCACCTTCTCTGTCTGAAATGCTACCTCTCACTCATCAGGTCTTGGTCTGTGTGAATACGAGGTACTTCATGTGTTGCCATTTGATTCTAACCGTAAGAGGATGTCCATCATAGTGAGACATCCACACACCTGTCAAAAGGTTCTGTACTGCAAAGGTAAGTCAGTGAATAAGTAGAGTTGACAGCATTAAGTGGAGACTAATCTACTAAGACCATCCCTTTATAGAGTTCCAAGGAATATACATAATACATAAATATATATAGAGTATAAAAAGCATGTGTTACAGTAGTAGTGAAGAACTGTAGAGTGTTCTGAGGACATTGCACCCCCTTCATTATACTTTATTTACTTCTTAGTGACAACTATAGACTTATCTTTGTTTTTTCATAATGTTGATGATGGTGCTGTAAGAATATTACATAAGTTCCACGGTCATCTCAGTTCAGTACTGCAATGGTGTACAATTTTACATATATCAAAAAGTAGTTACATATTGTAATGGGAATTTTTATTTATTTTTTCCACAGGAGCGGATTCTGCCATTCTGGACAACTTATCTCGAGACGTAGATCAACAGACAAAACTACGAGTGTTTCGCACTCAGCAGCACCTCAATACTTATTCCAAACGTGGATTGAGAGTCTTGTGTATGGCAAAACGTGTCCTGAGTGATTCTGAGTATGAAAGTTGGGCAGCAGGACACAGTATTGCTGAGAATTCTCTTGGCAGCCGAGAACGCAAGCTATATGATTCTTACTGCAGAATAGAAAAAAATCTTAGTTTACTAGGTTAGTAAATGTATTTACTTGGTTCTGTGTGAACTATGGAAGTGTATGATCAAATTTGAAATACTTAAACTCAGCAGGAACTATGTTATACTGCAGGAACTGGTTATACAGTAGTTCTTTTTTCACTGCTTCACATATCTACAGTTCTCATGCCTCTGCTGTATTTACCTACCCATTTGTGTGTATTTACTTAGTTGTAGTATACAGGGCCTGAGCTACACTCATGTAGTCCTGTCTTTTGTGTCCATATTTGTCCAGTTTTTTCCTTCAGTTGATGTACATTCTTTACCATTATCATCTCTTCCTTCAGTCCATTTCAAGTATCTATACTTCTTTAGGGAAAACTGTACTTTTTTGTATCGTTCAAGCAAGTTTCTTTTTGCAATTTTTCTTGTGTCCCCTCAAATTTCTAGCCTCTCCTTTTCTTCTCAATATTAGGTTTTTTCCATCTCTTTCCTCTAGGTTGTTCATCAATTTATATATTGTAATTAAGTCATCTTTTCTTTTCTTTTCTTTCCTTTTCTTTGTGTTGTTAGATGCATTTTTCACCTTGTCTTGGTTATCCCCCTTTTAAGGGATGTTAGCCTGGTATGCAGATGGATAAATATTATACTGTCCATATGTAAATTTGACAGCCATGGGGACATCATACATCCCTGCCTTACACCCTTTTGTATTCCAAAGCTTGCACTCATTTCTTTATTTACTTTACTTTAGCATCCTTATAAAAGTTTTTTCACCCATATTCAACAAAATTTCAACTACGCCATATCATATCACCACCTATCATATCACCCTACCTATTCATTATCATGTATTATTATGTACATTTTGGGATATTGGTTTTGGTTAGATTTTTACCAATTCTATTACTTTAATGGGTGGAAGAAAAATTGAGACTGGCTTTCCCCACTTACAGGTGCTACAGGGATAGAGGATCGGTTACAAGATGGAGTACCGGAGACTATCCAAGCATTACGCAAGGCTGGGATAGTCGTGTGGGTTCTCACTGGAGACAAGCAAGAGACTGCTATTAATATTGCTTATTCTTGTGCACTCTTTCAACCCAATATGGAGGTTAGTATACATGATGCTTATGTTTTGATTAGTGAGTCAAATATGATGATTTTTTTTTCTATTTGGGATGGACTTAATTTGACTTAAGTAGAGTACTGAAGAAACGTTATTGAAGGTTTTAAAGAATTTTAATTAAGACTTGCATCCTTGAGGGACAATGAAACTATGCTATTATATACTGAAATAAACATCAGAGGAAAATACAAGTTTTTAAAATCATCATGTAGTATGTAAATTCAAAATGTTCAATCTTCCAACTATTTTATCCATTACAGATATTAAAGTTAAATTCAAGAACTAAAGAGCAGGCAGAGCAGACCATAAACTTTTTCCTGCAACAAATCAAACAGCAGGAAGAGTCTAGGGAACACTCACAGGCCAATGGAGAATTTATATTTCCTAGTGGCCAGTCCTCTGCACCAGCCAAACAGCGAGGTCTTGTGGTGGATGGAAAGACTCTCCTGTGAGTGTGCCGGGAATATTTTGTAAGACTACAATTTTAGCAAATAAGTGTAGAAGACAAAATTTTTGAAACAAATGGTATGTTATAGTCATTGAGTGGAGAATATAGAATGTTTGTTGGTGATGCAATTATCTAAAAGCAAGTTACCTTGATTTACAAAGAAAATTATTCAGGTAACATATAAAAGCTACTCCACATTTTAGAAAATTGTATGTAGATAGATGTGAGCTCAAGTAAATATATTATAGAGAAAGAAGTCAAGTGCAATACTATACTGCAAAAACATTTATGATGCTACATTTTATTCACTTGCCACAATGCAAAAATTCATGTAATATGAATTGCTTCTTCCTACAATGGGACAAAATTATAAATTTGAAAGGGGAGATTGAATTCACCTGAACCCTTAGTATTCAGTTGATGTAATTCACTAAAGGTAAAAAGAGATGAAATTAGGAGAATGTTTGTGGAAAGAAAGATGGATGTGTTAGCTTTGAGTGAAGCAAAGATTAAAGGGAATTGTGATTTGAAGAGCAAGAGGAGTAGTTTGCTCAGTAGTGTAGCAATGTGTGGTGGGTTGGAAAGTTTCATCAAAACGTGTGGGTGAAATTGAAATTTGGACGAGAGTTGAAGGTGTTTTTAAGTGCATATGGGCCTGATGGTGAGAGGGATGAAGAGCAGGAAACTTTTGGAATGATGATGAATATTTGCTGAGTTTTGCAACAAATCTAAATATAGTATTATTGTTGGGGGATCTAAATGTTTGGTGTTCCTGGAAGAAATGAAAATGGAGAAATAATGATTGATGTGTTGAGTTATTGATGGTGATTTAAGATACAATGTTTGAGAAAGAGGATATTTATGAATATACATGGGCTAGACAAGAGAGTGGAAAAATAATTGATAGTGATAATGGATTATGTGGTTGTGTCCAGAAATACAATTGGGAGGTTGTTGTATGTGAGACTTTTGATAGGGAAGAGTGGAAGTATATCTGACGATTAAATGGTGAAGATAAAGTTGAGAGTAGGTATAAAGTGGGTGAGAGCTAGGCAAGTTGGGTATGTCAAGGAAGCTTTGAAAGTGAGTGATTTGGGCAAAAGAGAGAAAGTGATAATGTATCAGGAAAAGTTAGAAGGTGAGTGGAATGCAGTGAAAGAGCAGGAGAATGGTGACATTGAGGAAGAAAGTCTGGTGTTTAAGAGTGCTTGACAAAAATATTTTGAGAATAACAAAATTATATAGGAGGTGAAGAGGATGAGGAAGAGCACATCTAGGAGAGAAGAGAAAGTGAATATAACGGATGGTAGGATGTTAAATGAGAAGGATGATGTAAGGAAGAGATGGTCTTTGCATTTTAAGAGATTGCTGAATGTAGAGGAATATAAGGAGGCTGAAATTGTTGCAGTCGGAAGGAAACAAGGACTACATGAGCCACAAGACTTGACTGATTCATACATTACATATGAAGAAGTGCAAGAGGCAGTAAGAGAGATGAAAACAAACAAAACTGTAAATTAGATGAGTTTTCAGTAGAATGTTTAAATTTTGGCAGAGTGACTTGTTGAGTGGTTAGTCTATCTGTATCTATCTATATACCAGGCTGTTATCCCCCTTAGCCAAGACAAGGAACGCCAGGATTCGTGGGGATATTGATCTTTCCTTCATCTTTGCACCTTGTTTTTTTTGTAGGAGAGTATACAGAGGAGGGGCTTCCCATACCACTCACTCTTTCCCTTTTATTGCCTCTTACGTACTTTATATATATATATATATATTATATATATATATAATCATTAACCGTTGGCGCCAGTAGGGATATGGAGGCACAGATGGACTTGCCTCGCCTGTTATTTGGCGTAGGTTTGTTGGTTGGTTGGTTGGTTGGTTGGTTGGTTTGTTTGTTTGTTTGTTTTGTTTTGTTTTTTATTAATAGACGCCTCAAATGTTTCCGGTCTCTCTTGAATATGTTGAGACCGTGTGAGGCTTCTTACTGCTACAGCTGCAGATGCATATTAACGTTGTAAGTCCCGTCTGAGGACAGTATGGCAGCAATTTGGGTAGTCTTTGGCCACTTGGCAGTGATATCAAATATTGGAAAGTGGTCAGCAGATATCAGGGATTCGAACCCGGGACCTTAGGCTCCCACGCCCAAACGCTGACCACTGCACCACCGCCTCCCCAATGGAGGGAGATAGAATTATTCTACCTCCCATCACAGCGCTAAAGGAGCAATATGGTGCCAATTTGATTGTGTATGTGCTTGTGTAGTTCCTTTATATAATGGTAAAGTTGATAACTATGAATGTATAGTGCAGTTGAACCTTGTGTGCCTAATTGATACTGTAAATGCACCATATTATATGTGGATTGCATTAGGGACGTTTACTATTTCAGAAAAGATGGGAATTATTGGAGAGTTTTGTGGGAGGAAGATTGTATGATGGGGTGAGAGTAAAATATGGGAGGAAATGGAAGGGAGAGTGGTGTGGTGTGGAGTGGATGAAAAAAGCAAGGGAAGAAGAAAGGAAGGGTATGCACTCCTAATGTCTCCGAGAATATAGCAAGGCATAGAAGCACATGGATGGAAGGGGTCTAGGATAGAGTGGGTAGTTGGAAAGGTAAGAATAGTGAAATATGTATGGGTCTGTGTGTAGGTACCTATAAATGCGAGAAGCGGAAAGAAGAAATAGGAGATCAGAAAGTTCTGGAATGATGTGAATGAGTGTCTGATGGAGATTGGAAGAAGGAATAGAATAGTGTTAACTAGAAACATGACATGAATGAAAGGGTTGGAAATAAAGATATAGCAGGTGTGGTTTGAAACTAGGGCGTGGATGGAGTGAATGAAAATAGTAAGTACCTTGTGGACACATGTGCAGAATGAGGGCTGTTCTTAGGAAACATCTTTTTTCAGCATAAAATGATCCACAGGTACACAAGGAGAAAGAGAGATGAGAAGGGTGAGCAGAAGAGTATGATTAATTATATAGCAGTGGACAAGAAATTGAGGACGGATGTGTTGGATGCTTAGGCAGTGAGAGGGATCTTTTAAAGGATCAGATCACTATGTTGTGTTAGCTAAGATAAGGAAAGAAGGTAGATGGTGTAAGTCACAAACCTGTGAATGTTGATCCTTTACTGAGTGCACATGAAGGGAAGTTACAGGATGACAGAGTGAGTGTTTACATAGTGGGGCTCAAGGGCAAATTGAGAGACTCACTAGGCGGTGGCACGGGAAGGGAGTTGAGTTGCTAATTTGGGATTAACATAACACAAGGGAAAATGAATACAAGATAATACATGGAATACTATCCTACATCTCCCTCCCCTTTTCATGCTCAAAACCTGCGGGTTCTTAAGCTTTCTTTTTGGCCTCAATATGAGGCAAACGGCGAGGCTGGACAGGCTGGGATGACTCTTGTTCCCAAGGCATGCTGTCGGGTTGGGGCCAAGTCGGCCGAAGGAAACGGCGGTTCCTCCATCAAACCCGGCCGCTGGGCATCTGGATGAGGGAGTTACCTATGCCCATAACTGTGCCAACCCTGTCCCACCGCTTTGTAGTCGGGTCCTGGATACGGGCCATAGAACCCAGCAGTAGCGGTGCAAGAGGTTTGGCATGGGCATCGTACCGTTCTGTGGCGTCGCTAAAATGAGTGGCAGCTCGACGATCTCAGCTCTCGACCCTGGCTTGTCACTGCTGCTGGAAGACCTTGGCGTGAGCAGGAACGCAGGACCTGAGCCGGGGAATGATCAGTATGCTTTGGGGTGTTTCAGAGCTCCAGGAGGCCCCTGTCGAACGCCTCACAGTTGAGGTTTCCTGAGGGGGCCACCTTCTAGATGAGGTGTTTGACCGCTTTCACAGCGGACTCGGCGTGGCCATTCGACTGTGAGTAGTGGGGCATCAACATGTTGTGACGGACTCCCCAGCGCTCAAGGAATTTGGCAAACTCCCGGCTGGCGAACTGCGGCCCGCCATCCTTGCATAGGCTAACTGGGACGCCTAACTCGTGGAAGAGATGCCCGAATGTGATGGATGGTCGCAGAAGAGGTGGTATCAGATCCACATAACACCACTACAGGCCATCCAGAAAGATGGTCGACGATCACTCAGAAATACTTTCCAGCTACATTGAAGTCGGCCGACACTGACTTAAAGGGCCTGGTAGGGTTGTCATCACAACGTAGAGGCTCTTGCTACTGGCTTGGTTGCAGTACCTGGCATAGCTCACAAGCATACACTACGTTCACGATGTCCGAGTCGATGCCAGGCCAGTATACCACTTGTCGTGCCCAGCGCTTGGTGGCCTCTGTGCCGCGGTGACTGTCGTGCAAACAGACCAAGACACGGCGGCAGAGGGCAGCTGGGACTGCGACACGGGCACCATACAGGACAAGGTCATCTTCGCTGTAGAGGTTGTCCCGTAGTTTCAAATATGGACACACCGCGTTGGGTAGAGTGTAACGGTCTCTTGGGTAACCTGCCCTGACACACTGAAGGAGCTCGGAGTAGGCAGGGTCCACACTGGCTGCACGACGAAACTCATCCATGGCTATGTCGCTGTATTGCCCAGAAGCGCCATGGTTAACATCGGTGGCCAGAGACTCCATTGCACATAGGGTGATGCACCTGATGGAAAAGCTGGTTTCAGCATTCAAGATGTCATCTTCACGCGTCGGCTTGCCCACTGGAGAGCGAGAGAGGGTGTCTGGGATACAAAGCTCCTTGCCCGGACGCCAGTTCGTGGTGAAGATGAAGGCTGAGATCTCCTTCAGTAGTTGGAGACAAGGGTTGTCGATGGCATCCAAGGAGTTGCTGTTGAGGATGGGGACCAAAGGGCGATGGTCAGTCACAAGGCCGAAGTGTTGGAGCCCTGTGAAGTAGAACTTCATCATCGCCCACACTACTGCCAGTAACTCCAACTCGATGGTGACGTAGCAGGTCTCGGTATCCATTAGGAAGCGTGAGTCACATTGGAAGAGTCTTAACTGTCCTCCACCGTGATCCTGTAGAAGAGCGCATCCCAGACCATATAAACATGAGGCATCTGTCTGTATGACAATCAGGAGGGCTGGATCGAAGGAGGCGAGGACCGGTGGACTGGATATGGCTTCCTTGATCCTCTGGAAGGCCTGGTCGTGGTCAGCAGTCCACACGAATGTTTTCTTCAGACTCATTAATGGACGGAGAGGAGCAGCAGCACCGGATATGTCGGGTGAGAACTCTGCCAGCTGGTTTACCAAGCCCATAAATGACCGCAAATCTGTCAAGTTGGCTGGCTTGGCAAAGTCCGTGATAGCCAGAACCTTTTCAGGATCTGTCACGATGCCATCACTGGAAAGCTGGTAGCTGCAGAAGCGAACCTCTGGTACGGCCAGGACAAACTTCTCAACATTTAGGGTGATCCTGTGTGTTCTGCATCTGGTGAGGACTTGGTTGACACAACAGAGGTGTGCCGTGTAATCCTCGTCATACAAAAGGATGTCGTCAACCACCTTGATGCATTGCAGCACTCCCTGAAGCGCGAGGTCACCTCGTCGACAAAAGGCGTCTCCTGTGGCAGCGAAACCCATAGGACCTCAAAGGTAGCGGAAGCGGCCATAGGGAGTGATGAACGTTGTCAACGGCTGGTCTTCCACAGCCAAAGAAATCTGCCAGTAGCCGCACAAGGCGTCTTTGGTGGTGAAGTACTGGGACTCTGGACTCTGCGTGTGGCTGCAAAAGGCGTGGGAGAAGAATGGGCGGGAAGTGAAACCTGGCTGTTGAGCCTGGACAGGTCCATGGTGATTTGTACACCACCATTAGCCTTTGCCACAATGACCATAGGATGGCACCAAGGAGATGGTCATTGCCAGCAGGTGCGATGACGCTTTGAGCGATCGTAGAGTCCAGCTGAGACTTCACGGAATCCTGGTAAGCAAGGGAGATCAGGCGTGGGATGTATATGGCAAAGGGCTGTGCGTCTTCCTTTAGGTGAATATGCATGGGCGGACCTGACATGGGTTTCAGTGGTGTATCCCGTAGGTCATCCTTCTTCAAAAACACGTCTGCAAACTCCTTAAGGAAGTATGCTTTGGCAGCTTCAGGGGATGTAGTGTTAAGGAGTGGAAATGGCGGCGCTGCAACCTGAGGTGGAGAAGCTCCGTTGCTTGTCTGTCCGCAGCTCTACATGCTTCCCTCTGGTCTGACACTCATTGATCTTCTTACCCTGTTGCCGGTCCTGATTTGCTGTGGGAAGTTCTCGGGCACTATGCCCAATGCTCCCAGGATAACAAGGGCGTGCCCAAGAAGCTCTGAACATCAATCCAACCAGTGCAAGAAAGAGCACCGTAGGTCAGCTCAGCTTGGAAGGAGCCCAAGGACGCCGGCATTTTAGAGCCATCAGCGTTGTAGTAAGCTAAGGTTGGGGCCGGGTCAAGGTCAGACTTGGAAAGGCCTAGGCTCTTGAAGTGCTGTAGGTCTATCACCGTGGATTCCACACCAGTGTCAGGTATCACCTCGATGTTTCCTGACACACCCGCGTGCATGACGACAACACTGATGGTGGGAGAGGGCGTAGGTCTCTCACGTGCTGTCGACTTGACTCGCCTTAAGCTGCTGGCTTGCTGCTTTAGAGGCTTGGGGCTTCTGAGCGGTGGGGTGGGGAAGGAAGTTGAGTTGCTAATTAGGGATTAACATAACACAAGGGAAAATGAATACAAGATAATACATGGAATAATATCCTACAGATGGATGTATGACAGGGAAAATGGCAAGGGAAAGGTGAGTAAGGCATTAGCTGGTGAAAGGATGAATAGGAAAAAGGTTAGAGAGGAGAATGAAAGAAAGATATGCGAGAAACTGAGAGAAGTTAGGATGACAGTTGAAGAAGGAGTAAGTATTAGTGAGGTATTCAGGGTGTTCAAAGGTGCAGTGACCTCAGTAGCAGCAGACGCGGTTGAGTGTGAAGCTCTGATAAGTCAGAGAAAGGGAAGTGTATAGTTGACAGATGAAATAGAGGAGGCATATAAGAAAATTATTCAAAGAAATGTGGAAGAAGAAATAAGACTGACAAGGAGAATTGAATAGAAGTTATTGAATAGGAAGGTAAAAGAGTTGGTGAAAGAGAGTATAAGGAAAGTGGATGAAGAGTTTGGTATAAAACTAAGTGATAAGTTTAATGAAGATGAGTTTTTTTAGAAGTAATTTAAGAAAAAGAGAGAAGTAGGGTGTGTGAATGTGAAAATTAAGGAAGAGGATGGAGTGCATGTAAGAGGTAAAAAGGTGATGAAAGGAGTATTGAAAAGTCAATATTAGCATTTAATGAATGAGAAAACAGAGAGGGAAGCAATAGTGTTGAGCATGGGTGTGGAAGCAAGTGGAAATTATTTGAATGTGCAGAAAGGAAGTCTTAAAGAGGTATGGCTGGAATAACTGCATAAATTTTAGATAATGGAGGAGAAACAGTGTTAGAATGGATGTTCATGATATGTGAGCTTGTAAAGAGACGTAAAGAAGTACCACATGAGTGGAAGGAGGCAACTATTTTGCCTCTGCATTAAGGTAAAGGTAATAAAGTTGAATGAAATAATTATGTTGGGACAAGTTTGCTTATTGTTCAAGGAAAAGTATATGGAAGAATCTTGACGGAGCCAGATGGAAGTAACTGAAGGGAAGGTTAGCGAGGAGCAGAGAGGATTTAGGAAAAGAAAAGGCTGTGTGGACCAGATATCTCCAATTAAATGGTAGAGGAGCACTTAGGAAAGGGTGAAAAATTGTATGCAGCCTTCATGGACCTAAGAAAAGCATATGATAGAGTTGGTAGGGAAGCTCTATGGAACTTTCTAGAAAAATTTACTGTTAAAGGAAAGCCACTGGGAGGAATTAAGTAATTTTATAGGGAGGTAAATGCATGTGTGAAGGTGGATGGAGAGCTAAGTGAGAGGTTTCCTATAGGAGTGTGAATGAGACAAAGATGTGTGATGTCGCCATGGATGGGTGTATGAGAGAAATGAAAGCTAAAATTGACAATGTAGGTGCAAGACTGAAGAGGAATGGAATGAATTCCGCTTTTCTAATCTTCCTCCTGACAACATGGTTATAGAAATTGATGAATATAAAACCAATTAAACAAGGTGACAGTGCCACTAAAAGGAGAAAATCCATGGAGCAATAAGCTACAAGTGTGATTACATTGATGTAAACAAAGTGAGTCGGCTGCTGCAAATTTTGTCAGCTGCTTCTAATATCCGTTAAAGGGAGGTCCGTAAAACCGATGTATGAGTGTATATGTAAATGATTTAGAGACCAATCTTCCATCAAAAGTAGCAAAATTTGCAGATGATACAGAACTTGACCGTAAAATAATATGCTCTGAAAACTGCGATAAAATTTCAATAAACCAATTAATTTGACCAAGAAATGGCTGTGTTATAACAGACAAATATAAGGTTATGCATATTGGTGACAAAAATCCAAATTTTAAATTCAATATGTGTGATTAGGAGTTAGGAGCTCGATAATGTTAGTTAAGAAAGAGACTAGTGTAATCATTAGTTGTAATCTCAAAATCAGTAAACAGCGGCAAGGAAGAAAGCAAATATTATGTAAGGTCTAATTCCTAGAATACGCAATTCAGTTCTGGTAACTGAACTACATTAAAGACCAAAACTTACTAGAAGGAATACAGAGACAAACCACAAAATATATTCTTACAATGCGTAATTTATTGTAACAGAAACAATTAAAGCAATTAGACATGTTCCCCTCTGCAAGTGAAGAATTTAGAGGGATATGATTTCTAAATAAGTTTGATAAAATCAATCCAGGGGAAGAAAAAAAAAGATGAATAATGCAACAGTAAAAATGTGAAGACGTAACACAATTGCTTTTAAATTGTACTTCCAAGTTAGAGTTATTGATCACTGGAACAGACTCCAAGCCTCAACTATTAGCTCAAAAACTATAGGTAGTTTCAAGTTTTTATTATATAAATATTTCCGAGAAACATTTATTATTATTCTTAATATTGCTTGCGTGGTCCGAGCTCCTATGAAATTTTCATGTATTTCTAGCCTTGTTTTCTTTATCTTTCAGATGAGAAGTGTAGTGACAGCACTTGGTTATTATTAATAGTTATTCCCCTCTCATGATGCCCTAGCATTAGTGGTAGTTAGTATATTATCTTCCTCTAACTTCATTCTTCAATATAAAATATCCATGTTCTCGTTTTCTACAAGGAATATAGTTTTCCCTTCTAATTGTTTCCTGCTGTCACATTGGCAGTGGGAGAGGAGGAGCCTTGTTGAGTTTTATCCTGCTCTCCCACATGTAGTTTACTAGTAGTAGTATTTAGTCCATCATCTATCCTAATTATAGACCAACAGGTCTTCTGGTATCTGTTTCTTCTTGTGGATTATATGAGTTTGGTGGATATGGCAGGTGAAAAGAGACCACTCCCAGTGAAGTGGGAGGACAAAGTGCTAGAGTACATAAGAGAATGTAGAATGAGAGGATTAGAGCATGCAAGAATAGGAATAAATGGAGATGCTTCTCTAGTGGCCATCCCCTGGAGGGAGTTCTTTGGAACAGGCATTAGACATAGACATAGACAGATAGATAGATGCAGAGAATGAAGTAGATGGAGCAGAAAAGCTTATAAGGTTGAGAAAAATAATCAAATATAAGTACCTATGAATAAGTACTGAGAAAAATTAAGTTATGCCTACCATAGTTAGTCACCATACCATAGTCAAGTTATGTGGCCAAGTGCATTCTGCTGAAAGGGTGCAGGAAGTGAATTAATAGTACTACTGTGTAGGGTTTGTGGCTAGTGGTACATAAAAGGTGTAATGGCATGAGAAGCATATTGCCGGACATGTGGAATATGAATGTGCAGTTTGTATAAGAGACTGTGTGAAAGTGGATAAAAAAACATATTGACATTGCTGGAGATTCTTTTGATTGTATATTTTATAATTTATAGGATTTGATAAGTGCAAGAGGAGCTTGTGCAAGCTCATGTGCAAGAGTTAGAAAGTGTTGGAAGAAGTTTAGAGAGCTGGTGCCTTTACTGACCTTGAGAAGAGTTTCCCTTTAAACTAAAGATATTACTCATTTGCAGGTTGTGTAATGCTCTATGGTAGTGAAACCGGAGCAATGAAGAAGGATTATGTATGTACCAGACTAAATGATAGACTTGTAAGATCTAGATTGTAAATAAGGAATTGAGAAGTAAAATGGAACTTCAATGCATTAGTGATGTGTTAAGAGAGGCAGGGATGTAGCAAAATCATTTTGATGTAAAGGTTGAAGGTATGAATATTGACAATAAAGTCAGCCAAAAAAGATGTGGGATGAGGTCATACAAAGTGACCTCAGAGTCATAAATTGGAGAGAGAGGCTGCCAAACATCAAGCAGTATGGAGAACTGCCCTTAGATAAACAAGTCTGATACATGCAATAATTTATTGAGCTTTTCAAAACGGAGGAAGAAATAGAGTGTGTATAGTAGTCAGAAGCTGTACCATATAATGATGTATTATCTTACTTTCATTGTTACAGTGGTTCATTGTAGGAATTACAGAGGCAAATGGTGGCCTTGTTTGGGAAGCATATAGTATGGAAGTCTTAAAATCTGGTGGTGTAACATCCCGCATCTAACCATGGATTTAGTTTCATTGTGCTTTGGATCATCTAATTAGCATGGATAAGTGAGCAGCTGATGCATAGTACTGTGATTTGTGAGAATGGTTCTATCATACAGTCTATTGTAGAACATAATGTTTTTTGCTCCTCTAGTTTTGAAAGTTGGTTGGCATATGGTGGAAAATGGTATTACATTGATAACAATGATTTGAGAATTATCAATTCTTCAGATACATCTTGGACAGTCGAGCCAAGCTGAAAAAGGGTTTCTTAGATCTGGCCAAGCAGTGTAGTGCAGTTTTGTGCTGCCGAGCCACACCTCTCCAGAAATCACTCATTGTGTGTAGTGCCAAGGACAGTCTCAAGGTACTCACACTAGCTGTGGGTGATGGTGCCAATGATGTCTCCATGATCCAGGTAATTACCCTGTTTGTACTTTTACTGTAAAGAGATCGGAAATATTGCTGGATGAATTGATTTTACACTCAGCATGGGGTTTTATCTATTGCTGGGCATTCATAAAAAAAATTACATGAATTGATGCATCCTAGGTAACCTGAAAACCTGCTTTTCAGGTGGATTAATTTGATACTAGTGTTTCAGCCAGACCTAGCTGTGTCAATGACTAGTTAGTGTCACTACATATTTAGAATGGACGTAGCTGTAAGTAGAAGGAAAATATATAATTTTAGTGAAATATAGGTACAATTTGGAAATTTCATTATAATTCTGCTGCTGCTGATGATGACATCACTGAATTCTGGCGACAATTATGAAACTGACATGCTGATATGTACTTTTTATTCCATAACAACAATTTATCATCATCTGTCATTTCTTTTAGTGTTAGATTTAGGTGTGCTTGTATTTCATTCATCACCAATGGGATACACATTTTACTACTAATTGTCATTAACTTCAGCTTGAATTCGATTCAGTTTACTAAACAGTTTTGTGATGTCACAATAATCCTGTTTATGATGGTGCCAATTATTATAAAGTTACAAGGGGATGCTGCCATATGGAATGTAATAACCTATGTTTGTGTGTATTAAGGTTACTCATTTCTGCATACAAAGTAATCACATTATGCACGAGCCTTTGGTATGCAAAAAATGGGTGATCAAAGCAAAATGTTTTTAAGGCAGTTTTTTTTTATACAAATTCTATTTTTGAGTGCATTGATCCAAACTCTTCAAAATGGGTGACTTCACAGGGTTTTCCCAAGTCAAGGAAGGATAGGTAAGACTTGTTAGGTTCTCAAATTAATATAGCTCATTTGTATTCATTATGTATATATACCATTGACAAGATGGTATTATATATGCTTACTATATTTCCATGCATTTATTGCTCCATTTTTTACTCAAAATCAGCTGTACCCAGCACATTACACGATTCAGAAACAATTGTAACTAGAAGTAGGAAAGGGACCATACGTCATTGAATTTTCCTAAAAGTATTGAATGACATATTTCCCTCATTGATAGTGTATTTGATTGCTAGTCATCTTTCAACCCAAATTTTGCACCAAAAAAATTGCCTGTAGTAGCTGCCATTTACAAGATAGTTCTGAAGAGTTCTAAAGAGGTGCCTTGTGCCAGACCAGCTGTTTTAGATATGTATCCATATATATTGACATAGTGAAATACTTCGAGGAAGAATATTTTCTTGTACTCATAACATTGCAAAGTGTTGGTGAAAATATTGTTAAAAGTATCAGAAATGATTGGTACTAAAACTCTGAGTGATCATAGAAAGGGCAGTACATGGTGGACGCAAAGAAGAACCACTTAATTATAAGCCAGTGTCATTGACCAGCATAGTCTGTAAAATATGTGAGAAGGTCATCAAGAAACAATGGACTGAATACTTAGTAATAGAAGGAATAATAACAGATAGACAATTTGGATTCACAAAAGGTCACCAACTTATTAAGTATTTAATCAAGAGTGATAGAAATAACACAAGAAAGAGATGGATGGGCGGATTGCATATATTAAAAAAGGGATTCGATAAGGTTCTGTACAGGAGATTAATATGGATGTTAGAATACATTGGAGGATTGAAAGGAACATTAAAAAACTGGATTGAACACTTTGAAAGGAAGGGAAATGAGAACAGTAGTAAAGGATGAAAGATCAGAATGAAGGGAAGTAAAAAATGGAGTATCACAGGGATCAGTTTTGTCACCGATAATGAATTTAGTATATGTAAATGACATGACAGAAGGAGTAAGCAGTTACATACCATATATGTCAGCGTATAAGATGACTGGGTGTATAAGACGATCCCTGAAATTTCTAATTAAAACGTAGGTTTTGGGCTATACTTGTCGTATAATACTACCCCCTTCCAAGGCAGCACATGGTGGTCTTAAAATTTTATTGGCTTTTAAAAACATTTAAGAATTGTTTTTTATAACTTTAACCAAGATTGTTATGACTTTTAACCCTTTCACTGCGAGTGTCCCATATATGGGACACAGACTTTTTTTCCGTTGCGTTTTTTCCTAATACAGTGATTTCCGATAATCCAGAAAGCAACGGAGATCACGAACTCCGGATTATCAGATTTTTCCGGACTGGTGGACGTGACCCCTAAAAATGTCTTAAAAGCCTGAAAAAAATCATATTAACTTTTTAAAAATTAAAATACAGTATTGTTATTGTGTTTTTATTGACTTTTGAAGTGGTGTACAGTTGCAGGTCAGTTGTAGGTGCAGTACAGTATCCAAAGGTACAGTACTGTAGTAATCCAAGGGGTCAAACTTTTTTTTTATTAATATTCATAATTCCTTCTTTTCTTTGTATATGATTCCTCCTGTTTGTTTTCAATATCTCCTTGATTTCAATTTCTAGTACCATATTGTCACTCCTTCCAAATGGGCAATCATAATTGATATTTATTCCTTTGGTAAATAATATGTCCAATCTTGATGGTTTATCTTCTCTACACCTTGTTCAATCAATTACCCATTATATTATTCATTGTTAGTCTCAATAATTTATTTTCCCACATATTTTCACCTCCGCTTTCAAATGTCTCCTACTTTACTTCTCTACAATTAACATCTCCCACCAATGCTACTCTTTGACTGCTTTTAATAATAATCTTTTATATGCTCTCTAGTTTATCTTCTATTATTTCTTTGTGATCTTTAGTCTAGTTTTTTATTCCTACAACTATTATTTCTTGTTTCGCCATTTTTTGCCTTAATGTTTGCACTTATGAATTCTGCTTTTCATCTTTTTTGCATCATCTGCAAATAGGCTTATGTAACTGCTTACTCCTTCTGTCATGTCATTTACACATACTAAAAACATCATTGGTACCAAAACTAATCCCTGTGGTACTCCATTTACCACTTCTCTCCATTCTGATTTTTCATGGGCAGTCCTTTCTCTGTTTCTATGTTTGTCCAATTTTTCTTGCAGTTGATGTACATATTATGCCTTTATCACCTCTTCCTTCAGTCCATTCCAACTATCTATACTTTTCTGGGGAAAACTGTATTTTATGTAGCATTGTTGCAAATTCCTTTTTGCTTTTTCGGCTCAAAATTTCCGAACCATCTGCCTCCTGCACAAAATTTCCGAACCATCAGACTCCGGATTATCGGAGTTTCACTGTATTTATCTTAAGTAAATTTTAAGGGAGCCTCGCATTCTTTACTCTTGGACGGTCCAACCAAATTGGTTTTACACATAGGGAAAAGCTATTAATTATTTTCCTTTATCATTAACTATTATTCTATGTAGTATCACTTCCTTTCATTCGATATTACCATAGTTATTTATGAATAACGTGCAAATCTTCAATCAAGTTCAAATTGTTATGTTGTTGAAAAGAACTTACTAATATGTTTCTTCTTTGGCTCCATATAAATAGTGACCTAGAGTTTACTTTTTTGGTATCCCTTATATGATAAAGACAAAGAATTTTTACTACTCTTTATTTATATTTCTAACTTCAAAATAAGATTTTTGAGGAAACAATTTAAACACAGAAAATGTACTCAAACATTTGCTTTGTTCTGACTCAACAACATTGTCTTATTCATAGCTCTTAAATAAAAAAAATGGTGGAAAAATCTTGAAAAATGGCTAAGATACAATCCTTTGAAACTAAGAAAAGCAAACTTTTCAATACAGCCATTTTTAAATAACAAGTGCGTGTGTGTCCGCGTGTGATGAGTTTAAAAGGCCCCAGCGCTGTATGAGGTTTTATCCTCCAACCCCCTCTGCTTCCTATTCTTACTTCCATACTGTGTCCTCAAAATGTTGACTTCATGCCTTCCAACAATATTTGAGTTTGATCAACATCCTTGTCATCTCTACATTTATTTAACTAATGCAAGATATCCCCTATGGCTGATAAATTTTGGAGTAAGTGTCATTTCTCTGTCTTTCCTCTCTTGTACTAAATACTACTTCCAAGAAATGACAATTAATTTTCAAATAGAATCCAAATTTTTTTTCCAGTATTCTATATGGAGCATGATTTTCATTTATCATTTTTATCCTTTATTATTAGCTTTTGGCATATATATTTTTCAATCAACTTATTTATAAAGTATTTATTTTATGTCACTACAATTGAATTTTGCAGACAGCTGATGTTGGAGTGGGTATCTCAGGACTGGAAGGCAGGCAGGCAGTGATGGCCTCAGATTATGCCATTGCACGCTTCAGCCACTTGGAGAAGTTGCTGCTGGTGCATGGCCACTGGTGCTACCACCGCCTGGCATGCATCATACTCTACTTTTTCTACAAGAATGCTGTAAGTGCTGGATTTAGCACCATTATTCGATTTCTATGGTTTGGAATGTTTATAGGTGATATGATGACTGCTAGCTTAAAATTTCAAATTGTATGGGTTCATATTGTCAGAATTATATTAAACACTTAATTAGATTTATTATTGGTAAAAATAAATTAAGAAAGTTGTGAAAAGTCTTTCTCCTACACCAAGATAATAATAGAAGCTAGTTGTTGCTGATTATAATTATAATGATGACCCTTAAAGTAATATCCATCTGAAGTGATACTGATGTTACAGAACCAAAAAACACAATTATAACCGTTTTTTTCAAAATTTTATTTTAAGCGAACATATTTATTTGCATTATGGCTGTTTTAGAGGAGACAGTTATTAAGTTTAGTAGAATATATTCTAACTAGAGCAGAGAAAAGTAGAAAATTTTGAAATATTGTGGAAAAGATGAATAAGTGATGGAGTTAGCAAAAGTAGAAGAGTTGGTAATAGAATTTATATATGGTTAATATAATCCCATAAGAGGAGTGTTCTTTATACAAACTCCTGTATGGATCCATTGAGATTACAAACTAGCTCAGTGGCTGAGTGATAGGTAATAACTTATTCCAAAGAAGCTATCTTAGTGAGGAAGAAATTTTTTCAACTATCCATTAAGAGTTGTGGCTTTAGGGAACAACCATTAACATAAAGGAGCAGAACAATCTTGTACACATTATTGTTGTCTGACTGCTGACTTTATTATTTTCTTTTATAGTCCTTTGTGCTGATTTTGCTGTGGTACCAACTGTACAATGGCTTCAGTGGAAGCAGCATGATAGACCAAATGTACCTGATGGTTTTCAATTTGTTCTTCACATCCATACCTCCCATTATTGTGGGTAAGAACATATATACAAAGTATTTGAGCAGCTACAACTATACACTTTTTCACGAGATCATTATTTGTAAATGACTGAATATTTTGCTGTCAGAATGCAATTTAGGGCTCACTTCTGTTATGCCTTTGCTTCCATATTTCCCAGAGTGAATAAGCTTTTATGAAGTTTAAATTTTAAACCTTGCATTAGAAATTTTGTTTTCTGCTGTCTTAATTCACTTGTGATTCCTTCATAACTTATTTTTTTAATAAATAATGTCTTTGTGAATTATACTCCTTCAAAATACTAATATAATGTTAAAAGTGCATGTCTGATTTTCGCCACCTAATATGGTGAGGTCTGCAAGAGTGCTACCAATGCATTCCCAGCAGGTCGTAAAAGGGGATCAAAAGGGATAGAGCAAGAAGTTTGGGAAGCCACTCCTCTATATTCTTTCCTACTAAAAGACAAGGAACAAAACAGGAAGGGAGAGCAATGTCTCCCCAAACCTTAAAGATGCATTGTCTTGGCTAACCCCCTTAAAGGTGGAATATAACCCAATTACTGTGTACAGATAGAGTTGCAGATTCAGAGGAGAAACTGCGTCATCTGGTGAAGTTTGAACGACTGTGTAGGAGGAAATTGAAAGTGAATGAGTGTAAAGTAAGGAACAGCACTAGTTGGGTTGGTATTAAAAGGATCTATGTTGCACTGAATGTTGAACTGCTTGAAGAGGTGGAATATTTTATATATTTAATGTCAAAGATTACTGGACAGACAGAGGTGAAGTCTAGGATCAGTGATGTAGGAAGTGTTGGGAGGAATGAAGAAAGTTTCAAGGTGCATAGCGATGGGAATGAATGTAAAGAGAAGGTTGTATGAAACAGTAGCTGTGCCAACTGCACTGTATGGGGCTAAAATGTGGTGTATGGGAGTAGCAGAGAAGATACTAAATGTAATGGAGAGTCCGTGTTTAAGGAGTATATGTGAAGTAATGTGTATGGACCGAGTGAGGAATGAAGAGGTGCACAGGAAAACTGGTGTTACCAGAGTTGGCTCATTGACCAGAGCAGAGTGTGTTGAGGTGGTTTGAACATACAGAAATAATAGAGAAGGCCTGCTTGGTGACGAAAATAATGGAATCAGATGTGAGAGATGTGAGGTTGAGAGGAAGGCCAGGAATGGGATGCATGGATCTCATCAGTTGATCAGAATTAGATGCCTTTGAAGTGGCAGGGGTAAATCAGCTTTTGCTTTCAGGATCTGACACAAAAGATATCTTTGGCCCCACTGCATGGACTACCCTTGTGTAGTGGGGGTAGGGAGACTGATCTCTTTTCCTCAAGGAGCCTACAGGCTGAGTGAGAGGAGTACATGGGTGTAATTCATCTTGGTCTGGAGGATCATGCACTGGATTCGTGATCGTTAGCCATTACTCTCCCCGAAAGAGCTCAGAACTCATAGAGACAAATCTATGGATAAGGCTGACACCTCTGAGATATTAAACACTCCCATCTTCTTGCTCAAGGACCAAAACTGGAATATGTGGAAGTAATATGGTTCCTGCACAAGAAAAAGAATGTGTTGAAATTAGATAGAATACAGAGAATAGCAACTTAGATGGTGCATGATTTGGAAGCCCTAACATGAAAAGTTTATAGAAATGCCATTGAAAACAATAAAAGAAAGAAGAGAAAGAGGAGACTTAATTACAATATATAAATTTAAGCTTAAAATGTAATGGCTCTGCCATTTCTTTACAGATCATAACAATTTTCTCAGGAATGGGAGAAAGGACTACAATTTGCAAAACTATGCGGGTATGCGAACCTAGGGTCCCGGGTTTGATTCCCCGATATCCGCTGACCACTTGTCATTATTTGGTATTACCACCGAGTGGCCAAAGACTAACCAAATTGCTGCCATACTGTCCTCAGACGGAACTTACAAGGTTTATATGGATTTGAGGCTTTAGCAGCAGTAGCCCCTCTTCGTTCTCAACATATGCAAGAGAGAATGTAAACATTTGAGGCGTCACCATAAAAAATCTAAAAACCTACACCAAATAACAGGCAAGAGGCAAGTCCATCCTGCTCCTATAAAGCCTACTGGCGCCAACGGTTTGTGATAGAAAAAAAAAATTAATTTAGTTGTGTTTCTGTAGAAAAAAAAACATGCTAAAAAGTGAAAATCAGCTGAAAATATAAAGTTGTAAAAGAGAAATGTTCTTCAAACATGATTATAAAGTACAAAATTTTGAGCAGATAGAGTTAAAAATTAATAGTGCAGCAACACATGTGCTGAATATGAAGTGGAAAAATACAGAAACTTTCGAGACATTACTTTTTAAAAAGGGGTATTAAAAAAAAAATTATAGAATTGTTATATATGATGTGCCCTATCACTATACAAATTCCATTAAAGAATAGATGAATAGTAAGGCAAAAACGGATCCAATTGGAGCATTTCCTTAAGCTCTCTATGTCTCCATTCACTTTGTCTGCTAGTTTTGAATACTTGGTTTGGATTCTGATCACAAACCCCTGACTTCTCTTTGACTGTTGGGATATTTGGCTTCTTCATTCTGAATAACTTCTCTCTTTCTCTCTTTAGTCTAGTGTTACTTTACATCTTACATTCTGTGGTCACTTGGCTTTAATTTATTTAACACTTCCACATTCTTTATTGTGTTAAGCTTGTTAGTAGGAATGAAGTCGATTACATTCTTAGTTTCACCTTTCAGGCTTTTCCATGTCCACTTCTTGCTTGCCTTATGATAAAAGAATGTGTTCATTATCTTTAAATTATTCCTCCACAAACCTTACGAGTATATCACCTCTATCATTTTGAGTGTCAATTCTAAAGTTTCCTATTGCTGTCACTCTTCTTCCCGACTTTTGCATTAAAGTCACTGATTATGAAAGAATATTGAGTTTTGTGCACTTCCAAAGCTTCTTCTACATCTTCATCATTGTAGACTGATGTTGGTGCATAAACCTGTCTGATTATCATTTTATATCTGTTGTTTAATTTGATTACTTAATAATCAACTCATTCACTTGCAATATAGAAATTTTAGATATTTCCTGTTAGTTCTTTGCTCACTAAGAAGCAGAAGCAAAGTCGCAGATATAGTGATAGAGTGATGGGCTTGATTTCAAATCCAATTCACTATTGCCAAAGCACATCACTGCCTAACCCACAAGCTACTTTGTGTTGTACGAATACTACCTTAACTAACCTAGCATTAAGCTGGAAGGTTGCATGCATCACTCCAATCCTTTTATTTGTCCTGCATATGCCCAATATTCCATTATAGATATAACATCTGTAGCCTAACTACATCTCAGTAGTGCCTTGGCTATCCTCTCTCTGAAATTGTTTCCCCTCCGACCACTTCCACATACCAGGGTGGCCGCCAACATGAAAAAAAGAAAATAAACACCAGCCTACAAAAAAGCTTTTGCATTATACTATAGCAAAAAAAAAATAATAACATTATATAGTTTATCAAGAAGTCATTTTAAAAACTGGTAAATGGTTATCAACCACAAACAGAAATTCTTTGTCTCAGATTTCTGAAAACTGAAAACTCGATGGCAGTGTTACCAGATGAGATGTTTGATGGTTGGTTTTGAGTTGGTAATGTCTGAGGGAAAGTTGATGGGCATATGGGCTTATAAGTGGTTAGTTATATTACAGCTTGTCATGGTAAGACATTATTGTATTATGAATTTTGATGTTTTGGCAACACCATGGTTATACCCATAATACAACCTCTTTGTGTGAGAAAAAAGTATGCCTCAGGTTTCCTATGTATTCACCATCCCTTTTCATCAAACACTGTTTCCAGGGATATATGACCAAGATGCTCCTGAGGAAGTGTTACTTGCTGAACCTCACCTCTATTCTCAAGGGCGTACCAGCTCTGTCTATCATCAAAGTTCCTTTTGGTTCAACATACTAGATGCAGTCTACCAGTCTGTCATCCTGTTCTTTATTTCTGCATTGGTGAGTGTTAACCCAATTAAATTGTTTTGATAATTGCTGCTTTTCACTACAGGAAGTCCTTGTTTTACGATAGCTATGTGTTCCTTGAAACCCTATCGTAAACCGAAATAGCGTATACTGAACCCATTTTTACATGTATTAGATAGGGATGCGTTCCAGCACATTGCCAAAGTCACTCCTTCAGGTTCAGATACATACATAAAGACGTGTAAAAATAAACAAATTGAATGTAAATAAAAAAGAAAATAAAGAAAAGAATATAATTATGCAATCATCTGATCAGCTGATGCGGGCGACGTAGGCGGTGAGGCGGAGGTCGAGGGTGAGGCGGGCGATTCAAAACCTGAAGTTGATTGTTCTGTTGAAGTGGATGGTCCAGCTGATGTTGATGGGCTGGTATGTTTGAAGAACGCCGAGATCGTGGACTGTTTGACACAAGGTTTCACTGTGTTTGTAATGGTGGCGCAGGAATGACTAGTTGTCGGAGTTGGCCGCATGTAGCGTAGCGGCGTGGTGGTGCTGCATGCGCCACCACGCCAATTTGGCAACGCCCAACTCGCCACGCCAATTTTGGCGCCTTTTTTTAATATCGTAACTGCGAATCAAGTATCGTAAATTGAAAAAAGGGTACTAATTGGCTAGTATCGTATCTGCGAATTTAACGTAAACCGAACACTATCGTATAGCGAGGACTTCCTGTATTTTGTGTCTACATGCTTCAACATGCAGTTTGATGTAGCTGAATGTTGGGTTTTAAATGCAAAGACATGAATTACATCTACAGTGCTCTCTCCAATTTTGTGATATTTTAATTTTGCTACCGAGACTAATCTCCATCTCCGCAAGGCCAGGTACAGTAAAATGGTCACTTGAATTAATTTTCTTATAGATAATGATAATGTTTGTTTTTCTGTATTTTTTTATTGTAGGATGTATAATTACATGTATTTGTGTACAAACAAGGGCAAAAATATGACTAAAATCACCATAAGGTTAATTATTCCAATTTTGCAAATTCGCATTTTGCGGCCTGCAATGTCGAAGGGAGCACTGTACTCTCATACATACCTTACTTTTCTTGCAAAACTTTTTGTTAGTCAACTGTTATCGTCTGATCCTTAATCTGAACACTTGCCACAAAACTGTTCTGACAATGTTCAATGTTATCATATTCTTTCTCCAAGTACATGAATACAGAACTACAGAACAGTCTTTCTATTCTCAGTTCCATAAGTATCTAACAGCTGATAAACATTACCATTGTTTTTTCTAAGATCATTGTGTGCATCTTTTCACTTCAGAATTCAGTGCAGTGAATAATTTCTTCAATCACTACTGTTCCAAATAGTTTTTAAAAAAGTATGCTTTGCAGACTTTCCCCTATAAAATTCTTTCCATCCCCCCTAACCTTTGACTATTGCATAATTCCCAGTTTTACTATGATAGGAAATGTATATGCAAGGGAAATTCATGGCTGAAAGTGAAGATTGTAAGTATGTTTAATTACTGTAAGACACTAACTAAGAAGTAAAAATAGCAAAAATAAATAAATCACGTTATAAATATTTAGGGTTGAAGATTACTGTAGATGAAGGAATAGTCATAGGTGAAGTCTAGGATCAATGATGTAGGAAAAACGTTTTTAACAATGAAAAAAGTGTTTAGTTGCAAAGCAATAGAATGAATGTAAAGAGAAGGTTATCTGAAAGAGTAGTTGTGCCAACTGCACTGTATGGGGCTGAAGCATGAATTATAGGAGTAGCAGAGAAGAAGACATTAAATGTAATGGAATATGTGTCTGGTAACTCACATGGACTGAGTTAGGAATGAGGAGGTGTGAAGGAGAATTTGTTTTACAAGAGAGCTGGCTGGTCACCGGAGCAATGTGTTGAGGTGGTTTGAATATATGGAAAGAATGGAGGAGGACTGGTTGGTGAAGAAGATGATGGGATCAGATGGGAAAGGTGTGAGGTTGAGAGGAAGAACACAAATAGGATGGATGGATGGTGTGAAAAAAGCGTTGAACTAAAGAGGAATGTCTGTGGAGCAAGGAAGGATAATCGTGTGTAATAGAAGTAAATAGAGAGCAATGGTGAATGCATGAGTAATGACAGCCTTGATGACCCTTGGAGGAGGTTCCTGTACTTCTGTTATGATCAAGTCCAGGAAGGGAGGAGTAAATCAGCTTTTGCTGTTGGGACGCAGAAGTGATGTCTGTCACCACTGCGTGGATGACCTCCATGTACTGGGAACGGGAAGACCAATTTATTCTCCTTATGAGCTTAAGGGCCAAGTGAAAGGAGTGCATGTGCGTGTATTTTCCTAGTTGTATTTACCTAGTTGTAACATAGAGGAAAAGAGTTATGCTTGTACTGTCACGTTTCCAAATCTACTATTATCCAGTTTGCTTTTGAAATCGTGAATATTTCTTGCATAAATCACTCATTTTTGCATCAAGTTTATTCTAGGCTTCTATGCTTCTATATGGGAAGCTGTATTTTTTTTCTCTTGCATGTAATCCTTTTCTGTTTCTTTTCGTGTCCTCTTGTATTTCTGTCACAAACAGATCATCGCTGCTAATTTTTTCCAGACCTTTCTTTACACTGCTATAAGGTCTCCCCTTACTCTTCTTTTCTCAAGAGTTGGGAGTTTCACCCAAGAAAGTCTTTCTTCACACAGTAAAGCTGCTCTTTATATTCTCTCTATTTTCTTTATATCATTCTTTTTATGTGGTGACCAAATCACTGCCACATATTATAACTTCGGTTGAATCAATGATGTTATCAATTTCTTAATCATCTCTTCATTCAGATATTTGAAAGCCATTCTTATATTTCTCTGCAGCTGATATGTATCTCCTGTGATTTTATTAATATGTTTCTCTGGTGACAAATTATCTGTAATCCATACTCTCAAATTTTTTTCAACATTTGTTTTGTTTATCCATTCATTTTCCATCGAATACTCTCCTCTTTGTCTCATTTTACTACAGCCTATTTCCAGAACTTTACACTTTTTGGCATTAAACTCCATTTCCCAAAGCTTTCTCCTTGACTTCTTTGAATAGTACATTAAATATGGATCTTTCTTCCTTAGTCATGTCTTTTCTTAGCCAAATTTTCTTAAATGTATTTGTCTTTGCCAGTTTCCAATCCTTAGACAGCATATTTTGTGCTGTTGCTTGAGACCTGAACTCAACTTTTAAAGACTGAGCCCCTCCTTCTTCATATTTCCCTATCTTGTGTATCTCCTCTATTTCTTCTTCAATCCTTGAATTTACTTTTTATACCATATTAAACACTTCCTTAACTACGTTCTCTTCGTCTTCCTCTCTTATGTTTTTCTTTGGCAACACTTTTTCTTTAAATCCAAAAATTTTTATTTCTTTTTGTCCACTGTATCTCATACAAAATTTTTTTGTTTAATTTTGTTATGTGGGTGTGTGCCTTGTCTTGGCAAACCCCCTTTTGAGAGATGTCCTCCTGGTATAGATAAATTAATGAGCTTTTATATATATATATATGAGTACTATTATATATATATATATATATATATATATTATATATATATATTTTATATTAAAAGGGTAATGGCTAAGGGAAAACAGAAATAAGTAAAAAAAAATCCCGCTTCTCGCCAGACCCTGTAAAGAGGACAGTAGGAGAATAGAAGCAAGGGGTGGAGATCCAGTTAACATTAGAGGTGTCTTGACACTCCTCTTTTGAAAGAGTTTAAGTCATAGGCAGGTGGAAAAATAGACAAAGGAAGAGAGTTCCAGAGTTTACCAGTGTAAGGGATGAAAGAGTGAAGATACTGGTTAAATCTTGCATTAGGAAGATGGACAGAATAAGGACGAGAAGAAGTAGAAAGTCTTGTGCAGCGAGGCCGCGGGACGGGGGGAGGCATGCAGTTAGCAAGTTCAGAAGAGCAGTCAGCATGAAAATAGCGGTAAAAGATAGATAAAGAAGCAACATTGCGGCGGTGACTTAAAGAATCAAGAAAGTCAGTTAGAGGAGGAGAGTTGATGAGGCGAAAAGCTTTAAACTCCACCCTATTTAATAAAGCTGTATGAGTTGAGCTCCCCCAGACATGTGAACCATACTCCATACATGGGCGGATAAGGCCCCTGTACAGAGCAAGCAGCTGAGAGGGAGAGAAAAATGGACGCAGATGCCATAGGACACCTAACTTCTTGGAAGCTGATTTAGCAAGAGTAGAGATATGAAATTGCCAGTTTAGATTTTTAGCAAAGGATAGACCGAGTGTGTTTAATGTGGAGGAGAGGGGAAGTTGAGTGTCATTGAAGAAGAGGGGATAGTTATCTGGAAGGTTATGTCGAGTAGATAGTTGTAGAAACTGAGTTTTTGAGGCATTGAACAAAACTAGGTTTGCTCTGCCCCAATCAGAAACAAGTGAAAGATCGGAAGTTAAGCATCCTATAGCATCTCGCCTTGAGTCATTTAATTCTTGTTGGGTTGGGCGTCTGTTGTACAACGTTGAAAAATGCAATGTGGTGTCATCAGCATAGGAGTGGATAGGGCATTGAGTCAGATTTAGGAGATCATTGATGAATAATAGAAAGAGAGTGGGTGATATGACAGAACCCTGAGGAACACCACTGTTGATAGTTTTAGGAGAAGAACAATGATCGTCCACTACAGCAGCAATAGACCGGTCGGAAAGGAAACTAGAGATGAAGGTACAGAGAGAAGGATAGAATCCGTAGGAGGGTAGTTTAGAAATTAAAGATTTATGCCAGACTCTATCGAAGGCTTTCGATATGTCAAGGCCAACAGCAAAGGTTTCACCGAAGTTCCTAAAAGAGGATGACCAAGATTCAGTTAGGAAAGCAAGAAGTTCACCAGTAGATCGGCCTTTACGGAAACCATACTGGTAATCAGAGAGAAGGTTGTGAGCTGATAGATACCTCATTATCTTCTTGTTAAGGACAGATTCAAAGGCTTTAGAAAGGCAGGAAATCAAAGCTATAGGGCGGTAGTTAGAAGGATTGGAGTGGTCACCCATTTTAGGGACAGGTTGAATGTGAGCAAACTTCCAGCAAGAAGGATAGGTAGAAGTAGAGAGACACAGACGAAAGAGTTTGACCAGGCAGTGAGCGAGTTCGGAAGCACAGTTTTTGAGAACAACAGGAGGGACTCCATCCGGACCGTAAGCCTTCCGAGAATCAAGGCCAGAGAGGGCCTGGAAAACGTCATAATAAAGAATTTTAATTTTAGGGATGAAGTAGTCAGAGGGTGGAGGAGTAGGAGGAATATGCCCAGTATCATCCAAAGTAGAGTTGGTAGCAAAGGTTTGAGCGAAGAGTTCAGCTTTAGAGAAAGAAGAGACAGCTGTGGGGCCATCTGGTTGAAGTAAAGGAGGGAAAGATGAAGAAGTAAAATTGTTAGAGATATTATTGGCTACATGCCAGAAATCACGAGAAGAGTTAGAGTTGGAAAGACTTTGACATTTTCTATTGATGAAAGAGTTTTTAGTAAGTTGGAGAAGAGATTTGGCATGATTACGGGCAGAAATATATAGGGCATGAGTTTCAGCAGATGGATGGCTACGGTACCGTTTGTGAGCCGCCTCTCTATCATTGACAGCACGAGAACAAGCAGAGTTAAACCAGGGCTTTTTAGCTTTAGTATTAGAGAAAGTATGAGAAATGTATAGCTCCATGCCAGAGATAATCACCTCTGTTATGTGCTCAGCACACAGAGAAGGATCCCTGACATGGTAGCAATAATCATCCCAAGGAAAATCAGAATAGTGCTGCCTCAGGTCCTCCCACTTAGCAGAGTTGAAATGCCAGAAGCACCTCTGCTTAGGCGGGTCCTGAGGCTGCACTGGAGTGATAGGACAGGTAACGGAAATAAGATTGTGATCGGAGGAGCCCAACGGAGAGGAAAGTTTAACAGAGTAAGCTGAAGGGTTGGAAGTTAGGAAAAGATCAAGAATGTTGGGCGTGTCTCCAAGGCGGTCAGGGATACGGGTAGGGAACTGCACTAGCTGCTCTAGGTCATGAAGGATAGCAAAGTTGAAGGTTTGTTCACCAGGTTGGTCAGTGAAAGAAGATGAAAGCCAAAGCTGGTGGTGAACATTGAAATCCCCTAAAATGGAGATCTCAGCATAAGGAAAGTGAGATAGGATGTGCTCCACTTTGGAAGTCAAATAGTCAAAGAATTTTACATAGTCAGAGGAATTAGGTGAGAGATATACAGCACAGATGAATTTAGTTAGAGAGTGACATTGAAGTCTTAGCCAGATGGTAGAAAATTCTGAAGATTCAAGATTGTGGGCACGAGAGCAAGTAATGTCGTTACGCACATATGCGCAACAGCCAGCTTTGGATTGAAAATGAGAATAGAGAAAGTAGGAGGGAACAGAGAAGGGGCTGCTGTCAGTAGTCATAGACAACTGTATTTCAGTTAGGAAGAGAAGATGAGGTTTAGTCGAGGAGAGATGGTGTTCCACAGATTGGAAATTAGATCTAAGGCCACGAATGTTGCAGAAATCGAGAGTAAAAGTATTAGAGGAAGTGTCAAGACACCCAAGGTCGTCAGCAGAGAGGCAGTCCGACCTGGGGACATTTGTGGTCCCCTCCCCAGATGGGGACTCCGAGGCTGGGCTCCGCTGGCTGGGTGTATGTATATATATATATATATATATATATATATATATATATATATATATATATATATATATATATATATATATATATTTACATACATATATATATACATACATTAAAAGGGCAAACAAAAATAGGTTAAACAAAATATCCTGCTAGTCGCCAGATCCCTTACAGAGGCCAGTATGAATGAAGTATGTTTATGGACCTGATAGCATTAAAGGTTAACTTTTTTGGCTTTTTTATTACCTTGCATTAACGAGGTTTGTTAAACATAATTAGCTTATCTCCTACCACAATGACCATGTGATTAAAGGAATTGAAAATTATGACTTTACTAAGTGTTCTTGTGGGTTCTTAGTATAGTGGTACTACCTCAAGGTGGTGAGTTTGGTGTGGTACTTTTTGAATGCTTTGTTGCCACATACTGAATATAACTGAGGTTAGCTTTTGTGACATTTCTAAAAGGCATCACAAAAGAGATATACACATATCAATACAATATGTGCAACAGTGTAAACAGCTGGAAGCCGCAGGCAACTCCACCTTACCTGCCATTTAAGATTGAATATGAATGGATAATCTATAGTTTTATACACTTTTAAGTGTTGTCTTTACCTTAAACCTTCATTTTACTGATCATGTTTTCCTTTACAGCTTTATCAGGACTCACACACGGGAATGTTTGAATTTGGGATGACCGTGACTCATGCTTGTCTCCTAGCACAGTCACTCCATATAGCCATTGAAACAAGAGCATGGGTAAGTAATTACTTTATCATGATCAAAATGTCTTGGTTTTAAAAACCTAAATAACTATCATAAGCCTATTTCATCATCATCTTCATCATCATCATCATCATTATTATTATTATTATTATTATTATTATTATTATTATTATTATTATTATTATTATTATTATTATTATTATTATTATTATTATTATTATTATTATTTATTATTATTATTTTCTTTCTTTCTTTCTTTCTTTCTTTCTTTCTTTCTTTCTTTCTTTCTTTCTTTCTTTCTTTCTTTCTTTCTTTCTTTCTTTCTTTCTTTCTTTCTTTCTTTCTTTCTTTCTTTCTTTCTTTCTTCCTTCAGGAAAGAGATTGCTGATAGAAATGGGCAAGAATGTTTTTCACACAATTCTTGTCTTGGAAAGTGACACTGATAGTTTTATCCTTTAGTACCTGACAAGGTTGGTTGATTATTTTGGTCCAAAAGTTAGAAAATAGTTACAACCTCAGGTCATTTGACGCATCTTAAACAGGAGTGATGAAATATGCCACAAGTAAGTCTTGAGTACATTTTTTTTCAAAGATTATTAAGATATTAGCTATTTGTATATATATATATATATATATATATATATATATATATATATATATATATATATATATATATATACATATATATATATATATATATATATATATATATATATATATATATATATATGGATTGTATTCCACGTAGAGGTAAGGCCTCTTCATACACACATCCACTTGCATTCCCTCTCATCTTTACTTATAGGCCTCTTGGAGAGAATGGATTGATCCTCACTTTCATGAATATTATAAATAATTAACCCATCTTCTTGTTTTTTATTTATTTTCAAACATTGACTTTCTTTCTTTTTTATATGGAGGAAGGAAAACTACTTCAGATGCTGGTCATTCCAGTTGTTTCCATATAAAAAAAAGTGCAACTCAGATTTATTCATTCATCTTTAGAAGTCTGTTCACTCAATTTTTTGTTTAATTGTTACTGTGTCACACACTCCTTCCCAGTCCTCTCACCTGTTCTTAACCTCATCATTTTACTTATTATTTTAAACAACAAACCTCATGTTTTCTATAAGCTTCTATAGATATGTAGTTTTGATAATAGAGAAGTATGTTTGTTAGTGTTAAACTACTCCAAGACTTAAGTAATTCTAAATACATTATAGTTTATCTTACCTCACTAAAGATTGATTATGTTGTTGGCTGCTGAAATGCATCATTAAAAAAGCAAGTGTATTTTACATGGGAACTAATAGTTGCACATGTAGTGAATGGTCTACAATATATGATTATCATGATATTAGCAGTAAATTATTTTCCCCAGACTGTGTTGCACATTGGTGGTCTGGTTGTTTCTCTCCTGCTCTTCTATATATTTGGGGCACTATACACTGCTTCTTGTCCTGCGTGTCTGGGGGCACCCAGCCAGTATGGAGAACTGGGGCATGCCCTCACCTCACCTTTGCATTGGCTTGCTGTTCTTCTAACTTCCATTCTTGCTGTACTTCCAAGGTTAGTTAGTTAAATTTTGAAAACTTGAGATATATTTTGCATATGATTTAATATATAACTGTGCTCAAGTGTTGGAAAAAAATAAAATATTGTTACTGAATAATTAATGTATTGATAAAATTGTATATTTTGTTCTACCAGTCTCCCAGTATAGACCACATCATTCCAACTTACTGTATCTCTTACATACTTTGCACTCTCCTAGGTGCTTAGGCCTTTATGATGCAGTGCTTCCTTAACGTCATCTCTCCTGACACACACACACACACACGCACAGATGGCTTTTCATTTCCTAGATAAAGATATGATGAGAAAAATTATAACTACAATGATCAGACAAAAATTGGAATATGCAGAAGTAATATGGTCCCCACACAAGAAAAAGCATGCTTTGAAATTAGAAAGAATACAGAGAATTGCAACTAAGATGGTGCCAGAATTGGAAGAACTAATATATGAGGAAAGATTAAAAGAAATGCACTTAACAACATTGAAAGAAAGAAGTGACTTAATCACAATATATAAATTGATGAACAACCTGGAGGAAACAGATAGAAAAGACCTAATAGTAAGAAGAAAAGGAGAGGCTAGAAATTTGAGGGGACACAAGAAAATACTGCATAAAGGAATTTGCTTGAAAGATACAAAAAAGTACAGTTTTCCCCAAAGAAGTATAGATACTTGGAATGGATTGAAGGAAGAGATGATAATGGCAAAGAATGTACATCAACTGAAGGAAAAACTAGACAAATATAGATACGGAGACAGGACCACACAAGTGTAGCTCAGGCCTTGTATGCTACAACTAGGTAAATACACAGATGTGTTCATTAAAAAGAGTATGAATGAAGAAGAGAGACAAAAATTTAAAGAATTGAAGGAAGAGGCAAAGTAGAAAAATTATGAAAGAACAACAGAGGAGAAAACAAAGTTTTTTTTTTAAAGTAAAGAACAATAAGATAATGAAATGGTACATAAACAACAGATATTAGAAAGAAAAGAAAATTAAATGAATGGAGCACTTACAAAAGGGAGTGATGAAATAAAAGTAATGTATACTATTAGACATAGATGGAATAATTTCAAGAAAACTAGAGTTAATAGATTATCTAAAGAAAAGAAACCAGAAATTGTATGCCTAACAGAAATAAAAACTATGTGAAGAAATCCAGACTAACATTGAGAATGATAATTATAATATATGGAGGAAGGATAGAAAAGACGAAAAAGGTGGTGGTGTGATGCTAATGATAAAATCTAAGATAAAAGTTAAAAATGTAGAGTATGGAAAAAAGAAAGCAGAATTAAGTGCACAGATTAAGACAAGATATGGAGAAAGCCAAAAATTAGTAGTTGCATATGTATCCCCAAAAACAAAAACTTGGACTAAAGAAGAATATGAAATAACAGAAGATACCCTAGAGAGCTTAGAAAAGATTATTAAAAGCAGTCAAAGAGTAACACTGGTGGGAGATTTTAACTGTAGTGAAGTAAATTGGGAGACGTTTGAAAGCGGAGGTGAAAATACATGGGGAAATAGATTATTGAGACTAACGATGAATAATACAATGATTCAATGGGTAACTGAAGACACAAGATTTAGAGGTGAAGATAAACCATTAAGATTAGATCTTTTATTTACCAAAGGAATAAATCTAGAAACAGATATTAATCATGAATGCCCCTAAGGAAGGAATTTATTGCAAAAAAATGCCATGCATTGAAATGGGAAACAGTGCAATGAGACCCTCATGGACATACCTATAAGTTAGTGGAA
>JAPQNM010000045.1:25414312-25450324 GCA_029783475.1 Metacarcinus magister
GGAGTGTATATGTATGTGTGCATGGGTGTGTGTATGTATGCCTTGTTTTGGCTACCCACTTTAGGAGATAACAGCCTGGTATACAGATAAATTGATATATAGATGTTGCAAGTCCATGATCAATGAGTTATATTCTAGGTAACTAAAAATTTTGCTGACCACAGGCTAATAGTTCTGTAATTCCCTGGTGTATACCTGTCGCCCTTCTTGGAGATCTGGGTGATGTTTGCTGTGTTCTAGTTGCCAGGGCTAAGCCTTGTCGTAAGGATGTATAGAATAAGGATGTTCAGGTGACAATTATCTTGTTTATTGTTTCTTTAACGAGTGTGGAGTAAACGCTGTCAGGTCCTGGACTTTTATTTGTTTTCATATTGTTAAGTATATTCAGGGCGTCTTCAGTAGTTATTTTGAAGTTTTGCATTGTTTGTTCGTAGGGTACAGTACTACATTTATGTAGGCACAGTTTTGTTGGTCAAGCACATCAAGATGTATAGCACCTGTTGTATCAATATTATCATCTCTGTAGATCATGGCAATCCAGTTGTAGACTAGTGTGGCTATGCTAGCCATATCGATAGCATTAGAGCAATTGGTGTTGATATTAATTCCACCTGGAGTGTTAGTGAAGACTAAACTAGAGTAATTATTCATCATGCTTGCCATGCTTAAATCGTTTGACACAAGGTTACCCTCAGTTTCAAGTGTCCCAATTCCACTTCTAATTTACAGAAAAGAGAGAGAGAGAGAGAGAGAGAGAGAGAGAGAGAGAGAGAGAGAGAGAGAGAGAGAGAGAGAGAGAGAGAGAGAGAGAGAGAGAGAGAGAGAGAGAATTCGAAGTAGTCTGCCCTCCCACCCCCCTCCTTACCTAGTTGTAGTACACAGGGCCTGAGCTACACTCGTGTGGTCCTGTCTCTGTATCTATATTTGTCCAGTTTTTCTTTCAGTTGATGTACATTCTTTGCCATTATCACCTCTTCCTTCAGTCCATTCCAAGTATCTATACTTTTTTTGGGAAAACTGTACGTACTTTTTTTGTATTGTTCAAGCAAATTCCTTTTTGCAATTTTTTCTTGTGTCCCCTCTTCTTTTCTTCTCAATATTATATCTTTTCTATCTGTTTACTCCAGGTTGTTCATCAATTTATATGTTGTAATTAAGTCTCCTCTTTCTCTTAGTGTTATTAGATGCATTTCTTTCAATCTTTCCTCTTATGTCTGGTCTTCCAAATTGGCACTATCTTAGTTGCTATTCTCTGTATTATTTCCAATTAATAAATTTCCAATAAATGTTTTTTCTTTTGTGAGGACCATATTACTTCTGCATATTCCAGTTTTGGTCTAATCATTGTAGTTATAATTTTTCTCATCATATCTCTATCTAGGAAATTAAGAGCCATCCATATATTTTTTTAATATCGTGAATGTGTCAACAAATATTCTATCTATACGTTTCTCTGGTGATAAGTTATCCTGTATTACCACTCCCAAATCTTTCTCTTCTCTTTCTATTGATATAATATTTTCCACTAACTTATAGGTATGTCCATGAGGGTCTCATTGCACTGTTTCCCATTTCAATGCATGGCATTTTTTTGCAATAAATTCCTTCCTTAGGGGCATTCATGATTAATATCTGTTTCTAGATTTATTCCTTTGGTAAATAAAAGATCTAATCTTAATGGTTTATCTTCACCTCTAAATCTTGTGTCTTCAGTTACCCATTGAATCATTGTATTATTCATCGTTAGTCTCAATAATCTATTTCCCCATGTATTTTCACCTCCGCTTTCAAACGTCTCCCAATTTACTTCACTACAGTTAAAATCTCCCACCAGTGTTACTCTTTGACTGCTTTTAATAATCTTTTCTAAGCTCTCTAGGGTATCTTCTGTTATTTCATATTCTTCTTTAGTCCAAGTTTTTGTTTTTGGGGATACATATGCAACTACTAATTTTTGGCTTTCTCCATATCTTGTCTTAATCTGTGCACTTAATTCTGCTTTCTTTTTTCCATACTCTACATTTTTAACTTTTATCTTAGATTTTATCATTAGCATCACACCACCACCTTTTTCGTCTTTTCTATCCTTCCTCCATATATTATAATTATCATTCTCAATGTTAGTCTGGATTTCTTCACATAGTTTTTATTTCTGTTAGGCATACAATTTCTGGTTTCTTTTCTTTAGATAATCTATTAACTCTAGTTTTCTTGAAATTATTCCATCTATGTCTAATAGTATACATTACTTTTATTTCATCACTCCCTTTTGTAAGTGCTCCATTCATTTAATTTTCTTTTCTTTCTAATATCTGTTGTTTATGTACCATTTCATTATCTTATTGTTCTTTACTTTAAAAAAAAAACTTTGTTTTCTCCTCTGTTGTTCTTTCATAATTTTTCTACTTTGCCTCTTCCTTCAATTCTTTAAATTTTTGTCTCTCTTCTTCATTCATACTCTTTTTAATGAACACATCTGTGTATTTACCTAGTTGTAGCATACAAGGCCTGAGCTACACTTGTGTGGTCCTGTCTCCGTATCTATATTTGTCTAGTTTTTCCTTCAGTTGATGTACATTCTTTGCCATTATCATCTCTTCCTTCAATCCATTCCAAGTATCTATACTTCTTTGGGGAAAACTGTACTTTTTTGTATCTTTCAAGCAAATTCCTTTATGCAGTATTTTCTTGTGTCCCCTCAAATTTCTAGCCTCTCCTTTTCTTCTTACTATTAGGTCTTTTCTATCTGTTTCCTCCAGGTTGTTCATCAATTTATATATTGTGATTAAGTCACTTCTTTCTTTCAATGTTGTTAAGTGCATTTCTTTTAATCTTTCCTCATATATTAGTTCTTCCAATTCTGGCACCATCTTAGTTGCAATTCTCTGTATTCTTTCTAATTTCAAAGCATGCTTTTTCTTGTGTGGGGACCATATTACTTCTGCATATTCCAATTTTTGTCTGATCATTGTAGTTATAATTTTTCTCATCATATCTTTATCTAGGAAATGAAAAGCCATCTGTGCGTGTGTGTGTGTGTGTGTCAGGAGAGATGACGTTAAGGAAGCACTGCATCATAAAGGCCTAAGCACCTAGGAGAGTGCAAAGTATGTAAGAGATACAGTAAGTTGGAATGATGTGGTCTATACTGGGAGACTGGTAGAACAAAATATACAATTTTATCAATACATTAATTATTCAGTAACAATATTTTATTTTTTTCCAACACTTGAGCACAGTTATATATTAAATCATATGCAAAATATATCTCAAGTTTTCAAAATTTAACTAACTAACCTTGGAAGTACAGCAAGAATGGAAGTTAGAAGAACAGCAAGCCAATGCAAAGGTGAGGTGAGGGCATGCCCCAGTTCTCCATACTGGCTGGGTGCCCCCAGACACGCAGGACAAGAAGCAGTGTATAGTGCCCCAAATATATAGAAGAGCAGGAGAGAAACAACCAGACCACCAATGTGCAACACAGTCTGGGGAAAATAATTTACTGCTAATATCATGATAATCATATATTGTAGACCATTCACTACATGTGCAACTATTAGTTCCCATGTAAAATACACTTGCTTTTTTAATGATGCATTTCAGCAGCCAACAACATAATCAATCTTTAGTGAGGTAAGATAAACTATAATGTATTTAGAATTACTTAAGTCTTGGAGTAGTTTAACACTAACAAACATACTTCTCTATTATCAAAACTACATATCTATAGAAGCTTATAGAAAACATGAGGTTTGTTGTTTAAAATAATAAGTAAAATGATGAGGTTAAGAACAGGTGAGAGGACTGGGAAGGAGTGTGTGACACAGTAACAATTAAACAAAAAATTGAGTGAACAGACTTCTAAAGATGAATGAATAAATCTGAGTTGCACTTTTTTTTATATGGAAACAACTGGAATGACCAGCATCTGAAGTAGTTTTCCTTCCTCCATATAAAAAAGAAAGAAAGTCAATGTTTGAAAATAAATAAAAAACAAGAAGATGGGTTAATTATTTATAATATTCATGAAAGTGAGGATCAATCCATTCTCTCCAAGAGGCCTATAAGTAAAGATGAGAGGGAATGCAAGTGGATGTGTGTATGAAGAGGCCTTACCTCTACGTGGAATACAATCCATATATATATATATATATATATATATATATATATATATATATATATATATATATATATATATATATGTATATATATATATATATATATATATATATATATATATATATATATATATATATACAAATAGCTAATATCTTAATAATCTTTGAAAAAAAATGTACTCAAGACTTACTTGTGGCATATTTCATCACTCCTGTTTAAGATGCGTCAAATGACCTGAGGTTGTAACTATTTTCTAACTTTTGGACCAAAATAATCAACCAACCTTGTCAGGTACTAAAGGATAAAACTATCAGTGTCACTTTCCAAGACAAGAATTGTGTGAAAAACATTCTTGCCCATTTCTATCAGCAATCTCTTTCCTGAAGGAAGAAAGAAAGAAAGAAAGAAAGAAAGAAAGAAAGAAAGAAAGAAAGAAAGAAAGAAAGAAAGAAAGAAAGAAAGAAAGAAAGAAAGAAAGAAAGAAGAAAGAAAGAAAGAAAGAAAGAAAGAAAATAATAATAATAATAATAATAATAATAATAATAATAATAATAATAATAATAATAATAATAATAATAATAATAATAATAATAATAATAATAATAATAATAATAATAATAATAATAATAATAATAATAATAATAATAATAATGATGATGATGATGATGAAGATGATGATGAAATAGGCTTATGATAGTTATTTAGGTTTTTAAAACCAAGACATTTTGATCATGATAAAGTAATTACTTACCCATGCTCTTGTTTCAATGGCTATATGGAGTGACTGTGCTAGGAGACAAGCATGAGTCACGGTCATCCCAAATTCAAACATTCCCGTGTGTGAGTCCTGATAAAGCTGTAAAGGAAAACATGATCAGTAAAATGAAGGTTTAAGGTAAAGACAACACTTAAAAGTGTATAAAACTATAGATTATCCATTCATATTCAATCTTAAATGGCAGGTAAGGTGGAGTTGCCTGCGGCTTCCAGCTGTTTACACTGTTGCACATATTGTATTGATATGTGTATATCTCTTTTGTGATGCCTTTTAGAAATGTCACAAAAGCTAACCTCAGTTATATTCAGTATGTGGCAACAAAGCATTCAAAAAGTACCACACCAAACTCACCACCTTGAGGTAGTACCACTATACTAAGAACCCACAAGAACACTTAGTAAAGTCATAATTTTCAATTCCTTTAATCACATGGTCATTGTGGTAGGAGATAAGCTAATTATGTTTAACAAACCTCGTTAATGCAAGGTAATAAAAAAGCCAAAAAAGTTAACCTTTAATGCTATCAGGTCCATAAACATACTTCATTCATACTGGCCTCTGTAAGGGATCTGGCGACTAGCAGGATATTTTGTTTAACCTATTTTTGTTTGCCCTTTTAATGTATGTATATATATATGTATGTAAATATATATATATATATATATATATATATATATATATATATATATATATATATATATATATATATATATATATATACATACACCCAGCCAGCGGAGCCCAGCCTCGGAGTCCCCATCTGGGGAGGGGACCACAAATGTCCCCAGGTCGGACTGCCTCTCTGCTGACGACCTTGGGTGTCTTGACACTTCCTCTAATACTTTTACTCTCGATTTCTGCAACATTCGTGGCCTTAGATCTAATTTCCAATCTGTGGAACACCATCTCTCCTCCACTAAACCTCATCTTCTCTTCCTAACTGAAATACAGTTGTCTGTGACTACTGACAGCAGCCCCTTCTCTGTTCCCTCCTACTTTCTCTATTCTCATTTTCAATCCAAAGCTGGCTGTTGCGCATATGTGCGTAACGACATTACTTGCTCTCGTGCCCACAATCTTGAATCTTCAGAATTTTCTACCATCTGGCTAAGACTTCAATGTCACTCTCTAACTAAATTCATCTGTGCTGTATATCTCTCACCTAATTCCTCTGACTATGTAAAATTCTTTGACTATTTGACTTCCAAAGTGGAGCACATCCTATCTCACTTTCCTTATGCTGAGATCTCCATTTTAGGGGATTTCAATGTTCACCACCAGCTTTGGCTTTCATCTTCTTTCACTGACCAACCTGGTGAACAAACCTTCAACTTTGCTATCCTTCATGACCTAGAGCAGCTAGTGCAGTTCCCTACCCGTATCCCTGACCGCCTTGGAGACACGCCCAACATTCTTGATCTTTTCCTAACTTCCAACCCTTCAGCTTACTCTGTTAAACTTTCCTCTCCGTTGGGCTCCTCCGATCACAATCTTATTTCCGTTACCTGTCCTATCACTCCAGTGCAGCCTCAGGACCCGCCTAAGCAGAGGTGCTTCTGGCATTTCAACTCTGCTAAGTGGGAAGACCTGAGGCAGTACTATTCTGATTTTCCTTGGGATGATTATTGCTACCATGTCAGAGATCCTTCTCTGTGTGCCGAGCGCATAACAGAGGTGATTATCTCTGGCATGGAGCTATACATTCCTCATACTTTCTCTAATACTAAAGCTAAAAAGCCCTGGTTTAACTCTGCTTGTTCTCGTGCTGTCAATGATAGAGAGGCGGCTCACAAACGGTACCGTAGCCATCCATCTGCTGAAACTCATGCCCTATATATTTCTGCCCGTAATCATGCCAAATCTATTCTCCAACTTACTAAAAACTCTTTCATCAATAGAAAATGTCAAAATCTTTCCAACTCTAACTCTTCTCGTGATTTCTGGCATCTAGCCAATAATATCTCTAACAATTTTACTTCTTCATCTTTCCCTCCTTTACTTCAACCAGATGGCCCCACAGCTGTCTCTTCTTTCTCTAAAGCTGAACTCTTCGCTCAAACCTTTGCTACCAACTCTACTTTGGATGATACTGGGCATATTCCTCCTACTCCTCCACCCTCTGACTACTTCATCCCTAAAATTAAAATTCTTTATTATGACGTTTTCCAGGCCCTCTCTGGCCTTGATTCTCGGAAGGCTTACGGTCCGGATGGAGTCCCTCCTGTTGTTCTCAAAAACTGTGCTTCCGAACTCGCTCACTGCCTGGTCAAACTCTTTCGTCTGTGTCTCTCTACTTCTACCTATCCTTCTTGCTGGAAGTTTGCTCACATTCAACCTGTCCCTAAAAAGGGTGACCGCTCCAATCCTTCTAACTACCGCCCTATAGCTTTGATTTCCTGCCTTTCTAAAGCCTTTGAATCTGTCCTTAACAAGAAGATAATGAGGCATCTATCAGCTCACAACCTTCTCTCTGATTGCCAGTATGGTTTCCGTAAAGGCCGATCTACTGGTGATCTTCTTGCTTTCCTAACTGAATCTTGGTCATCCTCTTTTAGGGACTTCGGTGAAACCTTTGCTGTCGGCCTTGACATATCGAAAGCCTTCGATAGAGTCTGGCATAAATCTTTAATTTCTAAACTACCCTCCTACGGATTCTATCCTTCTCTCTGTACCTTCATCTCTAGTTTCCTTTCCGACCGGTCTATTGCTGCTGTAGTGGACGGTCATTGTTCTTCTCCTAAAACTATCAACAGTGGTGTTCCTCAGGGTTCTGTCCTATCACCCACTCTCTTTCTATTATTCATCAATGATCTCCTAAATCTGACTCAATGCCCTATCCACTCCTATGCTGATGACACCACCTTGCATTTTTCAACGTCGTACAACAGACGCCCAACCCAACAAGAATTAAATGACTCAAGGCGAGATGCTATAGGACGCTTAACTTCTGATCTTTCACTTGTTTCTGATTGGGGCAGAGCAAACCTAGTTTTGTTCAATGCCTCAAAAACTCAATTTCTACAACTATCTACTCGACATAACCTTCCAGATAACTATCCCCTCTTCTTCAATGACACTCAACTTCCCCTCTCCACCACATTAAACACACTCGGTCTATCCTTTGCTAAAAATCTAAACTGGCAATTTCATATCTCTACTCTTGCTAAATCAGCTTCCAAGAAGTTAGGTGTCCTATGGCGTCTGCGTCCATTTTTCTCTCCCTCTCAGCTGCTTGCTCTGTACAGGGGCCTTATCCGCCCATGTATGGAGTATGGCTCACATGTCTGGGGGGGCTCAACTCACACAGCTCTTTTAAACAGGGTGGAGTCTAAAGCTTTTCGTCTCATCAACTCTCCTCCTCTAACTGACTTTCTTGATTCTTTAAGTCACCGCCGCAATGTTGCATCTTTATCTATCTTTTACCGCTATTTTCATGCTGACTGCTCTTCTGAACTTGCTAACTGCATGCCTCCCCCCCTCCCGCGGCCTCGCTGCACAAGACTTTCTACTTCTTCTCATCCTTATTCTGTCCATCTTCCTAATGCAAGAGTTAACCAGTATCTTCACTCTTTCATCCCTTACACTGGTAAACTCTGGAACTCTCTTCCTTTGTCTGTTTTTCCACCTGCCTATGACTTGAACTCTTTCAAGAGAGGAGTGTCAAGACACCTCTAATGTTAACTGGATCTCCACCCCTTGCTTCTATTCTCCTACTGTCCTCTTTACAGGGTCTGGCGACAAGCGGGATTTTTTTTTTACTTATTTCTGTTTTCCCTTAGCCATTACCCTTTTTAAATTAAAAAAAAAAAAAAAAAAAAAAAAAAAAAAAAAAAAAAAAAAAAAAAAAAAAAAAAAAAAAAAAATATATATAATATAATATATAATATATATACTTATATATATATATATATATATATAATAATATATATATAATATATATATATATATTATATTAATAATATAAAAGTGTCTCATTAATTTATCTATATACCAAGGAGGACATCTCTCAAAAGGGGGTTTGCCAAGACAAGGCACCACACCCACAAAACAAAATTAAACAAAAAAAATTTTGTATGAGATACAGTGGACAAAAAGAAATAAAAATATTTTTGGATTTAAAGAAAAAGTGTTGCCAAGAAAAAACTAAGAGAGGAAGACGAAGAGGAACGTAGTTTAGGAAGTGTTTTAATATGGTTTATAAAAAGTAAATTCAAGGATTGAAGAAGAAATATGAGGAGATACTACAAGATAGGGAAATATGAAGAAGGAGGGGCTCAGTCTTTAAAAGTTGAGTCAGGTCTCAAGCAACAGCACAAATATTGCTGTCTAAGGATTGGAAACTGGCAAAGAACAAATACATTTAAGAAAATTTGGCTAAGAAAAAGACTGGACTAAGGAAGAAAGATCCATATTTAATGTACTATTCAAAGAAGTCAAGGAGAAAGCTTTGGGAAAGGTAGTGTTATGCCAAAAAGTGTAAAGTTCTGGAAATAGGCTGTAGTAAAAATGAGACAAAGAGGAGAGTATTGATGGAAAAATGAATGGATAAACAAAAAACAAATGTTGAAAAAATTTGAGAGTATGGGATACAGATAATTTGTCACCAGAGAAACAATTATTAATAAAATTACAGGAGATACATATCCAGCTGGCAGAGAAATATAAGAATGGCTTTCCAAATATCTGAATGAAGAGAGATTAAGAAATTGAAAACATCATTGATTCAACCGAAGTTATAATATGTGGCAGTGATTTGGTCACCACATAAAAAAGAATGATATAAAGAAAATGAGAGGAGATATAAAGAGCAGCTTTACTGTGTGAAGAAAGACTTCTTGGGTGAAACTCCCAACTCTGAGAAAAGAAGAGTAAGGGGGACCTTATAAGCAGTGTAAACAGAAAGGTCTGAAAAAAATTAGCAGCGATGATCTGTTTGTGAACAGAAATACAAGGGACACGAAAAGAAACAGAAAAGGATTACATGCAAGAGAAAAAAAAAATACAGCTTCCCATATAGAAGCATAGAAGCCTAAATAAACTTTGATGCAAAAATGAGTGATTTATGCAAGAAATATTCAACGATTTCAAAAGCAAAATTTGGATAATAGTAGATTTGGAAAACGTGACAGTACAAGCATAACTCTTTCCTCTAGTACAACTAGGTAAATACAACTAGGAAAAATACACGCACATTGCACTCCTTCACTTGGCCCTAAGCTCATAAGGAGAATAAATTGTCTTCCCGTTCCCAGTACATGGAGGTCATCCACGCAGTGGTGACAGACATCACTTCTCTGCGTCCCAAACAGCAAAAGCTGATTTACTCCTCCCGTTCCTGGACTTGATCATAAAGAAGTACAGGAACCTCCTCCAAGGGCATCAAGGCTGTCATTATCATGCATTCAACCATTGCTCTCTATTTACCTTCTATTACACACGATTATCCTTCCTTGCTCCACAGACAGTTCCTCTTAGTTCAAACGCTTTTTTACACCATCCCATCCATCCTATTGTGTTCTTCCTCTCAACCTCACACCTTTTCCCATCTGATCCCATCATTCTTCTTACCCAAACCAGTCTCACCTCCATTCTTTCCATTATTCAAACCACCTCAACACATTGCTCCGGTGAACCAGCCCAGCTCTCTTGTTAAAACAAAATTCTCCTTCACACCTCCTCATCCTAACTCAGTCCATGTGAGTTACCAGAACACATATTCCATTACATTTAATGTCTTCTTTCTTCTCTGGCTACTCTACTATAATCATGCTTCAGCCCCATACAGTGCAGTTGGCACAACTACTCTTTCAGATAACCTTCTCTTTACATTCATTCTATTGCTTGCAACTAAACACTTTTTTCATTGTTAAAAAACGTTTTTTCCTACATCATTTGATCCTAGACTTCACCTATGACTATTCCTTCTCATTACAGTAATCTTCAACCCTAAATATTTATAACGTGATTTATTTATTTTTGCTATTTTTTCTTCTTAGTTAGTGTCTTACAGTAATTAAACATACTTACAATCTCTCTTTTCAGCATGAATTTCCCCTTTGCATTATACATTTCCTATCATAGTAAAACTGGGAATTATGCAATAGTCAAAGGTTAGGGGGGATGGAAAGGAATTTTATAGGGGGAAAGTCTGCAAAAGCATACTTTTTAAAAACTATTTGGAACAGTAGTGATTGAAGAAATTATTCACTGCACTGAATTCTGAAGTGAAAGATGCACACAATGATTAGAAAAAAACAATTGGTAATGTTTATCAGCTGTTAGATACTATGGAACTGAGTGATAGATAGATAATGTTCTGTAGTTCTGTATTCATGTACTTGGAGAAAGAATATGTATAACATTGAACATTGTCAGAACAGTTTTGTGGCAAGTGTTTCAGATTAAGGATCAGACGATAACAGTTGACTAACAAAAGTTTTGCAAGAAAAGTAAGGTATGTATTGAGAGTACAGTGCTCCCTTCGACATTGGCAGGCCGCAAAATGCGAATTTGCAAAATTGGATAAATTAACCTTATGGTGATTTTAGGTCATATTTTTTGCCCTTGTTTTGTACACAAATACATGTAATTATACATCCTACATAAAAAAATACAGAAAAAAAACAATTACATTATCATTATCTATAAAGAATTATTCAAGTGACCATTTTACTGTACCTGGCCTTGCGGGATGGAGATTAGTCTCGGTAGCAAAATTAAAATATCACAAAATTGGAGAGAGCACTGTAGATGTAATTCATGTTCTTTTGATTTAAAACCCACATTCAGCTACACAAAACTGCATGTTGAAGCATTGTAGAACACAAAATACGGAAGTCCTCGCTATACGATAGTGTTCGGTTTACGTTAAATTCGCAATACGATACTAGACAATTAGTACCTTTTCAATTTACGATACTTGATTCGCAGTTACGATATTAAAAAAAAGGGCGCCAAAATTGTCGTGGCGAGGTGGGCCGTTGCCAAATTGGCGTGGTGGCGCATGCAGCACCACCACGCCGCTACGCTACATGCGGCCAAACTCCGACAATAGTCATTCCTGCGCCACCATTACAAAACACAGTGAAACCTGTGTGTTCAAACAGTCCACGATCTCGGTCGTTCTTCAAACATACCAGCCCATCAACATCAGCTGGACCATCACCTTCAACAGAACATCAACTTCAGGTTTTGAATCGCCCGCCTCACCTCGACCTCCGCCTCACCGCCTACGTCGCCGCATCAGCTGATCAGATGATTGCTATTTAATATATTCTTTTCTTTATTTTTTCTTTTTATTTACTTCAATTTGTTTTATTTTACACTAAGGTATGTCTTTATGTATGTATCTGAACCTGAAGGAGTGCGACTTTGGCAATGTGCTGGAACGCATCCCTATCTATACATGTAAAAATGGGTTCGGTATACGATATTTCGGTTTACGATAGGGTTTCAAGGAACACATAGCTATCGTAAAACGAGTACTTCCTGTAGTGAAAAAGCAGCAATTATCAAAACAATTTTAATTGGGTTAACACTCACCAATGCAGAAATAAAGAACAGGATGACAGACTGTGGTAGACTGCATCTAGTATGTTGAACCAAAAGGAACTTTGATGATAGACAGAGCTGGTACGCCCTTGAGAATAGAGGTGAGGTTCAGCAAGTAACACTTCCTCAGAGAATCTTGGTCATATATCCCTGGAAACAGTGTTGATGAAAAGGGATGGTGAATACATAGGAAAACCTGAGGCATACTTTTTTCTCACACAAAGAGGTTGTATTATGGGTATAACCATGGTGTTTGCCAAAACATCAAAATTCATAATTACAATAATGTCTTTACCATGAGCAAGCTGTAATATAACTAACCACTTATAAGCCCCATATGCCCATCAACTTCCCTCAGACATACCAAACTCAAAACCAACCATCAAACATCTCATCTGGTAACACTGCCATCGAGTTTTCAGTTTTCAGAAATCTGAGACAAAGAATTTTCTGTTTTGTGGTTGATAAACCATTTACCAGTTTTTAAAATGACTTCTTTGATAAACTATATATATGTTATTATTTTTTTTTTTTGCTATAGTATAATGCAAAAGCTTTTTTGTAAGGCTGGTGTTATTTTCTTTTTTTCATGTTGGCGGCCACCCTGGTATGTGGAAGTGGTCGGATGGGAATAACAATTTTCAGAGAGAGGATAGCCAAGGCACTACTGAGATGTGTAGTAGGCTACAGATGTTATATCTATAAGTGGAATATTGGGCATATGCAGGACAAATAAAAGGATTGGAGTGATGCATGCAACCTTCCAGCTTAATGCTAGGTTAGTTAAGGTAGATTCGTTTACAACACAAAGTAGCTTGTGGGTTAGGCAGTGATGTGCTTTGGCAATAGTGAATTGGATTTGAAATTCAAGCCCATCACTCTATCACTATATCTGTGACTTTGCTTCTGCTTCTTAGTGAGCAAAGAAAACTAACAGGAAATATCTAAAATTTCTATATGCAAGTGAATGAGTTGATTATTAAGTAATCAAATTAAACAACAGATATAAAATGATAATCAGACAGGTTTATGCCACCAACATCATCGTCTACAATGATGAAGATGTAGAAGAAGCTTGGAAGTGCACAAAACTCAATATTCTTTCATATCAGTGACTTTTAATGCAAAAGTCGGAAGAAGAGTGAAAGCAATAGGAAACTTAGAATTGGACACTCAAAATGATAGAGGTGATATACTCGTAAGGTTTGTGGAGGAAATATTAAGATAAATGAACACATTCTTTATCATAAGGCAAGCAAGAAGTGACATGGAAAAGCCTGAAAGGTGGAAAACTAAGAATGTAATCGACTTCATTCCTACTAACAAGCTTAACACAATAAAGAATGTGGAAGTGTTAAAATAAATTAAAGCCAAGTGACCACAGAATGTAAGATGTAAAGTAACACTAGACCTAAAGAGAGAAAGAGAGAATTATTCAGAATGAAGAAGCCAAATATCCCAACAGTCAAAGAGAAGTCAGGGGTTGTGATCAGAATTCCAAACCAAGTATCAAACTAGCAGGACAAAGTGAAGGAGACATGCGAGGAGCTTAAGGGACCCAAAATGCGTCCTTGGGATCCTGTTTGTGCCTTCCGACTCATCGTATTCCTTGTTAATGGAAGTGTATAGTGATAGGGCACACTCATATATAACAATTCTATAATTGTGATACCGAAGGAGGAAGGGGCCTTTTTAAAAAGTATGTCCTTAGCGAAATGTTTCTGTATGTTTTCCACTTCATGATTCGCACACGTGTTGCTAAAGCACTATTACTTTTTACTCTAGTCTGCTGGCACAAATTTTGGACTTTATAACTCTGGTTTTAGAAGAAGCCGGTGTATCGTCGGAATTTTACAACTTGTATATTTTCAGCTGATTTCAACTTTTTAGAACATGGGGTTTGGTGTTTGTTTTTCTACAGGCAAAAGCACCACTAAATTCAAATCCTTTCGTAAGTCACCCAAACGCGAATTGGCGCAGTAGGCTTTATAGTAAAGTCAGTGATGGACATATGTCCTCTTGCGCTGTTATTGTGAGTGTAGGTAGACTTTATGGTGGACGACCGCAATGTTTACATTCTCTCTTGCATATGTTGAGAACGAAGAGGGCTACTGCTGCTAAAGCGCACTGCAATCCCTATGACTATGTAAGTTCCGTCTGAGGACAGTATGCAGCAATTTGGTAGTCTTTGCGCCACGTCGAGTCGTGTAATGGAGCCAAGGATAATGAAGTACAGTGGTCAGGCGGTATATCGGTGATCAAACCCGGGACCCGAGGTTCGCATAGGACCCGCATGATGTTTTGCAATTGTAATAGTCCTTATCTCCACAGTCCTGAGAAAATTGTTATTTGGGTGAGTCTGTACAGAAATGGTCAGTGGGCCATTACATTAATTAAATTAAGCTTAATTTATAGCTTGTAATTAAGTCTCCTCTTCTCTTGCTTTCTCTTTATGTTTTCAATGCATTTCTATAACTTTTTCGATGTTAGGAAGTCGTCCAAATCATCCCCATGCTAAGTTGCTATTCTCTGTAGTTCTATCTATAAATTCCACGCATTTCTTGTGCTTGTGCAGGACCATATGACGAAAAATGTCCACATATTTCCATTTGTTGGTCCTTGAGGCAAGACGTGGAGTGTTTTAGAATATCTCAGAGTGTCTAGCCCTTATCCTAGAGTTGTCTCTATGAGTTCTGAGCTCTTTCGGTGAGAGAATGGCGACCGATCCACGAATCCAGTGCATGATCCTCCAGACCAAGATGAATTAACACCCATGTACTCCTCTCACTCAGCCTGTAGGCTCCTTGAGGAAAAGAGATCAGTCTCCCTACCCCCACTACACAAGGGTGTAGGTCCATGCAGTGGGGCAAAGATATCTTTTGTGTCAGATTGTCTGAAAAAGCAAAAGCTGATTTACCCCGCCTACTTCAAAGGCAACTAATTTGATCAACTGATGAGATCCAGCATCCATTCCTGGCCTTCCTCTCAACCTCACATCTCTCACATCTGATTCCATTATTTTCGTCACCAAGCGCGGCTTTATCTATTTTTCTGTATGTTTCAACCACCTCAACACACTCTGCGTCTGGTCAATGAGCCAAATCTGGTAACACCAGTTTTCCTGTGCACCTCTTTCATTCCTCATCTCTGGTCCATACACATTACTTCACTATACTCCTTAAACACGACTCTCCATTACATTAGTATCTTCTCGCTACTCCCATTACACCACATTTTAGCCCCCATACAGTGCAGTTGGCAAGCTACTGTTTCCATACAACCTCTCTTTACTCATTCCATCGCTATGCACCTTGAAACTTTTATTCATCCTCCCAACACTTCCTACATTCACTGATCCTAGGGACTTCACTCTGTCTGTCCAGTAATTTTTTTGGACATTAAATAGTATTAAAATATTCTCCACCTCGTTCACAAGCAGTTTTCAACATTTCAGTGCAACATAGATCCTTTTAATACCAACCAATAGTGCGTTCCTACTTTTAACACTCATTCACTTTTCAATTTCCTCCACACAGTCGTTCAAACTTCACCAGATGACGCAGTTTCTCCTCTGAATCTGCAACTCTATCTGTACACAAGTAAATTGGGTATATTCTATCCTTTAAGGGGGGTTAGCCAAGACAATGCATCTTTAAGGTTTGGGGAGACATTGCCTCTCCTCTTCCTGTTTTGTTCCTTGTCTTTTAGTAGGAAAGATATTAGAGGAAGTGGGTCTTCCCAAAACTTCTGCTCTATCCCTTTTGATCCCCTTTACGACCTGCTGGAATGCATTGGTTGCACACTCTGCAGGAACATCACCATATTAGGGTGGAGAAAAATCAGGACATGCACTTTTAACATTATATTAGTATTTTGAAGGGAAATTTCACAAAGACATTATTTATTAAAAAAATAAGTTAGAAGGAAAATCACAAGTGAATTAAAGACAGCAGAAAACAAATTCTAATGCAAGGTTTTAAAATTTTATAACTTCTAAAAGCTTATTCACTCTGGGAAATATGGAAGCAAAGGCATAACAGAAGGAGCCCTAAAATTGCATTCTGACAGGCAAAAATATTCAGTAATTTATCCAAATTAATGATCTCGTGAAAAAGTGTATAGTTGTAGCTGCTCAAATACTTTGTATATATTTCTTACCCCAATAATGGGAGGTATGGATGTGAAGAACAAATTGAAAACCATCAGGTACATTTGGTCTATTCTGTGCTTCCACTGAGCCATTGTACAGTTGGTACCACAGAAAAATCAGCCACAAAGGACTATAAAAGGAAAATAATAAAGTCAGCAGTGCAGAACAAACATAATGTGTACAAAGATTGTTCTGCTCCTTTTATGTAATGGTTGTTCTAACGCCACCAAACTCTTAATGGATTAGTTGAAAAATTTTCTTTCCTCACTAAGATAGCTTCTTTGGAATAAGTTATTACCTTATCACTCAGCCACTGAGGCTGAGTTTGTTAATCTTCAATGGATCCATACAGGAGGTTTGTATAAAGAACAATCCTCTTATGGGATATATTACCATATATAAATTCTATTACCACTCTTTACTTTGCTTAACTCCATCACTTATTTCATCTTTTCCACAATATTTTCAAAATTTTTACGTTTCTCTGCTCTAGTAGAATAATATTCTACTAAACTTAATAATCTGTGCTCCTCTAAACAGCATTAATGCAAATAAAATATGTTCGGCTTAAAATTAAAATTTGAAAAAAAACGGTTATTAATTGTGTTTTTTGGTTCTGTATACATCAGTATCACTTCAGATGGATATTACTTAAAGGTCATCATTATAATTATAATACAAGCAACCAACAGCTTATTATTATCTTGGTGTATGGGAGAAAGGACTTTTCACAACTTTCTTAAATTTATTTTTACCACAATAATAAACTATTAATTAAGTGTTTATATAATTCTGGACAATATGAACCCATACAATTTGAATTTAAGCTAGCGTCATCATATCACCTATAAAACATTCAAACCATAGAAAGTCGAATAATGTGCTAATCCAGCACTTACAGCATTCTTGTAAGAAAAAGTAGAGTATGTGCATTGCAGCGGTGGTAGCAGCACAGTGGCCATGCACCATGCAGCAAACTTTCTCCAAGTGGCTGAAGCGTGCAATGGCATAATCTGAGGCCATCACTGCCTGCCTGCCTTCCAGTCCTGAGATACCCACTCCAACATTCAGCTGTCTGCAAAATTCAATTGTAGTGACATAAAATAAATACTTTAAATTATAGTTGATTGAAAAAATTATATTGCCAAAAAGAGATAATAAAGGATAAAATTGATAAATGAAAATCATGCTCCATATAGAATACTGGAAAAAAAAATTGTGGTTGCTATTTGAAATTAATTGTCATTTCTTGGAAGTATGTATTTAGTACAAGAGAGGAAAGACAGATGAAATGACACTTACTCAAAATTTGATCAGCCTAGTAGGGGATATCTGCATTAGTTAAATAATAATTTTAGAGATGACAAGGATGTTGATCAAAACTCAAATATTTGTTGGAAGGCATGAAGTCAAACATTTTGAGGACACAGTATGGAAGTAAAAGAATAGGAAGCAGAGGGGGGTTTGGAGGATAAAACCTCATACAGCGCTGGGGCCTTTTAACTCATCCACACGCGGATCACACACGCACTTGTTATTTAAAAAAATGGCCTGTATTGTGTAAGTTTGCTTTTCTTAGTTTCAAAGGATTGATCTTATACCATTTTCAAGATTTTCTCACCATTTTTTTTATTTAAGAGCTATGAATAAGACAATGGTTGAAGTCAGAACAAAGCAAATGTTTTGAGTACTTTTCTGTGTTAAATTGTTTCCTCAAAAATCTTATTGAAGTTAGAAATATAAATAATAGAGTAGTAAAAATTCTTTGTCTTACATATAAGGGATACAAAAAGGTAAACTCTAGGTCACTATTTATATGACCAAAGAAGAAACCAAAACTAGTAGTAAGTTCTTTTCAACAACATAACAATTTGATAATTGATTGAGATTTGCACGTTATTCATAAATAAACTCATGGTTATAATCGGATGAAAGGAAGGATACTACATAGAATAATAGTTAATGATAAATGAAAATAATTAATAGCTTTTCCTAGGTGTCAAAAACAATTGGTTGTGAACCGTCCAATGAGTAAAGAATGCGAGGCTCCCTTAAAATTTAATTAGATAAAATGACAGTGAAATCAGATAATCCGGAGTCGATGGTCGGAAATTTGTTGCAGGAGGCAGATGGTTCGGAAATTTTGAGCCGAAAAAGCAAAAAGGAATTTGCAACAATGCTACAATAAAATACAGTTTTCCCAGAAAAGTATAGGATAGTTGGAATGGGACTGAAGGGAAGAGGTGATAAAGGCATAATATGTACATCAACTGCAAGAAAAATGGACAAACATAGAAACAGAGAAAGGGCTGCCCATGAAAAAATCAGAATGGAGAGAAGTTGTAAATGGATAGTTCCACAGGGATTAGTTTTTTGGTTCAAGGATGTTTTGTTTGTTATGTATTGTGTAAATGACATTAATTGAAGGTATTTTGTAGTCAGTTACATAAGTATTTGCGAGATTATTGCAAAATATGATGAAAGCATGTATTCATAAGTGCATAAACTTAAGGCAAAAATGGCGAAACAAGGAAATAATTAGGTGTAGGATATAAAAACTAGGGACTAAATCACAAAGAGAAATATAGAAGATAACTATAGAGCATATAAAAGATTTTATTAAAGCGTCAAAGAGTAGGCTTGGTGGTAGTGTTAATTGGTTGAGAAGTAAAGTAGGATGGACATTTGAAAGGCGGAGGTGAAAATAGGTGTGGGAATATATTATTATGGAGACTCAATTAATAATATAATGGGTAATTGATTGGAACAGGTTGTAGGAAGATAAACCATCAAGATTGGACTAGTATTTACCAAGGAATTAAATTCAATTATGATTGCCCATTTGGAGAGGAGTGACTATATCGGTATAGAAATTGAATCAAGGATGATATTGAAAACAAAAAGGAGGAAGCATATTTACAAAGAAAAGGAAGGGAATTATGAATATTAATAAAAAAAGTTTGACACCTTTGGATTACTACAGTCGTTGTACCTTGGATACTGTACTGCACCTACAACTGGACTCTGCAACTGATACACAACTTCAAAAGTCATAAAACACATAACAATACTGGTATTTTAATTTTTAAAATTTAATGATTTTTTTCAGGGGGGCTTTAATGAAATTTTAGGGGTCACGTCCACCAGTCCGGAAAAATCTGATAATCCGGAGTTCGTGATCTCCGTTGCTTTCTGGATTATCGGAAATCACTGGATTAGGAAAAAACGCACGGAAAAAAAGTCTTGTGTCCCAATATTGGTCACTCGCAGTGAAAGGGTTAAAGTCATAACAATCTTGGTTAAAGTTATAAAAAACAATTCTTAAATGTTTTTTAAAAGCCATAAACTTTTAAGACCACCATGTGCTGCCTTGTGAAGGGGTAGTATTATACGACAAGTATAGCCCAAAACCTACGTTTTTTAATTAGAAATTTCAGGATCGTCTTATACACCCAGTCATCTTATACGCTGACATATATGGTATGTAACTGCTTACTCCTTCTGTCATGTCATTTACATATACTAAATTCATTTTCGGTGACAAAATGATCCCTGTGATACTCCATTTTTTTACTTCCCTCATTCTTATCATGCCGCTTACACCCGTTCTTACTACTGTTCTTCATTTCCCGTCCTTTCAAAGTGTTCATTCCAGTTTTTATTGTTTTTCCTTTCAATCCTCCAATGTATTCTAACACCATATTAATCTTCCTGTACAGAACCTTACGAATCCCTTTTAATATATGCAATCCGCACATCCATCTCTTTCTTTTGTGTATTTCCTTATCACTTCTGATAAATACTTAATAAGTTGGTGACCTTTGTGAATCCCAAATTGTCTATCTGTATATTCCTTCTATTATGAGTATTTCAGTCCATTGTTTCTGATGACCTTCTCTACATATTTTACAGGATATGCTGGTCAATGACACTGGCTTATTAATTAAGGTTCTTCTTTGCGTCCACCATGTATGCACCTTTCTATGATCACTCAGAGTTTTTGGTACCAATTATTTCTGATACTTTTAACAATAATTTTCACCAAACACTTTGCAATGTTATGGTACAAGAAAATATCTTCCTCGAAGTATTTCACTATGTCAAATTATATATGGGATAACATATCTAAAAACAGCTGTGTCTGGCACAAGGCACCTCTTTAGAATCTCTCAGAAACATCTGTAAATGGCAGCTACTACAGCAATTTTTTGGTGGCAAAAAATTTTGGGTTTGAAAGGATGACTAGCAATCAAATACACTATCAAGGAGGAAATATGATATTTGTGTATCAATACTTTTATAAAAATTCAATGAACGTATGGTCCTTTTCCTACTTCTAGTTAAAATTGTTTCTGAAATCGTGTAATGTGCTGGTTACAGCTGATTTTGAGTAAAAAATGGAGCAATAAATGCATGGAAATATAGTAAGGCATATATAATACCATCTTGTCAATGGTATATAATACATATGAATACAAATGAGCTATATTAATTTGAGACCTAACAAGTCTTACCATCCTTCCTTGACTCGGGGAAAACCCTGTGAAGTCACCCATTTTGAAGAGTTTGGATCAAGCACTCAAAAAAAGAATTTGTATAAAAAAAAACTGCCTTAAAAACATTTTGCTTTGTCACCCCATTTTTTGCATAACCAAAGGCTCGTGGCATAATGTGATTACTTTGTATGCAGAAATGAGTAAACCTTAATACACACAAACATAGGTTTATTACCTTCCATATGGCAGCATCCCCTTGTAACTTTAAATAATTTGCACCATCATAAACAGATTATTGTGACATCAAAAACTGTTTAGTAAACTGAATCGAATTCAAGCTGAAGTTAATGACATTAGTAGTAAATGGTTCCCATTGGTGATGTCGATGAAATACCAAGCCACACCTAAATCTAAAAACTAAAAGAAATGACAGATGATGATAAATTTGTTATGGAATAAAAAGTACATATCAGCATGTCAGTTTCATATATGTCGCCAGAATTCAGTGAGTCATCATCAGCAGCAGCAGAATGGTTATAATGATTTCAAATTGACCTATATTTCACTAAAATTATATATTTCCTTCTACTTGACAGCTACGTTCATTCTAAATATGTAGTGACACTAACTAGTCTTGACACAGCTAGGTCTGGCTGAAACACAGTATCAATTAATCCACCTGAAAGAGTTTTCAGGTACCTAGGATTGCATCAATTCATGTAATTTTTTTTATTGAATGCCCAGGCAATAGATAAAAGCCCCATGCTGACGTGTTAAAATCAATTCATCCAGCAATATTTCCGATTCCTTTTACTCATTAAAAAGTTACAACCAGGGTAATTACCTGGATCATGAGACATCATTGGCACCATCACCCACAGAGCTAGTGTGAGTACCTTGAGACTGTCCGTTGGCACTACACACAATGAGTGATTTCTGGAGAGGTGTGGTCGGCAGCACAAACTGCACTACACTGCTTGGCCAGATCTAAGACAACCCTTTTTCATGTATGTGTGGTCGACTTGGTCCAAGATGTACTGAGAATTGATAATTCTCAAATCATTGTTATCAATGTAATACCATTTTCCACCCATATGCCCAAAACAACTTTCAAAACTAGAGAGCAAAAACATTTTTTTCTCAATAGACTGTATGATAGAACCATTCTCACAAATCACAAGTATATGCATCAGCTGCTCAATTATCCATGCTAATTAGATTGATCCAAAGCCACAATGAAACTAAAATCCTGGTTTAGATGCGGGATGTTACACCACCAGATTTTTAGAATTCCATACTATTATGCTTCCAAAAAGGCCACCATTTGCCTCTGTAATTTACAATGAACCACTGTAACAATTGAAAGTAAGATAATACATCATTATATGGTACAGCTTCTGAATACTATACACAACTCTATTTTCTTCCGTTTGAAAAGCTCAATAAATTATTTGCTGTATCAGACTTGTTATCTTAAGGCAGTTATCTCCATTATTGCTTGATGTTGGCAGCCCTCTCTTCCCAATTTTATGACTATAGTTCACTTTGTAGACCTCATCCCACACTTTTTTTGGTGACTTTATGTTAATATCATTTTTTACCTTCAACCTTACATCAAAATGATTTTGTACATACCTGGCCTCTCTTAACACATCATAATGCATTGAAGTTCCATTTTACTTCTCAATTCCTTATTTACATCTAGATCTTACAAGTCTACATTTAGTCTGGTACATACAAATCCTTCTTCATTGCTCCCGGTTTCACTACCATAGAGCATTACACAAACTGCAATATGAGTAATACCTTTAGTTTAAAGGGAAACTCTTTCTCTCAGGTCAGTAAAGGCACCAGCTCTCAAACTTCTTCCAACACTTTCTAACTCTTGCACATGAGCTTGCACAAGCTCCTCTTGCACTTACAAATCCTATTAAATTATAAAATATACAATCAAAGAATCTCCAGCCAATGTCAATATGTTTTTTTTATCCACTTTCACACAGTGCTCTTATACAAACTGCACATTCATATTTCTACCACTGTCCGGCAATATGTTCTCATGGCCATTACACCTTTATGTACCACTAGCCACAAACCCCTACCAGTAGTACTATTAATTCACTTCCTGCACCCTTTTCACGCAGAATGCACTTGGCCAATAAACTTGATCTATGGTATGGTGAATAACTATGGTAAGGCATATACACTAATTTTCTCCAGTACTTATTAATAGGTACTTATAATTTGATTATTTTTTCAACCTATAAAGCTTTTCTGCTCCATCTACTTCATTCTCTGACATCTATTCTGTCTATGTCTATGTCTAATGTACTGTCCAAAGATATGTCCCTCCAGGGGATGGCCACTAGAGAAGCATTCTCCATTTATTCATATTCTTGCATGCTCTAATCCTTGCTCATTCTTACATTCTCTTATGTACTTCTAGCACTTTGTCCTCCCCACTTAACTGGGAGTGGTCTCTTTCACCATTGCCATATTCAAGCAAATCTGCATATAATCACAAGAATAGATAACAGATACCAGAAGAGGCCTGTTGGTCTATAATAGGATAGATGATCGGGAGTGGACGTAAATAATACATGTACTAGTGGTAAACGACATGTGGGAGAGCAGATATAAATTAACTCGAACAAGGCTCTCCTCTCCACTGCCATGTGACAGCAGGAATACAGATTAGAATTAGAAGGGATATAAAACGTATTCGTCCTTGTAGAATAACGAGACATGGTATATATTATATGAGAATGAATAGTAGGGAAGATAATATACTAACTACCCTAATGCTAGGGCACTACATGAGAGGGAATAAAAACTATTACTAATAACCAAGTGCTGTCACTACACTTCTCATCTGAAAGTAAGAGAAAGAAACAAGGCTAGAAATACTATGAAAATGTCATAGAGAGCTACGGAGTCACGCCAGCAAAGCAATATAAGTATATAATATAAATGTTCTCGGAAATATTTATATAAGAAAAACTTGAAACTACCATATAGTGTTTGTTGAGCTTATAGTTGAGGCGTAGGAGTCTGTGCCTATGTGATGCAATGACGCTATCTCAACGTTGGAAGTCCGATATTTAAAGCAATTGTGTACGTCTCTTCACATTGTACTGTGCATTATTCATCTCTCTCTCCCCTGATGATTTATCAAAATCCTTATGTTTAGAAATCATATGTGCTCGTATAATCTTCACTTGCAGAGGGAGAACATGTGTCTAATTGCTTGTGTAATTGTTTCTGTTACATAATAAATTATCGCAGTGTAAGAATAGATTTGTGTGGTTGTCTCTGTATTCCTTCTAGTAGTTTTGTCTTATGCTAGTTCAGTTGATCAGAACTGAAGATGCAGTATTCTAGGAATAGACCTACATAATACTTTGCCTTCTACCAGTGAAGCCGTTCTGTTTACTGATTTTGAGATTACAACTCCAACTGCGATTACACTAGTGTCTCTTTTCTTAATCTACAACATCTCGCCACGCCGACCTCCTAACATCACTAATCACCACACACATATGAAGTTAAAATTTGGATTTTAGCTGCACCAATATGCACAACCTTATATGGTCTGTTATAACCAGCAGCACATTTCTGGGCAAATTAACGCTGGTTTATGACATTTATCGCAGTTTCAGAGCCTATATTTGTTACGGTGCAAGTTCTGTATCATCTGCAAAATTTGCTACTTTGATGAGAAGATTGGATCTCTAAATCATTTACATATACACTCATACATCGGTTTTACGGACCTCCCGTAACGGAGATATTAGCAGCAGCTGACAAACAATTTGCAGCAGCCGACTCACTTTGTTTCATCACATGTAATCACACTTGATAGCTTATTGCTCATGGATTTCTCCTTTAGTGGCACTGTTACACCTGTTTAATTGGTTTTATCATCAATTCTCTATAATCCATGTGTGTCAGGAGGAAGATAGAATAAGCGGAATTCATTCCATTCTCTCAGTCTGCACCTACATTGTCAAATTTAGCTTCATTTCTCTCATACACCATCCATGGCGACACACACTATCTGTGGTCTCATTCACACTCATATAGGGAACCTCTCACTAGCTCTCCATCACCTCCATCCATACACATGCAGTTACCTCCCTATAAATTACTAATTCCTCCCAGTGGCTTTCCTTCACAGTTATAAACAGTATTTTACTAGAACGTCCATAGAGCTTCCAACTACCAACTCTATCATATGCTTTTCTTAGGTCCATGAAGGCTGCTGCATAACATTGTTCACCCTTTCCGAAGTCGCTCCTCTACCATTTAATTGGCGATAGCTTTGGTGTCCACACAGCCTTTTCTTTCCTAATTCCTCTCGCTCTCGCGCTACTTCCACTTCAGTCACTTCCATCTGCTCGTCAAGTTTCTGTCCATATACTGTTCGTGAACAATCTAAGCTAATACTTGTCCACAACATAATTATTTCATTCAACGTACTTACCTGTTTACCTTAATGCAGAGCAATCATAGTTGCCTCTCTTCCACTCATGTGGGTGTACTTCTGTTTACGTCTCTTACAATGCTCACATAGTCTATGAACCTCCATTCTACACACGTGTTGTCTGCTCCATATCTAAAAATTAGGCAGTTCATTCCAGCCATACCTCTTTAAGACTTCCTTCTGCACATCAAATAATTGTCCACTGCACTTCCAGCAACCCCAGCTCAACACTATGCTTCCCTCTCTGTTTTCTCATTCATTAAATGCTGCTATCTATGACTTTCAAATACTCCTTCATCACCTTTACCTCTTACACCGGCACTCCAGTCTCCTCCTTCCTTATTTTCCACATTTCACACACCTACTTCTCTCTCTTTTCTGAAATTACTTCTAAAAAACACTCATCTTCAGTTAATACTTATTCACTACTGTAGTTTCTACCAGAACTCTTCATCCACTATGCTTATTACTCTCTTCACAACTCTTCTTTTACACTTCGAGTCAATAACTTCTATTCAATTCTCCTGTGCAGTCTATTCTTCTTCACATTCTCTTGAATAATTTCTGATTATGGCCTCCTCTATCTCATTTCACTGTCAACTATACACTTCCTTTGCTCTGACTTATCAGAGCGTCACACTCCAACCCGCGTCTTTGCGTCTGCTGCTACTGAGGTCACTGTCCACACTGTTGATAGCTACCTGAATACTATGTCACTAATACGTACTCCTTCTAACTGTGTCGCATCTAACTTCTCTCGAGTTTCATCGCATAATCTTTCTTTCATCTCCTCTCTAACCTTTTTCCTATGCCCATCCTTTCACCATGCTAATGCTCTTAATCACCATTTTCCACTTGCCAGTTTCCCTGTCTACTACATCATCTGTAGTGATATGTATGTCATTCATGTATTATCTTGTATCATTCCTATCCCTGTGTTATGTAATCCACTAATTAGCAACTCTACTTCTTCCCACACCCACCGCTCAGAAGCCCAAGCCTCTTAAGCATGCAAGTCGCAGCAGCTTATAGGCTGAGTCAAGTCGACAGCACGTGATTCGAGGGACTCTATCGGCTCCGCTCCCCACATCAGTGTTGTCGTTCATGCCTCGCGGGTCTCTTTTTGCTGGTCAGGAAACATCGAGTGATTAACTGACACTGCGTGTGGAATCCACTGTGGTGATAGACGCGGTATCAGCACATTCAAGAGCTATGGCGTCATCATCCAAGTCTGACTTGACCTGGCACCTACCTTAGCTACTACAAAATCGCTGATGGCCGCTATATATAGGTATGCCGTCGACGCTGTCCTGGGCTCTCTTCACTAGCTGATTGCTGACCTACTGTGTCTCTTCGTCAATGGATTGTTTGATGGTGTCAGACGCGTCTGGTGCACGCTAATGTTATCTCTGGAGTCCGATTGGGCATATGTGCCCTGTCTGAGGACGTCCATCAGGCCTATTATCTAGGACGCGTTGTGCATAACAGGGTAAGAGATGTCAGTATTGAGTGTCAGCTAAGACCAGATGGGATAGCATGTGTAGCAGCGCGTGACAGGTTCCAGCAAGCAACGGAGCTTATCTCCACCTGCAGTGTTGCAGGGCGCTCGCATTCCACTCCGTTTAACACGGTACATCCCATGAAGCGGACCAAAGCATTACTTCCTGTGATAGGTAGTTTGCAGGGCAGTGTTTTTGAAGAATGGATGATCTTACGGTGACTCTACACGCATCTGATAACATGTCACGGTCCGCTCCATGCACGTGATTTCAGCTCTATAGTGGAAGACGCACACTAGCTCCTTTGGCTCAAGGTATATACATCCGCCTATACGCAATGATCTCTCCTTGCTGTACAGCAGATCACGTGAAGTCTCAGCTGGGACTCGTACGTGAGTTCGCTCCAAAGCTGCATCGCGCCTGCTGTGGCAATGACCATCTCTCCTGTGGTGCCATCCTATGGTCATTGTGGCCAAAGGCTAATGTGGTGTACAAATCAGCGCATGGATCCTGTCCAGTTGCTCCTATACACGCCAGGTTCACTTCCGCCACATGGTCTATCTCCTCAGCGCCTTTGCAGCCACACGCAGATTGTACAGTAGTAGTCACTCGCGTACTTCACCATCAAGCGACGCCTTGTGCGGCTACTGGCAGATTTCTGCTGGCTGTCGAAGACCAGCCTGTTGACAAGACGTTCATGCTACGCTCCCGCTCAACCTATGGCCTGGCTTCCTGTCGTACCTTGGAGGTTTGAGTCCTATGGGCATTTCGCTGCCACAGAGACGACCTGTTGTCGACGATGGTGACCCGCTACGCTGTACTTCGAGGAGTGTGATGGTCTGCCATGCATTCAAGGTGGTTGTACGATTTCACGCCTTTGTATGATCGAGGAATCTTACACGGCACACCTCGTGTTGTGTCACCAAGTCTCTCTACCCAGATGTCAGAAATCACACAGGATCACCTAATGTGAGAAGTATTTTGTGTCTGGTCGCTCGTACCAGAGGTTGCGGGTCACGCTTCTGCCTAGCTGACAGACCAGCTTTGCGCACAGTGATGGCATCGTATAAGGGGACATGGTTATCCTGACAACAGGTTACTGCTATCACGGGATCTTTGAAGCCTAAGCAGCAGCCAATCTGCTGACAGATGACACGGTTCATTTATGGGCTTGTTGTACACCAGCTGTGCAGAGTCTCACCGTGACCATATATCCGGTGCTGCTGCTCCTCTCGTCCATAATGAGTCTGATAGCAAAACATTCGTGTGGTGCTGCTGACCACGCGACACAGGCTCTACCAGAGGATCAAGGAAGTCCAGGTTTTGGATTTATGCTGAGCCCTACTCCAGTCCACCGTCCTCGCTCTCCTCGATCCAGCGCCTCCTGATTGTCAGATCAGTACAGATGCCTCATGTTTATAGGGTCTGGGATGTGCGTCTCTCTACAGCGATCACGGTGAGAGGACAGGTAAAGGTACTCTCCAATGTGAACTCACGCGTCACTCAACGGAGCTAGGTCCGAGACCTGCTACGTCCCCTACTGGCGAGTTGTGGTATATGGTCTTTATCTGGCATATGATTAGGAGTGTGGGCGCGACTGAGTGAAGGTCTACTTGCTGACGAGTGTGTCCAATCTCTGCCCGATATCACTTCGGCCTTGTGACTTTTTACTGGGGACACCATCGCCCTTTGGTATCGTCCATCCTCAACAGCAACGCCTTGAGATGCCATCGACATATTCCCTGTGTCTTCCAACGTACTGAATTAAGGAGTTAGATCTCAGCTCCTCATGCACAGCACGGATCGGCGTACCCGTGGCGAGTGTGTAGTGCTTTGTATCCAGACGACCCTCAGTGCGTCTCGCTCGTTCCAGTGGGCATAAAGCCGACACGCTCGTGAGAGATTTGAGGTACATCTTGAATGCGGAACACAGCCTTTCCTCAGGTGCATCATCCCTAGTGCTGATCATGGATGTGTCTGTCTGGCGCACGTATGTAACCATGGCGCTGTCTGGGTCGATATCACAGCGGACACATATGCGCAATTGGATGATGTTCGGTCGTGCATGCTCAGTGTTAGGACCCTGCCTACTTTCGAGCTCTTTCAGTGTATGTCAGGCTAGGGGTTACCAAGAGACGTTACACTCTCACCCAACGTCACGGTGCTGTGCCATATTTTGGAAATTACTATCGTGAGGACAACCTCTACATAGCGAGAGATGACCTTGTCCTGTATGGCTGGCCCGTGTCGCCGTCCAGATGCCTCTGCCGCCGTGTCTTGGTCTGTTTGGGTCACACGAGCAGTTCACCTGTCTGCAGCATGACGGCACCTATAGCGCTGGGTGCACGACAAGTGGTTACTGCTTGTAGGCATGCGAGCTCGGACATCGTGAACGAGTGTGATTGCTTGTGAGCTATGCCATAGGTGACTGCAACCACAGCCAGTGTAGCAAGAGCTCTACGTTGTGATGTTACACTCTACCAGGACCCTTAAGTCAGTGTTCGGCGGCGCCTTCAATGTAGCTGGAAAGTATTTCTGATGTGATCGTCGACCAATGCTTTCTGATGGCCGTAGTGCATCCCAGGTGTTATGTGGATCTGATACCACCTCTTCTAGCGACCATCCCCGCCATCACATTCGGGCATCTTGATCAGCGAGTTGGCGTGCCAGTAGCCTGTTAGCGAAGGATGGAGGGCCGCATGATTCGCCGGTAGCACGGGAGTTTGCAAAATCTCCTTGAGTGCGCTGGGGGTCCGTCACAACATTGCTTGATGCCCCACGTTGACTCACACGATCGTAGTAGTCGGCCACGCCGTGTGGCCTGTCTGTAGAAAGCGGTTATGGGTCAGCATAATACACCTGTTCAATCTAGATAAGTGGCCGTTCACCCCTCCAGGAAAGACCTCTAGAGACTGGAGTTAGGTCGATTGGTTCGATTCTGAGGGTGTATCCGTCCTGGATTGCTCTGATAACACCCATAGCACTATCTTGTGTATCGACATTGCCGCCGGTCAGGGCCTGCGTTCTACGCTCACGCGCCAAGGTCTTACCATTAGCAGCGTCCAGATGACTCAAGCCTAGGCGCATCGTAGATGCGTGAGATCGTCGAGCTCGCCGAGCGTCATTGTAGCGTAGCGCTCACATGAACACGGTATCGATGTGCCCATGCTCATAAACTCTTGCAAGCCTGCTACTCGCTTGATTGGTGTTGCTGTATGGCCGTACTCCAGACCGAAGCTGAGTACAAGCCTCTGTGGGACCGTAGTGGCACTAGTTATGTGCATATGAGGTATACTCCCTCATCCGAAGATGCCTCAGCGGCCGGGTTTGATGGCAGGAATACCGAGCCGTTTCCTTGCGTGTTCTGACTTCATGCGCCCAGACCCGGTATAACAGCATGCGCCTTGGTGTGAACAATGAGCTCTCCCAGCCGGTCGCCTGCCTCGCACGTTACTGCCTCATTGTATGTATAGGCTCAGACAAAGTAAATGTAAGATGTAATAAGCTGAATGCAGTACCGCAGGTGTGTTGTTGATGTGAGCAGTTGAAAGGGTCTGTTAGGGAGATGTAGATAGTATTACCAGTGTTATTATTGCTATCATGTTCCTCTTTCGGGTGGTATGTTAAATCACAAATTAGCATACGCTCAAACTTACCCTTCCGTGCCACGCCTAGTGTCGAGTGCTCTCATATTGCGCGTTTGCAGCCCACTATTGTGATAAACACTCACTCGTGTCCTCTCTGTACACTTCCTTGCATCGTGCACTCACTACTGGAGGTAGAAGGATCAACATTGCACAGGTTCTGTGATTCTTACACCTATCTGACAGCAGTGTCTTTGCTTCTCAGTAACTTAGGTAACAACATAGTGATCTGCTCCTCTTAATAAGATCCCTCTCGACTGCGGTCTCACAAGTCATGCGAACCATTACGGCATCTCACTTTCTTGTCCACTGCTACGATAATTTAATGCATACTATACAGTGTCTCTGCTCACCCTGTTAGCTCCATCTTTGTCTCTCTGTCTTCCTTGTGCTGGTACTGTGGAGTCATTTGTTTTGTTACTGAATAAAAGATGTTGGTCCTTAAACGAACAGCCTACCATTACTGCACATGTGTGCCACAATTGGTTGGTACTTATCTATTTCAGTCACTCCTAGGTACCACGCTCCTCGTTTCAACCACACGTGCTATATCTTATTCCAACCCTTTCATTGTTTCATGTGCATGCGTTCTAGTTAAACACTATTCTATGGCCTTTCTTGTCACATCTCATCTCTGGACACTCAGAGGTTCACATTTCAGTTCCGAGACTCTGTGATCTCCTATTTCTTCTGTCCGCTTCTCGCACTTTCTAGGTACCTACACACAGACCCATACATATTTCACTATTCTTACCTTTCCAACTACCACTCTATCCTAGACCCCTTCCATCCATGTGCTTCTATGCCTTGCTATATTCTCGGAGACATTAGGAGTGCATACCCTTCCTTTCTTCTTCCCTTGCTTTTTTCATCCACTCCACACCACACCACTCTCCTTCCATTTTCTCCCATATTTACTCTCACCCCATCATACAATCTTCCTCCACAAAACTCTCCAATAATTCCCCATCTTTTTCTGAAATAGTAAAACGTCCCTAATGAAATCCACATAATAATATGGTGCATTTACAGTATCAATTAGGCACACAAGGTTCAACTGCACTATACATCATAGTATCAACTTTACCATTTATAAAGGAACTACACAAGCACATACACAATCAAATTTGGCACCATATTGCTCCTTTAGCGCTGTGATGGGAGTAGAATAATTTCTATCTCCCTCCATTGGGAGGCGGTGGTGCAGTGGTCAGCGTCTTGGCGTGGGAGGCCTAAGGTCCCGGGTTCGAATCCCTGATATCTGCTGACCAACTTTCCATATTTGATATCACTGCCAAGTGGCCAAAGACTACCCATTGCTGCGCCATTACTGTCCTCAGACGGGACTTACAACGTTAAATATGCATCTGCAGCGTAGCAGTAAGAAGCTCACACGGTCTCAACTATTCAAGATGGAGACCCGGAAACATTTGAGGCGTCTATTAATAAAAAACAAAACAAAACAAAAAACAAACAAAACAACCAACCAACCAACCAACCAACCAACAACCTCGCCAATAAACAGGCGAGGCAAGTCCATCTGTGCCTCCATATCCCTACTGGCGCAAACGGTTAATGATTATATTATATATATATATATAATTATATATTTATATATATATATATATATATATATATATATATATATATATATTATATATATATATATTAAAGTACGTAAGAGGCAATAAAAGGGAAAGAGTGAGTGGATATGGGATCTCCTCTGTATACCTCTCTCCTACACAATGTGCAAATGATGAAGGAAAGAGTCAATATCCCCACACACGAATCCTGTCTGCCTATGGCCGTTCCTTGTCTGGCTAAGGGGGATAACAGATGGTATATAGATAGATACAGATAGACTAACCACTCAACAAGTCACTCTGCCGAAAATTTAAACATTCTACTGAAAACTTCTCTAATTTACAGTTTGTTTGTTTTCATCTCTCTTACTGCCCTTGCACTTCTTCATATGTAATGTATGAATCAGTCAAGTCTTGTGGCTCATGTAGTCCTTGTTTCCTTCCGACTGCAACAATTTCAGCCTCCTTATATTCCTCTACATTCAGCAATCTCTTAATGCAAAGACCATTCTTCCTACATCATCCCCTTCTCATTTAACATCCTACCATCCGTTATATTCACTTTCTATCTCTCCTAGATGTGCTCTTCCTCATCCTCTTAACCTCCTATATAATTTTGTTATTCTCAAAATTATTTTTGTCAAGCCACTCTTAAACACCAGACTTTCTTCCTCAATGTCACCATTCTCCTGCTCTTTCATGCATTCCACTCACCTTCTAATTTCCTGATACATTATCACTTTCTCTCTTTTGCCCAAATCACTCACTTTAAAAGATCCTTGACATTACCCAACTGCCTAGCTCTCACCACTTATACCTTACTCTCAACTTTATCTTCACATTTAATGCAGATATCTTCCACTCTTCCCTATCAAAAGTCTCACATACAACAAACCTCCCCAATTGTATTTCTGGACACAAACACATAATCCATTATCACTATCAATTATTTTTCCACTCTCTTGTCTAGCCCATGTATATCATAAATATCCTCTTTCTCAAACATTGATCTAAATCACCTCAATAACTCAACACATCAATCATTATTTCTCCATTTTTCATTTTCTCAGGAACACCAAAACATTAGATCCCCAACAATAATACTATATTTAGATTGTTGCAAAACTCAGCAAATATTCATCATCATCTCCAAAAGTTTCCTGCTCTTCATCCTCTCACCATCAGGCCCATATGCACTAAAAACACCTTCAACTCTCGTCCAAATTTCAATTTCACCCCACACGTTTTGATGAAACTTTCAAACCACCACACATTGCTACACTACTGAGCAAATTACTTCCTCTTGCTCTTCAAATCACATTCCCTTTAATCTTTGCTTCACTCAAAGCTAACACATCCATCTTTCTTTCCACAAACATTCTCCTAATTCATCTCTTTTTACTTTAGTGAATTACATCAACTGAATACTAAGGGGTTCAGGTGAATTCATCTCCCCTTTCAAATTTTTAATTTTGTCCCATTGTTAGGAAGAAGCATTCATATTACTGAATTTTTGGCATTGTGGCAAGTTGATAAAATGTAGATCATAAATGTTTTTGCAGTATAGTATTGCACTGGCTTCTTTCTCTATAATATATTTACTTGAGCTCACATCTATCTACATACAATTTTCTAAAATGTGGGAGTAGCTTTTTATATGTTACCTGAATAATTTTCTTTGTAAATCAGGTAACTTCGTTTAGATAATTGCATCACCAACAAACATTCTATATTCTCCACTCAATGACTATAACTACCATTTGTTTCAAAAATTTTGTCTTCTACACTTATTGCTAAAAATTGTAGTCTTACAAAAATAGTCCCGGCACACTCACAGGAGAGTCTTTCCACACCACAAGACCTCGCTGTTGGCTGGTGCAGAGGGACTGGCCACTAGGAAATATAAATTTCATTGGCCTGTGAGTGTTTCCTAGACTCTCTGCTGTTGATTGTTGCAGGAAAAAGTTTATGGTCTGTCTGCCTGCTCTTAGTCTTGAATTTAACTTTAATATCTGTTAATGGATAAAAATAGTTGGAAGATTGAACATTTTGAATTTACATACTACATGATGATTTTAAAACTTGTATTTTCTCTGATGTTTATTTCAGTATATAAAGCATAGTTCATTGTCCCTCAAGGATGCAAGATCGTAAAGTTAAAATTCTTAAAACCTTCATAACGTTTCTCAGTACTCTACTTAGTCAAATTAAGTCCATCCCAATGAGAAACAAAAATTCATCATAAATACTTGACTCACTAATCAATAACATAAGAACATCATGTATGCTAACCGTCCATATTGGGTGAAAGAGTGCACAGAATAAGCAATATAATAGCAGGCGTCTGGCTGTCTCCAGTGAGAACAAACCCACACAGACAACACTACTACTCGCCAGCCTTGCGTATGCTTGAGATCGTCGTCCGGTAACTCTCCATCTTGTAACCGATCCTCTATCCCTGTAGCACGCTGTACGTGAAGGCCAGTCACTCAATTTTTCTTACCACCCATTAAAGTATAGAATGGTAAAAATCTAACCAAAACCAATATCCCAAAATGTACATAATAAACATGATAATGAATAGGGTAGGGTGATATGATAGGTGGTGATATGATATGGCGTAGTTGAATTTTGTTGAATTATGGGTGAAAAAACTTTTATAAGGATGCTTAAAGTAAATAAATAAAGAAATGAGTGCAAGCTTTGGAATACAAAAAAGGGTGTAAGGCAGGGATGTATGGATGTCCCATGGCTGTCAAATTTACATACTTGACAGTATTAATATTATCCATCGCATACCAGGCTAACATCCCTTAAAAGGGGATAACCAAGACAAGGGTGAAAAATGCATCTAAAAACACAAAGAAAAGGAAAAAAAGAAAAAGAAAAGAAAAAAAAAAAAAAAAAAAAAAAAAAAAAAAAAAAAAAAAAGATGATCTTTATTTTACAATATATAAACTGGATGAACAACCTAGAGGAAAGAGATGGAAAAACCTAATATTGAGAAGAAAGGAAGAGGCTAGAATTTGAGGGACACAAGAAAAATTGCAAAAAGAAATTGCTTGAACGATACAAAAAAGTACAGTTTTTCCCTAAGAAGTATAGATACTTGAAATGGATGAAGGAAGGAAGAGATGATAGGTAAAGAATGTACATCAATGAGGAAAAAAATTGGGACAAATATGGACACAAAAGAAGGACTACATGAGTGTAGCTCAGGCCCTGTATACTACAACTAAGTAAATACACACAAATGGGGTAGGTAAATACAGAGAGAGGCTGAGAACTGTAGATATGTGAAGTGCTGAGTGCGAAACATCGTAGTTTTGTCTGTGATCTACGTCTCGAGATAAGTTGTCCAGAATGGCAGAATCCGCTCCTGGGAAAAATAAATAAAAATTCCCATTACAATATGTAACTACTTTTTGATATATGTAAAATTGTACACATTGCAGTACTGAATGAGATGACCGTGGAACTTATGTAATATTCTTACAGCACCATCATCAACATTATGAAAAAACAAAGATAAGTCTATAGTTGTCACTAAGAAGTAAATAAAGTATAATGAAGGGGGTGCAATGTCCTCAGACACTCTACAGTTCTTCACTACTACTGTAACACATGCTTTTTTTACTCTATATATATTATGTATTATGTATATTCCTTGGAACTCTATAAAGGGATGGTCTTAGTAGATTAGTCTCCA